>BSBN01000380.1:1200000-1800000 GCA_027924645.1 Cunninghamia lanceolata | reverse complement strand
AAGGATAAAAAGAATTCTTTTAAGTACGGTGGCTTGATACTTTGTCTATTCTTCTACTATATGAATGAGCTACCCGGAACTAGTGGCTGGATATGGCAAAATGACAGACCTATTGCCATACAAATAAGAGATTACGTGTATGGGCTTGGTGATGCCAAGGCTCAAAGCACAGCTCTCTGGGGTTACTTCAAAAACTTCCAAGGCATGATGCAGGCCAAAGAGAGAATCCCTCAATCCTTAGTTGAAAAATACAAGGATACAATGTGCTTCATGGTAGACACTGATCAATGCCTAATGGAGGCAGTGGAACCAAGAATAGTGTGGATTATGCCAATGGGCTATGAGGTGGATGAAAAAATTTTGGAACTGCATATCCAACACCTACTAAGTCAGCCTAAGGACCCAAAGGCAGAAAGGTTTGGAACCTTCCAAGAGTTGAGTGTAAAAGTTCATGTTGAACTAAGACAACCTGAGATCAAGAGAAAAGTGAGAAGGGAAGTAGAAGTCATCACCAAGAGATATGGAATATCAAAGGAGGCAGTTGATGCCAATAGAGAGAAGATGGAAAGGGTAGAGGAAGAAAGGCAAGAAATAGAAAAAGAAAGTGCTCCAGTGCATGCCCCCTCCCAGACCAGATCCTCCAAAATCTCTACACCTGCCACCTCTGAGAGCCAAAAAGCCTCTAAACGGAAGCTAAGACATCCAGAAAGGGTGAGAAGAGAACAAAGAAAAAGGCCACAAGGTCATATACAAGTCAAAAAGATGATGAAGAGACAGAGTCAGATAAGGAGGTCAAGAAAATGAAGAAGAAGAAGAAAATATCCGGTGAATCCTCTACCGGTCAAGGCAAAGAAGAAAAGGCAGAAGAATTTGTTGAAAAGCCTACTCTCTGCATTGATGATATCATCAAATCAATCATTGTGGATGGGAACCTGAAACCAAGGACTGAATTTTATGATGAATATAATGAAGCTGACTAGAAGATCTTGCAAGATGCTACAGTCAGGTATCTTAACATCTATAATAAAGCATTCATTGAGATCATATCTCTAATTCCCAAAAGCCTAGAGAAGGAACTTGAAATAAGAAAGAACAATGCTAAGGCAAAGGACCTAGAGATCCGCGAACAAATAGCTATTCATCTCTATCCTTCCATCACTCCTAAACAATTGAACATGATCTTCAAGGATTGCAAGAATGAACAAGCTTATGCTTGGAGAGACTGATCAAGTGGCAAAAGAGACTGAAGACATCCTCTAGAATGCATATAAAAGATTCAATATTCCTATTATAGAGGACCTAAGTGATGAACCTTATGATGTCGAGGGATTAAATGCATCAAAGGAAGACTCTACTAAGAAAATTGCAGAAGAACCAAAGGAGATAAGTGAGAAGAAGACTAAGGACCTAGATTCCTTTGCTCCGAAAGGGGAAGTCCATGAAGAAGTAAACATCTCTCTTCTGGATTCCCCAACAGACTCTAGATCTAAAGGAGAAGAAAGAATAGAGGAGAAAATCAGTCAAGAAGAAAAGGTAAAAGGAAGAGAAGAAGATCAAACAAAGAAGACCCCAGGAGACAATTCTGAGGCTGCAGAAGGAAAGAAGATTCTATCTCTAGCAAGAGACACTGCAGAAATAGTTAAATATTTTTTGACCAAAGAAATGATGGAGATTGATGAACCAAAACTGTTTCAAGGACCGTTCAATTTTGATTCCCTCTCTCCGGTTCAGACAACGAAGATAGCATCCTTTGCCCAAGCAAAGGCAAAAGAAAAACTTTTGAAGTCTTACATAGAAGACTGCAAACTGATAGAGATTGCATCCGGTGTGTTGGAAAAGATCATGCCATCCTTCCAAAAGGATCTTTCATCCTCTTCATCCGGTAACTTGAAATCTCTTGTTAATTCTATTAGCACACATTTGATTCTTTGGAGAAGTCAGCAGAAGATAAAGTCTGGAAAGAATTTTTGGGAAAGAGATTCTCTGAGGTGTAGGGACTAATAACAAATGATAGGATAAATTTGGATATTGGGATAAAGAGCTTAGAAAATGCTCTTAAAGATGGCGGAGATTTATACAAATTTTATCTATCTTGGTCCACCGTGACAGCAGACATTGCCAAGAAGGTGGACGAACAAGAGAGCAAACTATCAAGATTATTTCAAAATTTTGATCCTCTCACCTCTTCCATAATGAATAAAGAATGTCAGACCATTGCCACTATAAATGAAATAAAGAGGCTTGAAAAGGAGAAGAAGAACATAATAAGTAGGCTAAGTGAACTAAGAGGGATAATTATCCCCAAGTTAGAAGCAATGCATGAGGTCCTAACTGATGCTTAGACCACAGCCCGGACTAGTGATCCAACAAACTTAAAGAGGGCAGAAGCCTTTGCATTTTTGCTCAGTGGTCATATCTCCATTTTGGACAAGATGAAGCAGAGTTGGGCAATAGAATTTTCCCAGTTGAAAACAACTTTTGTGGATATACTTAAGTATATGTAAGTATCACTTGTATAAATACTTATGCGGCTATGTATAGGTTAAATTTTGCAAATTTTGGTTTGTGGATTCCACCCTTTGCCATTGATGTCAAAGGGGGAATAAGGAGCAGTGAAAAATGTGGAATCTAGCTAAGGGGGAGCTCCAAAAAAGTGTACATCAGAACAGAGCATCAGCCAAGGGGGAGTGTAGTGTGACAGTCATTTTTCACTAAGTGTTGCCATCAATGCCAAAGGGGGAGATTGTTGGCAAGAGCCACTGAGTGCCTTCATGAGTGTTGTCATTGATGGCAACAAAGTCCATCCCACACATCTGCAGGACATGGTATGACTATACTGGAAGTCAGACTGAAGAGTATTTTGGTCCGGTAAGCAAGAATAGAGCATACAGCAAGGTCCGACAATCAGGTCTGGATCTCTTAGAGGAAGTATCTTAGTAAAGTGTGGACTTGGGGAAGTCAAGAGGAGTACCTTGACTGATACATTCCAAAGATTGAGCCTCCGGTGATGAAAGAGTGAAAAGATATGAGCACCTAAGTGTTGGGTACCTGTTTGGCAGAGTAGACTGAGAAAGAAATGACCGACAGAGCATCAGACCTTAATTCAGATGAGAAATTGATGGTGATCAAGTTTCTTAAGGGATCATTCATGGTTGGCCGACATGATTGATGACTCCTATAACTATCCTTTTGATACGCATCACTTAGTAAGCATGGATTCAGCCGACAGACCAGAGTTTGGAAATATCTTGAGTTTTTCGGATGTTGACTAGAAAGGTGTTGAAATCCTTGATGCGGATATATATATATATACCAGATGGATTTCGATATGAAGGTGTGTGGTGTGTTGTGTTATGCAAAGAAAAGTAGAGAGCAGTGTGGAAGTAGCTATACAGGTCCGGTATGTGACAGAATAGTAGCACTAAAGCAGAGGAAGAATGAAGTGTAGTAGATCAGTATATTGAGCCTAACCGGAACTGAACCTTAGCATATGTGGATGCTTCTCATTAGTTCAAATACTTGGTTTCTTTCTATAAACTACTGTAGGCAGTGAGCCTCTTGTGAGCAGTGTGCTCGGGCAGTGAGCCCTAATTGGCAAGTGTCATTTTGTACTTCTATTCTTTTAACAGAGAATACAATCTTGGGTTAGTCACTCCGTGGTTTTTTCCCTTAACAGGGTTTTCCATGTCAAAATCATTGTGTTGTGTGTTGAGTTTATTTCTACTCTCATGTTCATGTATGCTTATATGTTTTGATACTGCATTAATCATTAAAGAAGAAAAGAAAGTCAAATAATTAAGATCACTGCTTCACCCCCCCCCTTTCAGTTATCAACACTTCCCTTAGGAGGTTAATGACTAGATGAGAGTGATATCACCCCAATTTCTTCCTGAGATACTCAAAAGTCTCTTTGGGAAGAGGCTCTGTGAAAATGTCTGCAATCTATTCTTTTGTGGCAATATATTCCAACTTGACATTCTCTTCAGCTACCTGTTCTCTTAAGAAATGATATTTGATTAGAATGTGCTTCATTCTGGAGCGCATAACAATATTCTTCGAGATGTTTATTGCACTAGTGTTGTCACACATTATGGAGATTGGATGATCATATTCTACCTTAATGTCATTCAAAGTCTGCTTCATCCATAGAATTTGTGTACAACATGATGTTGATGCAATGTATTCAACCTCTGCTATATATAAAGAAATTGAAGCTAGCTTCTTGCTCAAGCATGCCACTAGATTATTGCCAAGGAAGAATGCTCCTCCACTTGTACTTTTCCTATCATCTAAACTTCCTACTCAATTTGCATTTGTGTATGTTTATAGGGTGAAATCTTCACCTCTTTGATACCACAGGCCAAAATCCAAAGTGCCCATAAGATATATAAATATCCTTTTCACTACTTGCACATGGGTTTCCTTTGGAGCTACCTAAAATTGTGCCACCATACCTACTACCTACATAATATCTAGTTTGGAAGTTGTAACATATAATAAACTCCCAATCATTGATCTATAAAGATTTTGATTAGCTTCAGGAGATTTATCATCCTTACTCAATTTGCATCATGTAATCATGGGTGTACTCACAGTTTTACAATCTTCCATCTTGAACTTCTTTAGCATTTCCTTGATATATTTGGTTTGAGAGATGAAAATACCTCTATTTGGTTGAGAGATTTGTAACCCAAGGAAGAATGACAACTCACCAAGCATGGACATCTCAAACTCACTTTACATTTCCATGGAAAACTCTTGACACATTTTGTCACTACTTCCTCTAAATATAATATCATTCACATAAACCACAACTATCAATTGATCATCAACTATAGTCTTTATATAAAGATTGCTATCAGGAATTCCCTTATTTAATCCTTGTTGTTGTAGGTACTTATCAAGTCTTGCATACCATTTTCTAGGGGCTTGTTTTAGTCCATAAAGTTCTTTCTTCAATTTACACACATAATCTATGTTTTCTAACAACAATAACCCTTCTGGTTGTTCAATATATACCTCTTCTTCTAGGTTACCATTCAGGAAGGCAGACTTAACATCCATTTGATAGACCTTGAAATTTTTGAAACTAGCAAATGCCAAAAACATTCTAATAGCTTCCAATCTAGCAACAGGGGCAAAGGTTTCCTCAAAATCAATACCTTCTACTTGTGCATATCCTTTGCATACCAACATTGCTTTATTCCTCACAACTTGACCATCTTCATTTAGCTTATTTCTGAAAACCCACTTAGTGTTAATCACATTTTTGTCCTTGGGTCTTGGGACAAGTTCCCAAGTCTCATTCTTTTCAATTTGATTTAGCTCTTCTTCCATATCGCCAATCCAATGTTTGTCTTCAATTGCTTCTGCAAAGTTCTTGGGCTCTATTTTAGATAGCAAGGAGAATTTTGCCTGCTGAAATGTATTTTCTATCCTTCTTCTAGTCTGTATTTCAGTGTCTTTATCACCAAGGATTAGATTTTCTAGATGATTCTTCTAGACAAATTTGGATGGTGTATTTGTATCTTTTCAACCTATTTCTTTCTTTTCTTCTTCTTCTTCTTCCTTGCAGCTTGTGTCTTTGAATTCTTCTTCCTTGTAGCTTGAGTCTTCTAAGTGATCATTTTCTCACACTTTCTCCTTTTGATGCCTTTCTTCATCCACTTTTACATTTGCACTCTCTACAATCTTGTGCATTCTTTTATTGTAGCATCTATAAGCCTTGCTCCTTGAAGAATAACCAAGGAAGATTCCTTCATCAAATCTAGAGTCAAATTTTCCCAAATCTTCATCGTCTCTTCTAATATAGCACTTACTCCCAAAAAATTTGAAGTATTTGACTGTTGCTAGTCTTCCCTTCCATATTTCATAAGGTGTCTTGTTATTGTTGACTCTGATTTGTCCTCGGTTCAGAATGTAGACTATTGTATGAACCGCTTCTCTCCAAAATGAATCTAATAACTTGGACTCATTTAACATGGTTCTTGCCATTTCCTAAATAGTTCTCTTCTTTATTTCAACAACTCCATTTTGTTGTGGAGTCCTAGCAACTGAGAAATGTCTCCTTATCCCATGATGCTCACAAAATTCCTCAAATTCATTTGAAGTGAACTCACCTCCTTTATCTGATCTTAGGCATTTTATTTTTGGACTTATTTCATTCTCAACTAAGGCTTTGAATGCATTGAACTTCTCAAATGCTTCTGACTTTTCCTTTAAAAAGGTAACCCATGGCATCCTAGAATAATCATTAATTAGAAGCACAAAATAGCTCTCACCATGTAAACTTTTCATTCTTTTATTGGTCCACAAAGGTCTGTATGGATAAGGTCCAAAGGCTTTGATGTAGAATATTCCTTTGTTTTGAAACTCACCCTTGTTTTCTTTCCATGTTGACACTAATTGCAGATAATATTTGATGGTTTTGCAATCTTAGGCATATCTCTAACAACCGGCTTGGTGTTGATCTTTACTATATTGTC
Organism: Cunninghamia lanceolata; assembly: GCA_027924645.1. NCBI lineage: Eukaryota > Viridiplantae > Streptophyta > Pinopsida > Cupressales > Cupressaceae > Cunninghamia > Cunninghamia lanceolata. Next base: position 1,793,515 of record BSBN01000380.1, on the reverse strand, counting down.
AAAGTTTATATATCCCATCTTTCTGTACCATAACCATCTTTCATCTTCCTGTTCCATGTAGCATTTCTCTCCTTTAATCTCACTTAGGATGTATAGGTTGTTTTTTGTCCTATTTGCATTAGCAATAAGTTTCCATGTACTTGCCTTTCTATATTCACAACCTTCATCATGAAATGTGAGAGTGTGCTCTTGATCACACATTTGACTCACACTTAGAAGATTATGTTTCAACCCTTAAACATATAATACATTTTTAGTTTTTTTTTTTTTTTTTTTTCCATTGTCGAGACTAAGAGTACCCTTTCCTTTAATCCTTGTGGTAGCATTGTCCCCAAATTTTACTATCCCTTCATTTACTTCTTTTAGGGTGAGGAATTTGCTCTTATCTTTAGACATGTGTCTTGAGCAACCACTATCAATATACCATTGTATTTTCTCATTTTGAGCATCAAGGTCTATTTGCACAAGCATAGACTTCTCCTTTTTGTTTTGTTGTTCCTACTTATTTTTCCTTACTTTTGTATTTTCCTCTTTTTGTTTGGCCATGGTATCCTCCTTCTTGTTCTATCTATGTGGTTCCACAAAATCACTCCTATAGAATCGTGTTGTATGACCATAGTTGCTGCACTTATAGAACACAATGTTGAAATCCATTAAGGGAGCGAATGAGTTGAAGTTTCTATTTAAGAACCCATAAGGACTTCCATGTATGTGTCCCATAATCCATTATTTTATGTCCAAAATTATTTCTTGCATGTGCTCCATAATACGTCACTTTATGGCCAAAATTATTCCTTTCAAGTGCTCTACAATCTGTTGTTTTATGATCAAAATGATTACCAAAAAAAAATAAACAAAGAAATAGTTTTGGAACCTAGTCATGTGGGGTTGTCTTAGAGGGAATGGTCTTCTAAAATTGTCTTTGTTGCCTTTGTGAGGTACATTGATCTTCTATGTGATATTACTTTCTTTTTTCTTGTAGCTATCACCATTGATGGAGCTCTTAGGTGCATCTACATAGCCCTTGGAATTTTCTTCATTTGTTTTCTTTGGTAACTCTGTAGCCTTAAAACTTGAACCTTCTTTGGTAGTCTTATGATTTTCTTCAAAGCCAAGACCAATTTTATTGAAGGTTAGTCTTTGACAATTGATGATCTATCATCTAAAATTTCAGTACTCTTCTTCAACTTTATGCTCTTGTTCAATTGAGTAGTTGTTTTCTCTAGTTCTTTTCTCAAGAACACAATTTCAGATTCTAGTTTTTCACAATCTTTTTCGTTCATCTTTAGCTGAAATCTCACCTCCTCTTCTATCCTCTTTGCCTCTTCTAGTTGAATCTTTAATTGATGATGATCTTTTCTGCTTCTTCAAGGCCTTGCAACATACTTGCTTTTGCATCATGGTCTTCTTCTTCATATTTATGTAGCTGCAACTTTTGCTTCAAGTTTCTTTTCCTAAGCTTCTTGATTTCACTTAGTGAAGAAATGATTTCTTCTTCAAGATCCACTTCTCCTTCATCTTCGTCATATTCTTCTTTTGAACCTTTCTCTTCTTTTCTTTTGTCTTCATTTTCAAGGGTGACACTCTTTTCTTCTATTCCCATGAAGAGTGTTTCTTCTCTATCACTGTTAGATATACTTTTGTCGCTTTCCTCCGATGAGTTATCATCTTCTTTGGAATAAAGACTTTTCTTGTACTTATGGAAGTTCTTCTTTTCATGTTGATCGAGTGTTTGTGACTCTTCTTATATTGTTGATGATTTCTTCATTTATTTATGTTATAATCATCTTCATCATCACTACTTTTACTTTTGACCTATGGGCACTTAGAAGCAAAATGACCTATTTTACCACAATTAAAACATTTAAAGGGTAACTTACCTTTATACTTGTTGGATCCTCTCTTGAACATTCTCACAAAATGGGCTTCCTTAGATTCATCGTTGGAGCTATCACTTGATTCAGGCTCTTTAATCTTTGAATCTTCTTAAAGGCTTTGAAAGATTCTTCTCACTTTGATGACTTCTCCCTTTTAGTCCTCATTTCATATTTCATAAGGATCCCATGTAGTTCGTCCATTGTTAATTTATCCAGATATTTCATTTCTTCAATGGCTAAAACTTTCAAATCAAATATTATGGGAAGAGATCTTAGCACCTTTTGTACAATACCCGATCGATTCTTCAACCTTTTTTCCAAGTTTTTGGATGGTGTTGACAATCTTATCCACATGGAGGAGATAGGCAGCAATGTTCTCCTTGTCTCTCATCTTCAAGCTCTCGAATTGTCTTATATGGGTTTGGAGCTTGTCCTTCTTAAATTTATCACTACCTTCATAGATATTCTTAAGTTTGTCCCAAATATCTTTCGTCGTATCACAGTGTATCACTTTGAAAAACTCCAATTTAGATAAATCACACAAAATAGCATTCATATCTTTCACATTATTTTCACTTTCTTTCATTCTTGCCTGGTTTGTTGGTGGAGTTGGAGTTGTGTAACTGTTTACCATCGATTGCCAAATATCAAATCCTAGGCCCCTTAAATAGATATGCATCCTTATTCTCCATAATGCATAATTTGTTATGTCAAACAATGGGGCTCTATTTGATGACAAATCTTCTTGACTCATCATGTGTGCTTTCGAGATCTACCTTCTATAGGTTAGGCTATTTGTGAAGGAACCCGCTCTGATACCAATTGATGGACACACACTTATACTAAGAGGGGGGTGAATCAGTATAAGGCAATCTTTTACTTTTTCAAATTAACAACCATAATAATAGCAACCACACAATTAAGAACACAATATTTACGTGGAAACCCATTTAGGGAAAAACCACCGGAGAAGGACTACATCCAAATCCAGTCACAATAAAATAAATCTTTTTTGACAAATACTCTCTATAGGCACCAACCTACTTCTCTTACAAATCTTCTTTGTAGGCACCAACCTACTTCTCTTACAAATCTTCTTTGTAGGCACCAACCCACATGAGACACCAATCCCCACACTTACAGAATTTGTAGTCACCAATCCCCACAATTGAGCACCAACCCAGCAAGATACACCAATCTCTTTGATATGAGAGGCACCAATCTTCGAATAGAGGTTCTTCAAGGGTGATAATAAATCTGCCTTCAATATTCTTCAAATCTGTTATAAAATTGCATCATATATACTTATGAATCTACCTTTAATTCTCCTTCACATGTGCACTAAAGACTATTTGCATATGTTTTACACAAGAATTTGCATATGTTCACCATATATTTCTACATATATCCTTCATAAAAATTTGCTCCAATTCTTCATATAAATCTGCTCATGTTCTTTAAATAAAACTGCACACATTTCTCATATAGATCTGTATATGTTCTTCAATATAAATCAGAAATATTCTTCATACTTTTTTTGCTCTTAGCCTGCTCAAAATCACACTATATATTTCTTCATTGCTTACTTTTCACTTTCACAAAGAACTATATATATAATCTTCACAAGAGAGGCGACTTCATGAAATAGATGTGTCATCTCACAAATGGATGCAACTTTTAATGTATACTTGCACCCTTTTCAGCTTTTGGCACTCACCATAAGGGGTCAACCTCAAGAGTATTTAATTTAAATTGTTTTAATGCTTCTCCCAAGGATGTCGGCCTCCATAATATGGTATTTTAATTTATCTTTTGCATCTCAAAGTAGTGTCATACTCTTGGAAGGTTGGCCTTATAAAGTATTTAAATTTTAATTTGTTGTTCACCTTTAAAGAGGTGCCAATATTCTAGGTCAACCATCATTGGGAATAAATACCTTTCTCATAGGTCGACCATCTTAAAATATCTTTTATTTGTTCCTTCAAAAGATCTTTACTCATATTTATTTCTTTAATATTCTTCATATTTGGCCAACACAGAGAATATATTAATGCAACCAGATTTCTGCTTTGACATCAATGACAATATTCCAATGTTCTCTTGATTATCCTGATCAAGTTCTTATTGGTGGATTCTACTAGTCTATTTACTTGATTATAATAAATTTGAAGATATCTTCAAATAGATTCCATGATCATGCACAAATTGAGTTATGCCTACCCCTATAGATGCCTTAGCATTGTCAGTGATGATTGTATTTGGTTCTCTAAACCTTGAGATAATCACTCTCAAGAAGTCAATGATGATTGCTTCTGTTGCATTTTTCAATGCCATGGCCTTGGTCCACCTAATGAAGTAATCAATCATCATCAATATGAAGCTATGTTAGGAATAGATAGATAATTGATCATTACTATGTAATATAATTCCTATATGGCAAATGGTTGATCTATAGAGATGGGATTCAGGGAAAGAGGTGCCTTCCTTTTCTTACCAATATAAAATTGGTATTTTTGGAAATTTCTTACCCATTTCTGAGCATATGCAAACATATGAGGCCAGTAATATCTTTCTCACATATTTTTTGTTGTTGTTGTTTGAACATAATTGTGTCCTCCTAAGAGACCTTGGTGGAATTCTTTGAGGATGGTTGGGATCTTTTCTTGTTTTATGTATCCCAGCAATACTCATCAAATTTTTAATAGAATAAAACTCCTTTAATCAATCTATAGAGCAACATGCAGCCTATATGTTCTTCTATTGGTGGGGTTAGGTTCTTAGTATACTACCTTGTTTCAAGGTATCTGATTCTTTCTCCAATCCAACCATGTTACCGATGCTCTTCATTAATCAAGTAGTAGTATTATTTATGTTGTTGCTTTTCTCCTTCCAATTCTCTAGGGACAAGGATATCATCTACCAAGTTCTAGCACAGGGATCTTCCTTTGACCAATTTTATTGGATTAATATCAATGTCATATTCCAAGATCTTTGTCATCCAATCTACTCTCTTTTCATTGATATCTCCATGAAAGATGTACTCCCTTACACTTGAATGGACAACCATAGTAGTGATTTTATTTGAAGATAGAAGATGTCTAAAGTTCTTCAATCCTTTCACTAGAGCATAGCTTTATTTTTCTACAAAATTGTATATTTTTTTTTGACATCCTTTAATGTTTGGCTAAATAATGTAATTGGATGCTTATTTGTATTGTCTTCTCCATTCTTTTAAGTCAATACTATATAAATGCTTACTCCTCCTCCATATACATACAAAATGAAGTCCTTGGAGAAGTATAGATTGATTAGCACTAGTGCCTCTGAGATGGCTTGCTTTATTTGCTCAAGTACTTATTTTCCTTATTCAATCAACTTTAATTGTTCATCCTTCTTAAGAATCAAGGTCATGGGAAAAAATATGCCTACAAAGTCTTAAACTTTCTAACAAAATTGATCTTTCCTAGGAAAGATTGTAGGCTCTTCTTATGTTGAGAAAGTGTGAGATATATTATAGTTTACACCCTTTTAGGATCAATGGCTACACCCTCCTTGGAGACAACATGCCCCAGTAGCTTCCCTTGAGGTACACCAAAAATGCACTTCTTTGGATTCAAGGAGATTCCAAACTACTAGCACATTTGAAATTCTTTCTCTAGATGATCAATACTATCTAACTTGTTTTTAGAAAACAAGATTAAATCATCAAAGTATATTAAAATGATCTCATTAATTAGATCTTTAGAAGTAATATCCATTGCTCTTTGAAATGTTGGTCCAACATTTGACAATCTAAAAGGCATTTTTTGATATGATGTAATGTACCAAATTTTAATTATGATGGTGTCTAGGTCACCCTCTAGTCTTGGGTAGGATTTCAGGCTTTCTCATGTTATCATACCTTTCCTTCATCCCCTATTTCTCCATTTTCCCAATCCTTTTCTTTTTGCAATTTTTCAAGTTCTTTATTACCATGATTTCATTTCATCCATTTCCTAAGCACCTAGTTCCCCATGCTTCGAACCTCTAGCCTTTCTCATCCCTAGCATACTTCCTATCAACCCCTAGTTTCCCACACCTCACTCTTCGATATTTAAAGGATTTCCTTACTTGCCGACATGTTGGTGTCACCCCTGCTTTCCCATTTCCCTCACATTTTAGAATCTTAGTATTTCCTTTGTCAACATTCCCTTTCCTTAGTTCCTCACACTCCTACTTCCCAATCCCTTATATTTTGGGGGATTTTAGAGTTTCATTTCCCTCCTTGCACTTCATCCAAAGGAATTGGCTATCCTAACCCCTAAGGTATTCAGTATCCCTGAGCCCCAACCTCTACTATGTCACAAGCTCCCAAGCTTTTCCCTACCAACATACCTAAAGGGTATCTAGTATCTTGGAACCCTAAACCTTGATTCTCGCTCCTTCCTACATCAAGTATTTTTTAATCTTAAACCTTGCCCCTTCCTACGTCAAGTATCTTTGAATCACAATCCCTGCTTCTTCCTACATAGGGTATCTCTAAATCCTAACCCTTTTTGTTCTATCATTCCTCCTTCATATGTCCATGGGCCTTTTCTTCCCCTTACATCCTAGCATCCTTACATCCCATTCCTCGAACCTTTGATGTCAAACCTTCAAAAAACTTAATGCCAGTGTACCAAGTGGAAATCATATGAACATCTCGACTCCCGATTCCCTAGTCCCTCTTGCCATTACACATTTTGGATATGCATTTCCTTAAACCCCCATCATTCGAATAAAGGGTTTCAACCATTAATGGTCTTGATCAAATGCAATAAGACCAAGAAATACTTTGAAATGACTATCTACACATATGGGCCCCATGCTAAGCCTTCAATCTATATATATATATATATATATATATATATATATTTCAAGCAACTTCATCAATTTGCATCTTTTGCCATTCACTAAAAAAACCTAAGCTAAGAATTCATAGTTTGATCACTTGTGTTCATTTATTGGATCTGAGGATGAAAACCCTTGGGTTCTAGATATCAATGGATAAAACACCATTGATTTCCTAAGGGTAGCTTCATGTAGAGGTTACATATGCACTTCGAGTTTATAGGATTCAATATTTTGGGTATTTTTAGGAAATAGTTGTAACTATGGTAGATTTCTAATTTCAAAAGCTTCAATATTTTGGGAAGAAAATCTTTTTAATCATTTGAAACAAAAATAATGTGTTACATATTTTGTTAGTGTAGGTTTTTATTTCCTAGATGGGTTATTTATTTTCCCTATTATTCCTAGGTTTTTCGTACACTTCTATTAATCTCACTTAGCGTAATGCTTAATTAGGTGAGTGGTTACGAGGTATCACCTTCCTACATGTGAGCATCCATTAGCTATATTGGGAAGATACTTTTCTATCTTTAGTCTGATAGATGGTTGCTCCTAATTAGTCGATGTTGCCACCTCCTCCCTCTCCCTAGTCTATATAAGCATGCTACTTGGCTTGTATTTTGCATCTCTTGCTTTTGCATCCTCTTAATGCTATTTTTCTTCTAGCATTTGCATTACTCTCTTGAAGACTAACTCTGTGTTCCCATTTTGATTTCATATCATGTGCATTCATAGTTTAGATATCTATTCTTTTGCACTAGCTTTCTAGGTTAATCATCTTTTCATATTCTAACATGGTATCAGAGTTTTTCTATATGCAAGAGTAGATTTTAGTTTCTATATTTGAGAGATTTGGAGGGGATAATAAAGCTTTGTTGTAAGTTTTTGAAAAACCCATTATGCTATTCTCTTTCATCTTTCTGGAGAATCAAAAGAGTTTGAAGAAAACATTCTAATCTCATGGGTTTGCATATGTGTTTTGTGATATCTGGGTGACTGCAACATTTCCTGTTATACTGGCAGCACTTTTGGCTATTCTAACGTGTCCAAGAGGCTCAAGAAAGTCAAGATTGGCTTTCATTTCACCAAAATCAAAGATCATTTGACACAGTTGTAGAATCGGAAATTTCAGCTCAAATCTAGAAGACGGATTTCAATCGAAGCATTTTCAAGCCAAAAGGACTCTACCATTGCATCCGGGAAGCCTCACATGCGAACTTTGATATCTAATACACCTAGGTTCGGCATTGAGAGTCCAAAAAAAAAATCCCGAGGCCATTTTTGGCCTCACAACATGATTTCCAGTGTAAATTTTCTTGCAAAATATCAATTTTTTTGTACAAAAATTTAAAAAAATATATAAATTTAAGTGATTAACACTTAAAGCACTTCATAGTGCTAAACATTGGGGTCAGCCCCTTTAGGGACCAAAACCCCTCAAGGGCCCGTATCCATTTAAGGGTTTGCAGAACCCTCTATAGGGCACGGGTGTGGCATATAGCCCCCACCCCCCTTTCAATAGGCCTTCGGCCTCTTTACAAACTTATTCTGCCATGAATTTTTTATTCGGCCTTTCAGGCCATTAAACCTGCTACTTATCACTTGCTTTGGCATTTGTGCCATTATTTGTAAAGCCTCTGCTAAACTTAGCAGGTAAATCTTCAAATTGGCAGAGTCACCACATTTGGTAGATTTGGTTATATTTGGCCTTGACTTTTTTTAGCAAACTTGCAGTAAATCTCCAGACTTGGCAGAACCACTAACTTTGGTGGTGATTTTGGTGGAGGGCTATTTTTGCCCAAATACCCCCTCACGGATGGAGTTTTCACTTTTGAAGGCAATTTTCTGATGTCCCATTCAGACTCATTCTAGTTCCATTTCTCGAGCTTCTTTTTTTTTACTTTGGCTATTTTTCTACACTCTTCATGGTGGTGCAGACAATTCTTGATTCCGATGCCTGGTGTTCCCAGAAATTGCAGCTTCTCACAGGTGACATTGCTTAATTCCCATTTTTTGGAACTTTAGAGGATCATAACTTTCACATACAACCTCATATCGAGGTAATTCTTGTTTTGAAAGTGCATGATTTTTTTAGTAGATCATAGCAGTGTTGTTAGTTTTGCTTGGCAGAGCTCCAATATTGTACTTTTAGCATACACCCAATTTGTGAGGGTTTTGTAATGCATTGAGATCAAGACCACTAAGTATTTCTTGCTAGTGGTAGTTGTAAATGCACTAATTATAAAGTACTAAAATCATTTTTGCTTGGGGGGTTTCTTTGATTGAGTGAAAAGGGGGGGGTGTCTTGGCTGTGTTCTCTTCTTTTTGGCATTTCCTTTATGTATTTCTTCATCTTGGATCAAACAACTGTGCCTGTCCTAATTCCATACAACTACTTTGAGTGGAAATCACGCATGACAATTCACATAAGGAAAGCTAGATTACATAGGATAACTATGGGACTTGAAACTGAACCTGCTAAAGATGAAGATAAGCCTAAGTGGTTTAACAAATGTGATGAGGCATATTGAACATTGTGTTTATCTGTTTCTCCTGATTTGCTCTTTCACATTGAGTCTTTAAATTCACCAAATAAAATCTGGACAAAGCTAGAAACACTATTTGGCACGCAAGATTCAATGAGGGGTCATATGTTGGAAAATGAACTAATTAGTTTAAGTCCAGGCAATTTCAACTCAAACCAAGATTTCTTCACAAAATTGAAATCACTAAGGCTATAGTTAAAACAATGTGGAATTGAAAAGAAAGATGAAAAACTAATTCTCAGTATTCTCTCTAAGCTAAGTTCAAAACATTCTGTGTTTTTTTCTACCTTCTATGCTACTAAGGGTGCACTTGGTACTCAAATCACCCTACCATATTTAGATGATTTTGCTATCTCTCTCATTCAGGAACATGATAAGCTAATTTAGATGGGCACTCTAAAGTCCTCTAAGTCACATGCCCTGGCTGCCAACCAAGGCACAAAAGAACAGAAAGGACAAAGTACTAACAACAAAAGTAAGGATAAGAAACAAAAGAATAGCAAGGAGAAGAAGGATCAGATACCAGTTGCTTCAAAAGCAACTAATGAGACCCAATCTTCTAAGGGAGACAAGCCTAAGAAAGAGAAGGTCCAATGTGCCTACTATAAAAGACCTGGTCATGATGAACATAAGTGCTTGAAGAAGCAAATTGATCACTTGACACATATTCTTGAGAAGAATAATATCAATGTTCCTGAGTCTATCAAATAGAGTTCTAATGAGGGGTCTAACAAGCCAAAAGAAAACAACAAGGGGAAAGGAAAGGGCAAGTCCCTTGTAGAAATTGCTTCTTCACCATCTACTTGGGTTCTTGATTCAGGTGCTTCACACCACATGGCTTCATCTAAGGAAGAACTTGCTTCTTTGGAGCCATGTACTATGCCTTCTATTTTGATGGGTGATGGCGCTCCTATTGAGGTGTGTGGGAGAGGGTATGTTGATGTGGGGAATGGAACATTCCATGATGTTCTTTGTGTGCCCTCATTATCAAATAATCTCCTATCGATATATCAGATCACTCACACAGGTTCAGGCAAGCGAGTTGAGTTCACTCCTGATTTAGTGGAGATTTGTGAGTTGTACATTGGTTCTACAATTACAGTTGGGAGAGAAGATCATTAGTCACAGCTCTATCTAATTTCTCACTTTGTTCCTAATCCTCCTTCGACTATTTTGCTCACTCATTCTGATGATGTGAGTAGATTATGGCATTAGCGGTTTGGCCATATTAACTACCACTACTTGCAGCAGCTCAACTAGCAGAGCATGGTCACAGGGTTGCCTTCAGTTCAGTTTTTAGGTGGTGTTTTCCAAGGTTCCATTCTTGGTAAGCATCCTGAGCAAGAGTTTGACAAAGGTAAGGCATGGAGAGCTTCACAGATACTGGAGTTAGTTTACAGTGATTTAGCTAGTCCATTTCAGTATCCTTCTTTTAGCAGGGCTAAATATGTCCTAACATTCATTGATGACTTTTCCCATTATACTTTGGTGCACTTTCTCAAATAGAAGTCAGAGGTATTTGATCATTTTTAGGACTTCAAAACTTTTGTAGAGAAGCAATCCAGGAAAACCATCAAAGTTTTGCACACTGACAATGGTGGTGAGTATGTCAACCATCAGTTTGAGAGGTTTTGCACTTCAGAGGGGATTGATTTGCAACATTCAGTTCTATACAATCCTCAGCAGAATGGTGTTGCATAATGGAAGAATAGGTCCTTGAAGGAAATGGCAAACTACATGATTCACTCTAGATCTATTGTACCACAGTATTGGGCAAAGGCCATTAACTATGCTTGTTACATTCAGAACCATGTTCCTCACCGAGCCTTGAAAGGAGTCACTCCTTTTGAAGCTTGGAGTAGTCAGAAACCATCAGTTAAGCACTTTCAAGTTTTTAGTTCTCCTGCATGGGCCCACATTACTGCAGAGAAATGCAAGGCCTTGGATCCACAGAGAAGACCTTGCATATTTGTAGGCTATCCTGATGGTGTGAAGGGTTATCAGTTGCTCCACCCTACTACACATGAGCTGTTCATTGAGAGCAGTGTTTAATTTGAGGAGGGTTCTTCGAGCTCACTTTCTCTCACTTCTCCACCTCCTTCTACATTGACATTGAAGTCACTTGGGCTACATGATAGATCTTCTAATAAGTCAGATTTACCTGAGCAGTCTTCTACCTCAACTTCTGATGCTGAGAGCGATTCATAGGACTCACCTCCTTCCTCTCCTAGTCATCATTTAGAGAGTGATGATTCTCCACATTCTCCATCTTCCAGTCCACTTTGGGCTAGACAGACTTTGCAATCTATAGGTGATTGGGTTGGGGATCCATCAGACACCAGGCAGACTCATTCACAATTCCAGGATGCTCCACATGTCTTCATTGCTACTACCTCAGATCCACAGTCTTTTCATGAGGCTTCTGGTATTCCTGAGTGGGATACAGCTATGCAGGAGGAGTATAGTTCCTTGATGAAGAACCACACTTAGGATCTTGTCCCTCTTCCTAAGGGAAGAAAACTTGTTCAATGTAAGTGGATCTATCAGACAAAATTTGCAGCAAATGGGTCGGTTGACAAGCATAAGGCTCGCTTGGTTGCCAAAATATTCTCCCAAGCTTCTAGAATTGACTACTCTGAGACTTTTGCGTCAGTTGCCAGAATCAACTCCATCCGACTTGTTCTTGCCATTGTTGCGGCTAATCATTGGGAAGTACACCAGATGGATGTGAAGAGTGCTTTTCTTCACAGTGACCTTCAGGAGGAAATCTACATGGAACAGCCATAGGGGTTCATTTAGGATTATTCACTTGTGTGCCATCTTTGGAAGTCTCTCTATGGCCTCAAACTGGATCCTTGGGCCTGGTATGCCAAGATGGACTCTTTCCTTCTGACAATTGGGTTCACTCAGTGCCATTCTGATCCCAACGTCTACATTCTACAGCAGGATGATTCACTCCTATTTCTAGTTCTATATGTTGATGACTTGTTGATCACAAGGAGTTCTTCATCCACCATAGGGGTTGTCAAAACCACCCTTCATGACAGGTTTTTGATGACTGACTTGGGCTTGTTGCACTACTTTCTCGGGATTGAGATCTACCAATCTACTACTGGGATCACACACACAGTCCAAGTATGCTCTAAATTTGCTCTTGAGGTTTCATATGGCTAATTGTAAGCCTACTCTGACTCCCTTCCTTTCTAAATTAAAACTTGCAACTCAGTGTTCACCATTTATTGATGGCACTTTGTACCGACAACTTGTTGGGAGTCTCATTTATCTAACTCATATGAAACCTGACATTTCATATGTTGTAGGCATGGTCTCTCAATTCATACAAGAGCCCCATGAGCTGCACTGGAAAGCATCCAAGAAGATCCTTCACTACATTTAGGGTACTCACAGTTTTGGGATTCACTACACAGCAGGCATTGACCTTGACTTGGTGGGCTACACAGATTCAGATTGGGCAGGCGATTCTCAGGATCACAAGTCTACTTCAGGTTACATCTTCTCACTTGGTTCAGGTCTTGTTTGTTGGTTGAGCAAGCAGCAATCCGTTATTGCTCTATCTTCTACTAAGGTCGAGTATTGGGGGGCTATAAATGCTGCCACTAAGGCCATTTGGCTTCAAAATCTTCTCACTGAGTTCGTTATCCAGATTAGATGACCATCAGTCATATTTTGTGACAACCAGGGTGCCATTCAGATCTCATGGAATCCGGTCCATCATCAGCAGACCAAACACATAGAGGTCCACATGCACTACATCTAGGAGCTCATCCATGGCCACATCATCGACCTTCTCTATTGTCTGACTTCCGAGCAGGTTGCTGATATCTTCACCAAACCCTTCACTGAGAGCAAGTTCCTTCATTTGTGAGCTTTTTTGGGGGTACGAGATGCTTCATCTTCTGGGGGGGTTCATCCTCTCACTCAGAGTCCTGACTCTCTCTACTCTCAGGGGGTCTTCTTCTCTTTGGGGGGAATTTTATGTACATGGGTACCTCACCAGGCTTGTTTTTTCGGGACCCATTTCTACATCAACCTAAGTTTCGCTTAAGGGGGGGTGTTAGTGTATGTTTTTATTTCCTAGATGGGTTATTTATTTTCCCTAGTATTCCTAGGTTTTTCCTACACTTCTATTAATCTCGCTTAGGTTAATAAAGCATGCTTAATTAGGTTAGTGGTTATGATATGTCACCTTCCTACATAGCTATCCTGGGAAGATACTTTGCTATCTTTAGTCCGATAGATGGTTGCTCCTAATTGGTCGGTGTTGCCACCTCCTCCCTCTCCCTAGTTTATATAAGCATGCTACCTAGCTCGTATTTTGCATCTCTTGCTTTTGCATCCTCTTAATGCTATTTTGCTTCTAGCATTTGCATTACTCTCTTGGAGACTAATTCTGTGTTGCCATTTTGATTTCGTATCATGTGCATTCATAGTTTAGATATCTATTCTTTTGCACTAGTTTTTTGGGTTAATCATCTTTTCAGATTCTAACATATTTTATGAATATAGATTTTCTCTAGTATTTTAGTGAACTTTTAGTTTTATGTGTGCAAATCTATTTTATTTGTTGGGGATACTTAAGATCTAATTATTTAAAATTAAAAAATTAATTTTTGTTTCATATGAAAACATGCTTCATTTTGTGGTGAATACCATTTTGTTTTGATCTTCCTCTTTCACCAATATTTGGTTGAAGCCTGAGAAGCCATCCAACATATAAAATCTATTATAACCAACCACCATTTGTAAAATTTGGTCCATTGATGGTAGTATGTAGTGGTCCTTGAGTGATTTTCTATTTAGATCTCTAGAATCCACATAGACCCAAATTTATCCATTATTTTTCCTAACAAGCACTAGGTTAGACACCTAAGTTGAGTGTTTGATAGGATACATACTCTTTGAGTTTATCAAATTGGTGAGCTCCTACTTCAAAATTGGCTCAATTTTTGGATTGATTGGCTTTTCTTTTTGTCTTACAAGCTTGATTTCTAGTTGTAGCTGAGTCATAAGTGGTATAGATACTGACTAGGCATTCTTTTTTTCCTCGATGTGGACCTTGGGCAACTTACAATTCTTTTTAGGGGGATTTCTACATCCTTGTAGTCCTTTTTATTTTCCACTGTCTTTATTTTGTCTTTTCAAGAATCATCTAGAATGAATATGCCCTCTAGAGTTATCATTCCCCTAGGCATCTTGTTTCCTTTCAATTATTGTGTATAGACTCCATAAGCCTCTTCATTTTGGGGGTTAACTCTTCTACAAATTCATCAGCATGTTGGAGAAAGTAAGCAATCTACTCATCATTTCAGAATAACATCCAATGAGATTGGTTATCAAGCATATTGGTAACTACCAATTTTACAATATCCTTGTTTCTCAACAAGTCCTTGGTTGGATCAAACTATGAATTGATTGGGGTTGTTCTATCTACTTTTATATTCTTCTTTTGAGGAGTAGCCTCTAGGTTAATGACATAACTTGACTCTACGATATCCTATACATGGTTCTTACATGCCTTCATGAGAGAATTATTTTCCATGCATTACAATCTCACTTGCTTAATTACCAACTCTGAGTTTTCATAGATTTGCAACATCTCGATGCTTCTTTTCTCTACAAATATAAGGCCTTGGACTAGAGATTCATACTCAGCTATATTACTAGTGCAATTAAATTGAAGCTAGGACTATTGGTATCTCTCTCCTTGTGGTGAGACTAGGTGTATGCCAACATTGATGTCCATAATACAATTTGCACCATCAAAGTAGAATTTCTAGATTTTGGTGACATCTTTGTTTTTTATGGTTTCTAGAATCTCAATGTCTATTGATGACTGTCATGTGTTGTTTTCTTCATTTAGGATATGGTTGGTAGTACAAATTTCATCACAAAATTCTAGAGAAGATAGCTTGTCCTCTATTATAAATGAATGCCCTAACTCTCTATGGGAAATAGGCTTAGTCTAAATGAGATGATGTTGAGGGTTTTAGATGAAATTTTCATTTGTGTTCCATATCTAGTGGTAAGGGACGTATGGCTATAATCTAGTGACCAGTAACCCCCTATTTTGGGAGTAAAATTTTTAGATAAGCATATGTCAAATGTGACGATAGAATCAATCATTGATATATCTTGCAAAACCTCAACATTAGGACAAGCACAAAGGGATAGAGGTAGATGTTTTAATATTCCAACAATATTTAGTGGAGTACTATATACTTGCACAACTCCCTTAGTGGTGGGTTCATAGGATAGGTCTAGAGCATTTACAACCTTCCTAGGCATGATAGAGGTACTTGAATTGAAGTCCACCATGTAGTTAATGGATCAACCTATCTTGGTAAACCAGCATAAAATAGAATGGCTTCTATTTGATTTTCTTACCTCAATTCCTATAATTTGTAGAACAATAGGTGAGGCCTAGATTGCTATCAGGGCATCAATAATTTGGTGCTTTTGT
The DNA here is from genome assembly GCA_027924645.1 of Cunninghamia lanceolata. Classification (NCBI taxonomy): domain Eukaryota; kingdom Viridiplantae; phylum Streptophyta; class Pinopsida; order Cupressales; family Cupressaceae; genus Cunninghamia; species Cunninghamia lanceolata. The sequence continues at coordinate 1,777,742 of BSBN01000380.1, read as the reverse complement.
TTGCATGTTACCTTTTATTTCTTGAGTGATTCCTCTAGCACTCTCATTTGCTCTATAATTGAGAGCACTTCCCATAGTGGCATTTTGACTATATATTTCTTGAGTTGGTCCACAATGTTTCAAAGGATCCTTCGAATTGTGTTAGTCCCACCACATTGGATGTTGTAATGGCAAAAACTACATACCTTGCAATTTCACTGCTAGATTTTGGTCTTGCTTTAGTGTCCATTCCTTTAGTTTGTTTGTAGGCTCATTTTAGTACTTGCATTAGACTTTTCCCTCCCATGGTGCTTAGGCCTTGTTCCCTGTGTTGCCTTTTTGTCAACTTTGTTATCACTTTGTGTTATCCACGTGATATTCTAGTGTCTCCTCACTTTCAATCCCAAATTGTCTAGACACTAGCACTTCACACGGACATCCGAGTGATGTGCAAGCATCTCAAGATAGTTTTCGATGCAGATCAAGGCTCAGGGCCTTTTTCAAGCTACTAAACCAAGAAACAAAATTGAACAACACACAACAGTGGATCTGAAAACCTTTATTGATATGCAACAAGGAACATTACAATAGGAATACAATGATCTTCTTATATGCATGCAACATGCATAGTTCATAACCTTACATTCAAACTGACTCTCACAACCTCCAGTTTCATACTTTGAAACTTACAAAAGATGACCCCAAATTCCTATTCTAGGAAGAACTACCTCTGGAAGCATAAAACATTCCTTTTATAGGCAACAAAGGTGGTTAAAAAAATCATTTAATATTTGCAACTACATCTCTAAATAATTTGATATGCTAGTTGGCGGCCACCATCATCACGTGAATTCCATCTATCATCTCCCTTTGATTGGACCTTTAAATTGATATCATTTTGTTGGTCCACTTGATTGGCATGATGCTTAGATCAGATGACAATGGTGGTAGGAACTTGATTTTTCCACTTCTGGAAATCTCTAAACTATTTTTGTAATTCAATAGGATATATCTAGTCGGGTTCTGTTCAACTGGATATGAAATGTTGAGTTCAGCTGCAATCGGGGCATCTTGATGTGTCTAGTTCCAAATGGAAGTTCCGTAGAAGTCTAATGTCATGTTAAGTTCATCAAAATATATATGTAGCAAGATATTTGGTTAAAGTTCTAGATGAAATTTAGGCGAAGCAACTGATGTGGAACATGACATCTGAAATGAGATATACGGTTGGATGAATACAAGTAGTGTAATCAAATGTGGACCATGATATCTGGGTGGATGATAAAGCATCATAACCGGATCTAGATATGGATATGACAAACATCTGATACAAAAATGTCTAGATAAAAATGTCTAGTTGAAAAGTCAACGCAACTTGGATATAAAGAAAGTCAATGAGCTATGGAAAGTCAATTAGACCTGGAAAGTCAACTGGATCTAGACAATCAACTGGATCTAGACAACTAGATGTCATGTTACACATCAGGATATGGAAAAGTTAACGAGATATGGAAATTCAACTGGATGTGGAACATGATCCAGATATTGAAACTTAATAGGATACAATTAGAAAATGTTTGGTTGGAAAATATAAAGGGAGTGCACTAAATCTAAAAATACAAAGGAATGCTACCAGATCTAGACATAAGAACAACAAGATCTAGATGTGATAAAGTAAATAGGATCCGAATAAGATGTCATAATGGAATATAAAGAAGAGCAACCAAAATCAGACATGAAATGCAACCCAATAGATGTCTAGTACAAAGAGTTGCAACCTGATCTAGATGTGAAACATAGTTGGACATCTAGATCTCTGGATGTTTAGATGTCCAGATGGAACAATGATCATAAATTCACAAAAATTTATCAGATCGTTACCAAATTTGAATTGCAAATACCCATTTGGCTCCTTAGTCTGATTCCAACTAGATTTATTAGAATGTTGAACATCTACTCCTGCAAGAAAAAATAAAAGAAAGCACACATAAAACAAAAAAATATTTTCTTAGGTGATGAGGACTGCTTGTGGACCCAAATGCTCCTGCATCAAACACACCGGGTAAGTGAAATGTTTCATGAGTTAGTCAAACTCATGAACATTTAAAGGTGTTGGGATGGTGATCCCATGTTTGTTCCTTATCCAAATCTCATCTTCATCTAGTCGACTTCTTGCTCTTGCGTCATACCGGATGTCTCTCACTCTGCTTACTTTTCCTTTTCGTCACTACCTTCTTGATCCTCGATCTTCAATTGGATGATTACCAATTCTCATCTTCGATCCATATCTTCCACATGGTGGTGTCAAATATAGGTTGTGGTTGCCACTCGAAACCTCCACGACCTTGCACATTTGTCAGGGTCTCCTTCATTCCTTTCTGTTGCAGTTATTCACAACTAGTATCACTACATGTGCCTCCAATTGCATTCCTCTTCTCAAGAATCTTCGTAAGACCACTCTCAACCTTTGTTTTCATCTTTAGCAACTATTTGTCAGAACTACAACAAACTATAGACTATTGTCCTTCACCTGTTATATCTTCTCTTTCACAGAACTCAATACATACTTCTGCCGATCTTTCACAATGGTGTACAAACTCCTCCTACCATCATAGTTAGCTTCCTGATCAAACTTCCAAGGTCTCCCCAACAACACATGACAAGCACTCATTGTCATAACATCACATAAAGACTTTATCCTTATATGATCCAATCTGAAAAACTAACCAAGCATTGCTCCTTTACCACTAATTCATGATCCTTTTACAACTAGGTAACCTTATAAGGACTAGGATGTTTCCTCTTTTCCAAACCTATCTTTTCTGCCATTTCCTTTGAAACTAAATTATCAGTACTACCACTATCAATAATGACTTTACAACACTTACCTCCAGACATACATAAAGTCTTAAAAAGACTTCTCCTCTAAAATATTCCATCTTCTTTCACCTCTAGTATCATCAATGCTCTCTTGAACATAAGAGACTCTCCTTCTTTAGGCTCTTTGCCTTTTGGTGAGGCCACACTCTCCTCATCTTCTTGTACCATGTGATTTCTAGTTGCACCTCTCTTGCTACTCCCTTGTTGTATTTGTGGACATTCATAGGCCCTATGTCCATCCTCTCCACACTGCAAGCATTTCCCAAGGAATCTCTTACCACTATTGCCATGTCCTTCTGTAGAGTATTCTCTTCCTCTTGTTCCTTGACTTATATCCTTATTCCCTTTTGAACTTGATTCTTCTTCATGAGTTTGCTTACCCTTGTTGTTTGCATGTCCTTTTCTGACTAAGTATTTTCCTCTTCCCCGTACATTACTCTATTGCTTTCTTTTTATCTTCTCCTCTTTTTTCAAAGCATAATGGTATGCATGTTCCACTGTCAAAATCTTCAGCATACTCATCTCATCTTGTATGTTAAATCTCAACCCATTGATATATCGAGCTAGCTTCTCCCTATCTATTTGATGATGTCTAAATCTGATTACCATCTTATAGAATTCCTCAGTATAGTATTTTACACGCATCTCCTTCTGCCTCAAATTTAGAAATTTTTTGTACATCTCCAACTCATAATCCCCAGGAATAAATTTCGCTTTCAATCGGGTAACCATCTAATTTCCCCAGGTTATACTCATTTTTCCATTTGCTACTCTTTCCCTCTATAAGTCTCTCTACCAAAGGGTAGCATGTCCTCTCAGCTTTGTTTGCACCAACCTCACCCTCTAAGGGTCATGAATGATTTCATATTCGAAGTGCTCCTCTAATTCGCTTATCCAATCAATCGATTCCTCAGGGTTTAATGTTCTAGAAAAAGTAGAAATCTCAGTTTTATTACCTCAAATTCTAGCTAGTTCTCTTAGAAATCATTCTTATCCAACATCTTCTGGCTATCCATTTTCTCCCTCTCAGCCATCATCTACAATCTCTTCCTCACTATCAATATGATCTTCCACATGATATAGGTTTTCTCTCAATCCAACAACCAAGTTTCTCAGTTCGCTTTGCATCTCAACTCAAAATTGTTCAAACATCTCCCCATGTTAGGGTATTCTTCTTCTCAGGGGAATCTTTTCAAAATATAACCTTCACTGCTACACACGCAGGTACAACTGCCTCAAGGTCAGTGATCTATTTACATGACTCCACTTGTATGTCCCGATGCAGACTATCTCACATTCAACACTCTGTCCACACACTCAAGATCTCTACCTATGATACCATTTGACGCAGATCAAGGCTAAGGGCCTTTTTCAAGCTACTGAACCAAGCAACAAAATTGAACAACACACAACAATGGATTTGAAAACCTTTATTGATATGAAACAAGTAACATTACAATAAGAGTACAATGATATTCTTATATGCATGCAACATGCATAGACTGCAACCTTGCATTCAAACTAACTCTCACAACATCCAGTTTAAGACTCTAAAACTTACAAAAGATGGCCCCAAATTCTTGTTCTAGGAAGAACTCCTTTGTATGTTTATGGTAGTTGGAAGTACAGTGCCATGCAAGACTAGTCCTTGACTCAAAGCTAAACTATTACCTACATTCTAGATGTTTTTCTTTGTAGAGCTTGATGGAAAGCTTGTTGATTTGTAGTTAACAATTAGTTGTAACCTTAAAAAAGGACCTTGCATGTTATTTTATTTATCCCTTTGCATATATCTTTTTGTTTCCAATTTGTAAAACAATTATATTGCTCTAGTGGTAAAAGTGGCTAAGGTGCTAGGGGATAAATTCTTAAAACCTTGACAATAACTTAAAGTTTCTAGTTTCTATGATTATATCTATTTGTATCTCTTCTTATTACATATGCAACATCTTTGTAGTCTAACAAGTTATCAACTCTATGATATTCTTAGTTGTGATAATTCCTCTAAGTAAGGCTACATATACCTACTATGATATCCTCTTGTTCAATGTCTAGCCAATTTAAATTGGGTTGTAGCAATGACAAATCAATAAGTTGAATATCCATTCATATATGAAAATTTTAATTTTTAGAGGCAAACCAATATGAGATTATTGAAGTTTCTAGTAGAGTTGCTAGAAAAAGTATTGAGAAGTAAATTAGCACTTATCAATTTACCAATAGTTATTTGGTAAAAAAACCCTCCTCAAGATGGTGAGGTTTCCTTATTAAAAACAAATTTAAAAAAATATACATCTACACTTTAAAAAGCCTTTATGGGGGGTTTTGGAATATTTATAAAAATGAAAAGGAATTTGAAAACCTATGTTTTAAAATGTTGAAAAGAGTGAATTAAATTAAAGAGATTAATCTAATCCAACATGAGAAATATAAGGGTTTTGTGAAGTTGAAAAATGAACATTTAGAGATATTAAAAGGAAATGATTGGAAAATGTAGATCAACAATAGATATAATAAAGTTTAAATAAAACACCCAAGACACAAAGTTCTTGAATAATTTTGTTGATTTACCAAATCATCAAAAAAATTAGTCTTATGTTTTCCTTTTACAAACTCTAGGTATTTTTTTCAAAAGTACCTTTAAACAATGATAAACTTCATAATATATAGGCGAAAGAATTTCACTTCTTCATCTAATTCCCTGACTACTCATTAGGACTTTATGAAATTAGAAATAAAATATAATATCCAAATGAGCATTTAACTTGGCGCATTAAACTATTACATTATAAAAATTAATACAAGTGGCCTTATATTTAAATTTTACATTCAACCATAAAATTAACTTTCATACAATCATCATGGTTATTTTTAAATAGGACCTTTGTTTACACCATCATCTTCCACCTAGATTGCTACTTTATAAAAACATTCTTAAATTCCTCCCATTTGTCATACACCTCATGGACAACATCAAGATCTAAACTCAGTGAATATCTAAATCAACCATATGGAGAGGTGTAAATATAGATTTAAAAAGTTAATAAAGATTTAAAAAGCTTATCCTACAATATTTGATCAACCATTTCTAAAAATTACTATATGAGTTCTTCATAACCATGAATTTATCAATTGATAAGGTGTTGAAACTTGGATACCTAGGTGATTCCATCTTAATCAACTCAACAAATTGATCCTTTAGAACACTGGTAGGATTGATTAAATTATTTTTACCATTATACTTGAACAATATTTTTCAATATATTTTTGGATGTCAATTGAAACATCATTATCTCAATCACGGACTTTGTTCAATTGATCCTTAGCCTCTTTAAGAGCTTCAACTCTTCATTTTGATGCCTCCCACCATTCAATAGGAAAATGACATTCTGATTTGTCAAAAATGTGTTTTTCCATGAGAGTTGTAAAATTATATAGTCTCCAATTTCTTTGATTATTGGTAGGCTCAACTCTATCAATAGCAACTCTAAGTCAATCTTTTCGTCCACATCCATCCTTTAATTTAAATTATCTTGAATTTCATGATGTAACAAAATACCTTCATCAATCAACTTAGATCCTTGTGCCAGTAGATTTTCTATCCATAATTTTGTAGCTTTAGTTGCATACCCAATCTCACTAGTTGTTGGCATGTCTTTGTTCAATATTGTGACAAATGGTGGTATAGGATTACTAGAGGACTACAATTATAGGAATAGTAAAGGATTGCAATGGATCTACCAAGTATTCAAAATAGGATGAGATTTGTTCAGCCTTTTTGTTTCAACCATGTCTTGGTTTCTTTATCCTTATCCATTCTTTGCAATATTGAAGACATAACATCTTTTATGGTTTCTTTATCTTCTTCCCTTGTTTTTTCTCCTATCTCTACCCTTGAAACTTGATAATCTAACATTTTCATCTCTCATTTTTCTTTGTTAGCAACTAGAGTAGCTACCTTAGTATATCTTGTGCCTTATGGATCCATGACAATAAAAGAGATGACTTCATATTTTTTGGATTGTGGTGTTGGGTTAGAAAATGATGCTAACATTGAAAAAATGATAACGAATGGCTTGATAACCCCTTACTCTTTTAATCATTTGTTCCAACCAAATTGGATCACTAGAAGAAGCAACACCCATTTATGAATAGGACTCAATTTGAACCTCTTGCTAGTCTTTCTCTAGGGGTGGTTTCTTTGGAGGAGAAGGGTATGGTATTCGAAAAGGTGTTTGAGAATAAAAATCCTTTTAAGAAGAAGGTGTTTTCTTGGGAGATGGGGCCCTTTGTAGGGGAGATGGAGTCTTCTCGGTAAGAATTATTTTTGGAGTCTTTTTTGGAAAAGGGAGTTTTCTTAGGATGTAGAGGATCTTCTTGAGATAATGAAGATAAAGGTACTTTAGGAGGTGGAGGAGGATCATAGAGAGAAGTATCTTATTGCATTTCAATTTTATCCTAAGGAGAAGAAGGGAGAGATTAAGCTTCTTCAACACCTTAACTTTTCCTTGAGAACTTGTAAACCTAAGTGTAACCTTCTTCTTCCTAAGTAGTTTATCAACATATTCAAAGGATCCTTCTTCATCAACATCAATTGTTCTGATGGAAGAATTGTGTTTATCTTGACCTTTAATACTAGAGGCAAATTTCTTCTTTTTGAGGGGTTCTTTAACCTGCTCTGCTTTATGAGAAGATTCACCTTTTTCTAGTCTAGATTCTCTAATTTTCTATTTTAACCAAGCTAAACTTCATTTGCTAACCTTTTGAGTCCTTTCTCTAATGGTCTTGACTTTCAAAATTAACCATTTAATTATTAGGATTGGTTTATCAAATATATGTTGTTCAATATATGTGGGGTCAAGAACATCACCATCATCAAATAGCTATTTGGGGACTTTCTTGATTCCAAATTATTTAATTTGAAAAGTGGTAAGCCTATAATAATCCATTCCATGCACTTCATGTTTGTCATCACAGCTTGCCCCAAAATCTTCTAGACTTGGTTGATGTTTATATGCGAGGCCAACTCACTTTTCAACAAGTCCTCTTGGATCAAATGACAGACTCTTTTCAAATAAAGTCAAATTTACCAAAGATGTCTCTACTTCTACACTTTTGGCTTAGGTAATAGTATTGTAGACACCTAAAATTGACTTCCTCCGCAAACCAATTTCCCGTATCTCTACACCAATTATCCCTCCTATTAATTAAATAAATTCATTTTATTTAATTAATTTATCCCTAACCATCTATCATCTATCCTTTGTGATCAATTAATTCACTTAATTTATCACTATACCTTATAACTATATCCTCATTTGATTAAATAAATATTCCTAATATTTATTTAGCTAATTTGTCCATCTCCCTAATCCCTATTAATTAGATAAATCATGTTTATCTAATTAATCTACCCTATTAATCAACCTATCCCTATCCTAGTTAATTAAATATCAATTATTTAATTAGCTACCCTAGCCTACCTATCCCCTAGACCTAAATTAATTAAGCTTAACACTTAATTAACCTTGCTTATCCCATCCTCCCACACACCTTTGAATAAAAATCAATTTCTTATTCAAAGGGGTCAAATCCTCCTTACACCTCATTTATCACTCTCTTACACATGTAAGTGTACATGTGTCCTTCAATCTTCACATCTCCACATAAAAGTGATTTTTTAATTCACACTCCCCCATGAGGTGAATTTTTAATTCACTTGTCATATCCACTCTTCCCAAAAATGAATTTGTAATTCATTTTTATCCTCAACACCTTTCCCCATATGAATTTAAAATTCACAAATAATGAGAGCCCTCCAAATCCATTGACTTAATCTCAACCTTTGATCTCTCTCATCCACTCTCCTTGTGACACTTGTCACAAGGCTATGGCTTCAACCCTAACCCTAACTCTCAATCATTTCTAGCCCTTGATCTCAATTTTTGATCCTCACCCTACATCCTCTTTTCAAAAATCTATAAATGAAACCCTCACCCAAGCCATTGGAGAGGGACTTCTTCTTGCATCCAAACTCTGCCCAAATTTCTCTCAAATCTCTTCATCATACCATCATAATGTCAAAATCACTCTAGCCATTCCATCTAATCTATCAATCTATCATCCAATCCCTTATCTACATTATGTTGAATGCATTTGAGCAATCCACATTTCATCAACTTGGGTAAAATCTAAGGAGCTTGGGTGCAACTCCTTCCACCCTATCAAGGAGAGGGATCACATGTGAAGGTATAACTTTGTGTATTTATGCATTTGGTTTGTATTTCTAAACTTCATTTATTTTCCTAATCCACATTGGCACGCCCGGTTTCTCGAATCTAATTAATCATTTTTCTAGGGTCTTGTCAAAAATCTTCATTTTCTAACCCTAGATTGTCAAAATTTGTAAGTTTTAGGGGTGAGCTATTGCGGGTTACATCTTGGGCAGAAACTAACCTCACTGTTGCGATCAGGACACCGATTCCATGACTTTTGACTGTAAATTTACCTATATTGTGTGACTAAATTTTTTTAAGGGTACAGTCTGTACAATACGGATTGTCCGTACTGATCCATGCAGGGGGGTTTGTCTATGATCGTAGCTGTCTGAAATGTGTGGTCTCTAGTTTAAATCTCCATTGTTTGAGGGTTTAAGGTTTAAGGTCAATGCTTGTTGATTACTCTAAACCCTAAGTCTTCATTAACAGGCTTAAAATCTTCACCCGACCTCCGCTGAGTCGCCACCTACATCCTCTTTGGTCACCGCCAGTCACAACACCCACGCCGCTCAAAAAGAAACCCTACACTTCGTCACCTCCTAAAATCTGCCACCGTCGCCGCTGGCCATGCCCTAACACCCTCTGCACTGCCCCTATTCTCCTCGTCCTCAACACAATCAACGCCATTTTCCTCAGTTGACACCCTAAAACTTTGGTCAATGCCTCTGGCACTCTCGTTGCCACCCCCACACCACTGCATCCAAACCCTGCGCCAAGGGACCTCTCCTTTCCCTCGCTGCTGCTCCTTAACACCTTGTCACCACCTTCTACACCAAACAGTCACCACCACTGTAAGGCTCGTCACCTCCGCCAGTGTCCGCCACACCTTGGGAACCCTAACCCTAGCCGGTGTTTCATTTGGTTATCAGTGAGGGAGGTGGAGGCTAATGCTCCCCTTCATTTTTTTTTAATTTTTTGCCTCACGGTAGCCCTCGGGCATATGGTGAACCAAGGGCTCCTCTGGAGTTTGACCGCCAGCATAAACCTAAACACAAACTGCCAAAACCATAATTGTTTCATGTGACCACGGTGTCACAAACCACTAGTGGTTACTTTTTAACAGTAAGTGACCCCCTTTGTCTTGCACTTGCCCTAATAGGTCCTTTTTTTCTTTTTCTCATAACTTTCGCATACAGTAGCGAAATTTTACAAACGAACACTCATCAGAAAGAGGACTTAGCGAACTATGCAGTGGCAGAGAAATTTTTAGGTGACTATACCATTTTCCTATGTTTTTTATCAGTCAAAGTCAAAGCTCTTCTAAAACTTCAAATGCACATAACTTGAGCAAAATTCAGCCTTTTTCGACGAATTTTTTTTTGAAATTGCATAGAATTTGATCTAAAATCTGTTCATACAACTCATTTTTCTATATCAGTTCATTTTTCATCTGATTCTTAATTTTTGCATAACAGTCTTCTTGGCTAGTCTACTTCCTTCTTTCTTGATTTTGTGGCTTGCAAGTGATCATACAAGTCTAGAGAAACATTAGGATCAGAAAATACAGTAGTTTGGATAGAAAATTAATCAGGTGCACTCATTCTATTTCTCATTTCTTCATAATCTTGCTTGCAAACACATTTCAATTTGGGACATAAAACGAATCATTGTTTGCATACACATTTTGATTTGGGCTTAAAATGAATATTGCTTTAGCAATCACATTGAAAAAATTGGGTTAAAATCAACCAGTGTCTTCTATCACATTTGGATTGGGCATAAAAAGAACCATCGCTTGACGTGTCTTTCACACATTCATTTTTCTAAGGGTCAATTAACCAAGTGTGAGTGTGAATCAAGTGTGTGTGTGTGTGTATGCTCTCTCCTCGCACTGCAAGGTGATCTTGGAGATCAAAAACACCTCACTTGATTTGCTTTTGTTTACCCTTCCTAGGAGGCCTGCTAGGGGATTTCATCACCCCTAGGGACGACCTCATTCGAGGCTGAATTGAAAGACACCCTCATTGAAAGTTGGAATTTTGTCACTCTTGGCTAAGCCCCAAAGAACTTTATACCTTTGGGAAGTGAAGGTGAAGGGTGGGTTACCCCTTTCTCCCAGCTATGAGGCAGGATTTCACTTTCAATTCCTAATCAACCTCGTGAAAACATAGCCCAAAACCTAATTGGCCATACCCCATCAAACTAGACATTAGGGCATGTTGATGTGTCTTCCACATGTGCTTGTTTAATCATCATCATATTCTTCAAATTCAAAATTCAAAATTGATTATGTGTCTTGCGTGAGTGAATCATGTTTGTACATGTGTGATCATTTGATTAAACATTACCAAATCAAGCTAAACACCAAACACATAAAGACAAGTCATTCAACTCATTCAAATCCAATCACATTCATCCTAATCACTCATTTTTAGCCACTTCATTCCTAATCACATCCAAGTCATCCTAAATAAATCCTAATCATATCCTTGTCACTCTACATCATCAAATCATCATCATTCTATCCAAATCATTATCCAATCAACATCATTATTTCAATCCTTGTCAAATCAACCTCAACCCCAATCATCCCTAAGCACATCCTAAGTCACATCTCCATCCTTCATCCTCATCCTATCAACATCATCCTAATCATTATCCTAATCATCCCTAATCATTCCATATCAAACCCTAATCATATCCAATTCATCATCACATCACATCAACATTGATCCCAATCAACATCCAAGTCCCCCAACATCACTATCAAACTCTAAATCCAAATCAACCCAATCAAAAATCAAGACCTCAATTGATCATCCAATCAAATCAACCAAATCAACTCTATTACTTAAGTGTCATTAGTCCACCTTAAGTATAGAGAATCATCCATCCTTTGAAGCAAATCAAATCATCCTAAGGTCTTGAAATTTGATTCCCAACATCACAATCATCCATTATCCTCCATTTCATCTCATATCTCTCCCACAAAATGGATCCTTATGAAACAATGCAATAATTACAAAGACTTAGAAAAGTCTATGAGAACATGGATCCTAATGCTAAGAAAAAATGCAAAAATGACATTAAGGATATACCCTTAGCACACCTCATCATTGGAGAATCCCAAGCCCCTACCCAACCTTCATCATATCAAGAAACACCCTACACATCATATCAATCTTCATTCTTTCAACCTTCATACCAACCTACATCTTACATATCCACTCCATCAACCTCATCAACCGTCAACCTCATATCAACCTTCAACCTCATACCAACTTCCATCATATCAACCTTTACCCTCATATCAATCACCATCCCCTTACACATCCATGCCATCATACTTATCCAGTCAATCAATAACTCCAACTTATCCATCCCCCAACCTTTGTCACGCTAACTTTGATCAAGGGAACACCAATCTAGCACACCTTATATCCAAAATCCAAAGCTTATATCAACAACCATTTCCCCATACAAATCCCCCATCCTCTAATCCCCATCCTATCAACCTTAATCCATCACCCTACCTACCTTACAATCCATCAATCCCAACCCCCCCAACACAATGTTCCTCCAATCTTAATCCATCACCCTATGTATTTCCCAATCCACCAACCCCTATCACACATACACCTTCTAATCCACCATCAAATCTTCCAAATCCTAAGCCCACGACATCCAAAGAATCCTTGTGGGATTTCCTCCAAAGAACATCACCAAGAAAAGCAATGGAATCCCCCAAATCCTCCACCCCTCCAACACCACCATCTAGTCCAACACCTATCCTTGAACCCACCCAAGAACCATCACTACTTAATCCCATCACCCACCTATCCAATCCCAATCCTAATCCCACACCAACCACCATCATTAACCATCCATTATATTGTTCATCAACCCATACACTCATAAAAGACACCATCCATTTGCTATTAGCAAGGAATCAAACACCCTCATGCAATCCAACATCAACCAAATCTCTTGAACAACCCCCTATCATAAGTCAAGAACCATCATGTAGCCATGTTCAAGAACACATAAGTCAAGCACCTATCGCATCCATCCAAACACCTATCACATCCATCCAAGCACCCACCACATCTATCCAAGTCACTCCCACTTCTATCCAAGCACATGAGCTATGTCAAGAATCAAATCCAAAGCATGTTGAAACATCAACCCCTTCCCCTAATCAAGATCCCACCATCCCATCTAATCCCATCCCCAATCCCTTCCCATTTATTGATCAACTTATTGATCTCACACCATCTTCTACCACCCCTTTACCATCCCCCATGAATCCTTCACCTCCATCTACCAATCCCATCCCAAATCCATCCTCCTATTCACTTAGACAAAGCACTTCCATATGTGGTGACTCCCTTGTAGGAGGTGAACAACTTCCATCCACCACCTATCTTTCTCCAACAAATAACGGACTCATGTCTTGTTTCCAAAGCACCAAACATCCCATTGCATGTCGCATGCTCCAACATATGAACTATCAAGGCAAAGGCAAGGCCTTCATGAACAAGGCATCTTGGAGCCCATCCACACCACATCCCATCCATCCTCTCCTGGCCTTGGCTATACACCCCAAGAAAAACAAAATAAACATGTTGGTACCACCCATGCATCCTCCAAAATCCATTCACCCAATTCTAAATCTGGTGCATCACATCGCACTCCTAAATCATATGTCGCCATCCATCCTCCATCGTCATATCATTTGCAAAAGCATGTGACCATCCATCTTCCTCCATCAAATTTACATCCATTTTAAATCCACTTTACCTCCTATCCTACCAACACCCAACATCCCTATCCACAAATCTTCCTATCCTCCCATCCTCCCAAACATCCCTATCCTCAAATCCCCCCATCCATTTATCCATAAATCCACTTTTTACCCCTCCACCCATAAACCCCCTAAATTTCCCAATCAAGACCAACAAAAGCACACATCTTTCAAACTTGAAGCTTCCCCCAAATCCATGGGATTCAAAAATTTGAATGCCTTGACTCATAAAGCACAAAAGCCTAAAGATGTTATCCCTTCCAAGCAAAATCAAAAATCCAAAAGGCTATTAAATCCCACACCATCACAAGAAAAAGCAAAAACAAAAATGGTGTGGGTCCCTAAACAAAAAGCACCAAACTCTAATGAGGCATCCACATCCCAATCCACTCCAAACTCCCAAACATCTCGCTCCCCATCTAAAAATCCCATAAATCCTAAGTCTATTTGGGTCCCTAAAACCCCAAATCGACCATCTAAAAATCCCCTATCCCGATCCCCATTACTACCCACCCCCCATCCAAAACATAGGCTTCAAAATCCAAAACGGTGTGTGGAACTGTTGGTCTTGGTTCCCCTCCATCACTTGACATTCCCACATACCTCCATCTCCCCATCTTTCATCCACTATCCTACATATCTCCCCCATCACATCCCTATGGTCCATGCATTTGCATAAACCTTACATAATCCACATCATAATCCACATAATCCACATCATAATCTGCATAATCCACATCATAACCCACTATCCACTGACACCCATGCAATCATCATCCATAATGCTATCCAACATGGGACCATCTTCGCCTTGCTATGGAAACAGATGCTAGAGTCCCCCTTCCATCAAAAAAGCAAAAAATAAAAAAAATCAAGAAAATAGTAAAGAGAAAAAAATTGTCCAATGGTGAAAACCACTCCTCATGGCGCCTTGGGCAAGTACCATGATGAAAACCCATTATGGGCATCATGTGTAATCCCTTCTCCATCCATTTTGTATCCATACACTTGGGGGCAAAACCATCTAATCATCCACATACATAACATCCTTTTGCATATCCTATCCATGTATCCTTATCCTATCATCTTCCTATCCACTAACCCCTATTTATCCTATCATTTCCCATCCATCCTATCCATTATATCTTGCTTTTACCATCTCCCACCTTAGATCTTGATAAAGACAAGGGGCAAAATATCAACAACATGCTTTGGAGACATCTTGGCATACTCCCTTTGTAAGTATATCCTCCATCCATTTACTGCAAAGTCCATCCATTCAAACATGAACCCATCATGCAAAATTCTAAGCAGTGGGGGCATATGATTCCTTGCAACCTAGCCCTTGGAGAAAATCCTAAAACCCCCCATCCATATATCATGCATACCTATCCTATCCCTCATCCCTATCTTCCATCTATCTAACATGCATCCCTATCACTTGTCCATTCATCTATCATGAATCAGCTATCCATCATCTTTCATCGCCAATCCCCCTATCCAACCCCATCATTTTCACCTCTAGACTTGGTGTTCCCTTGTCATTGGTATGTAGCGCAAGGGCTATCCAAACGAAATCCAATGCAACCATCATAATAAATCATTCCCTTTCCAAAATCACAAAAATCTAAAAAAAATCTATAAAATCCATAAAATCCCAAAAAAAATATCCATCACAAAATCAACATTGCTCCATCAACATCTCATCATCTTCCAACATCCTCAAAATCACCCAAATCATCCAACACATCATATTCCAACATCATTACACCTATCCTCAACCATCCTACATCATCATCACAAATCAGAACTACATATCATCACCACCCACATCTTAGTGTGCCTTGATCCTGTGGATACAAGGTATGTAGGTAGTCTGGAATACGAAGGATGTTTCCAATACTTAGGTACATAAGATGCACCCATCTGACCCACTTAGATGGTCCCTACCCATTGATCTTACACTAGATCCAAGCATCGCATCACCTATCGAAGCATTGTCCCTTAATCAAAATCATCAACTATCAAATCAACATCAACCACAACTTGTCACCATCATATCTCAAGCCAATTTTACAACATCAACTAAGCATGGTCCAATCATTCGTCGATTCTTACCTTAGGATATATCATTCCTACAATAGGCAGAATCTATCAAATCATCATCCATCTTGGCAAGAGATACAATGGCTACTTGTTTGGTTCGTTGATCTTTTCATTTTTATTTTTATCTTTTGTCCTATTCGAAGATCACATCAAAACTACCTTGATCTCACTATATCATGGTATGTGGCAAAAACATCTAGAATGAGGCATAGTCTTGCTTTTGTATGCTATGCTTGTGGGTTGATTTCATTACTCCAAGCTAGTACTCATATCTTGTGGATCGTAGGGTCGATTCTAGCATATTGATCTCCTTGTGCATCTAAGGTTCATCATACCTTTTGTGTACTAAGGACTTATGCTATGAGTCCCCTTCCCTCATTTAGACAAGGTTGTACTATCTTGGGCATGCATGAGATCATCCCTTTGTCTGTGTGTCTAGTCCATGCAAATGTTGGATAAACATCATCACCTCGGTCTTCTATACCTTGGTGAAAATATCCACTTTGCTATATCAAACCTAGGATTGCTCTAAATCATTTTCAGCACAATTATCATCCACCAATCAATCTCCCAACATTATCACACTTTCATCTCGCCCCTTATCCTCTAACCACTTCTACCAATCTCTTCAATCCATTTCGAGAGCACAACCGTGTTCTTGCAACCCGCCTATCCTCTCAAGAGGGCATCACCCTTACCAATTATCCCCAAACCTTACCCTATTCTTCTAAGCCAAAATCTTTTTCTATCCAATCCAACTCTATGTTTTAACTTATTTGAAATGATGTTACTTAGCCGCAACACCATTTCAAAGAGGGGCAAATATAGACACCTAAAATTGACTTGCTCCACAAATCAATTTCTCGTATCTCTACACCAATTATCCCTCCTATTAATTAAATAAATTCATTTTATTTAATTAATTTATCCCTATCCATCTATCATCTATCCTTTGTGATCAATTAATTCACTTAATTTATCACTATACCTTATAACTATATCCTCATTTGATTAAATAAATATTCCTAATATTTATTTAGCTAATTTGTTCATCTCCCTAATCCCTATTAATTAGATAAATCATGCTTATCTAATTAATCTACCCTATTAATCAACCTATCCCTATCCTAGTTAATTAAATATCAATTATTTAATTAGCTACCCTAGCCTACCTATCCCCTAGACCTAAATTAATTAAGCTTAACACTTAATTAACCTTGCTTATCCCATCTTCCCACACACCTTTGAATAAAAATCAATTTCTTATTCAAAGGGATCAAATCCTCCTTACACCTCATTTATCACTCTCTTACACATGTAAGTGTACATGTGTCCTTCAATCTTCACATCTCCACATAAAAGTGATTTTTTAATTCACACTCCCCCATGAGGTGAATTTTTAATTCACTTGTCATATCCACTCTTCCCAAAAATAAATTTGTAATTCATTTTTATCCTCAACACCTTTCCCTGTGAATTTAAAATTCACAAATAATGAGAGCCCTCCAAATCCATTGACTTAATCTCAACCTTTGATCTCTCTCATCCACTCTCCTTGTGACACTTGTCACAAGGCTATGGCTTCAACCCTAACCCTAACTCTCAATCATTTCTAGCCCTTGATCTCAATTTTTGATCCTCACCCTACATCCTCTTTTCAAAAATCTATAAATGAAACCCTCACCCAAGCCATTGGAGAGGGACTTCTTCTTGCATCCAAACTCTGCCCAAATTTCTCTCAAATCTCTTCATCATACCATCATAATGTCAAAATCACTCTAGACATTCCATCTAATATATCAATCTATCATCCAATCCCTTATCTACATTATGTTGAATGCATTTGAGCAATCCACATTTCATCAACTTGGGTAAAATCTAAGGAGCTTGGGTGCAACTCCTTCCACCCTATCAAGGAGAGGGATCACATGTGAAGGTATAACTTTGTGTATTTATGCATTTGGTTTGTATTTCTAAACTTCATTTGTTTTCCTAATCCACAAGTATTTTATGTATAATATCCAATATAGACTGGAAAGTGAATACCTACTTTGTGCTTGCTTAAAGAAGTTTTTGAACTTCAACAATTTGTCTAGTTCTAACAACACTAATTTGTAATTAGCATATTTGGGAAGATTGTAAGGAACACTTGTAAAGCCACCAATTCTAATGTATGTACCTATTAAGAACTGGATGAACTAGGTTCCCCATCTAGTTGTTGTCACTGTCGCTTCAATTGACATACACATTTAAATCATTTTCAAGTATTCTTAGTATATAGAAAATGAATGTCTCATTTACTTCCCTAAAGTGTTTCTCACTTTCCCTCAATTCCTATTGTGGGTAGTGCTCATAAACTCTCTTATAATTTGGCCTTGACTCCATGTTACTATTGATATGCGTCGGACAACTAAGAGGGGGGTGAATCAATTGTCACAAAAACTTAAACACTTTTTGCAAATTAAACATTCATCACTTATCCACAATTGTTATGATTTAACAATGAATGCATGAAATCAAAAACTTAACCATAGATGCAACATCAAACACAAGAGACATCAGATTTACATGGAAAACCCCAAGGTGGGGAAAAACCAAGGAGAGGATTAACTCTCAATATATATTGCAATCTTGAAATAATGATGTTCAGGCTTGGTCACTCCACAGGCCTAAACATACTAGGTTACAACCATGAAGAACAACTAGGTCTAGCAGGCTCACTACCTCAACCCTAAACCTAGCAAGATTACAATAAGGGTTGTTAAACCCTACTGGTGGCTTACCTCCAAACTTAATACCACGATCAACACCTTTCTATATTTGCAACTAAAGTATAATGATTTCCTTGCTCTGCTCTTCCTCTTCTCTACTCTTCCTCTTCTTTCCTCTGCCTCTTCTATACTCTGCCTTTTGGACCTTTCTTAATATATTCTCATTTTCGCTCAAGGACACATTTTCCATGACTCAGCTGCAAGTATTTATACACTACATCAACCTTGGAATGATGATCAATGTCGGCATCACAATCATCAACCATTGGAACAATATCTAAGGTCAATATTACAAACATTTACAGAATAGGTCTCGACCTATTACAACAATGCGCAAGGGAAATGAAATGCAGATCATGCCATGCCTTAGTTGGGACTCAAATACGATCCTCCACACCACAACATGCTTCCACAATCTTCCAAGGATCTCCGTAATCAATGGGATCAACCAGGTCGGCCAAAACTGGTTACACGCTACATTATCTGGAAACAATCTTCACACAACATCTCAATTTCTTAATGTGGACCAAAGTCCAGATAGGAACATGATTAGGAGACATCCACAAGCATGCTATAATCATCAGGAGCAACCGCACAAACCTCAACTACTTTATCCATAGGAATCTTCTCATCGGAACACATGAACTTCACTATCTTCAACTGTCATAAAAGAAATATAGCTTGCAAACCACCAAACCACGAACCATTGCAACTGTAGGTGCTTATCATTATCCTAGACTTCCCTCTAGAACCGTAAAGCCAAATACTTTATTACAGAGGAATGCGGAGCAGAATACTTTCTTCCTGTCCCAACTGAACTTACAGAAAAAGTAGGTTTCACTCTGATAAACACAACTCACTCAAATCTTCATGCGGATGGCTCAAACCTGAAATGTAGCATCCTCAGACATACCTCTAACTTAATTTCAATCTGTAGACCATGATCTTCAAGCAGAAGTAAATGTGGAGTAGTTTACGGGACTGTTCTTCAGCATACAACTCACTGTCTGTACTGCACTTCTCTATAACTCACTTGTTTCTTCCGGAGAGGCTAATTTTCTCAATATCCTCAACATACAAGTCTTCTAAACAAGTAATAGAATAAGATATAGTTGAAACCAATGACAACAAGGATATGTTGACATCAATGACAACACTGATTAGGCACATACTTGCAACAGTTACCCACTCTCTAAGCCTTAAAAGAATTCCAATGAATATATCAAATATGATGCCATGTAATTAACATTTGGTTTGTTGAACTTTGCATAATTGGTTATGCAAATTATTGCTTATGAAAATCACCTAGTTAATGTGTTGTGTTTCTTCCAAAATAGTAGTAATGAAATTAAACACCTGTAAGTGGAAATATCTCATAGTGGGATTACCTAAGATCATGTTTAACAAGGTAATAATACCATGCACTTCTTCAAGAAAGGCATTCATATGAAGTGTTTTAGGCATCCTAGAACCTTTCTTCTTAATCCATCAATGATTTAGGACCGTATCACATGTGTCGAGGTTCTTCTCAAAAAATTCTCTAGAGGACTACATAATTATCTCGGCATATTTTTTCATGAGCTGGAATTCAAAAAATCTCCTCTGTACACTCTAGCATTATTTTAAGTACTAGTTGATTTAATGAGTTTCTGTTTTCCCTAGTTCCCTAGTTATAATGTTGAGCACAAACCATGGTAAGATCTAGAGATTATATAAAAATAGGAAATGCATCAACTTATATAATGCCACTTGCATGTTCAATGCTACTAATCATAGGAGTCCTTTTATGACATCATCCATACTTGTATGAAATTCTTTAAGATTCACGTGGCCTAAGTTAGTATTAGAGATTTGAGCAAGTTCAAATGTGATCTTTGAGGAAGGAGTCACTCCCTTTAATTCATACTTCATTTTCACTAATTGAGGAGAAGTCATGAGAAAAAATGCAAGAAAGCCTTTTAGATTATGTCAAAGTGGGTTTTTCAAGTTTTGCAAGCAAGAATTCAAATTGTAACTTTTGTGTAGAAGTTAACAAAAAACCTAAAAGTCCATATTTTTAGTTTGTCATGGGTTTCATGGTTTGGAAATATGTTTTTAATTCACAAACTACATGATTATGCAAAGGAAGCCCAAAAGTCTGAAATACAAGAGAAATTTAGGGTTTTAGGGTATGCTAACCAATTTGTAGATCTTGTGTAAATGTGTAGCCAAGTTCTAAAAGCCCAAAATGTGTGTATAAACCAAGATTTGCAAGGTTCCAAGTTTCAAGTGCAAGAAAGTAGCTTAAAATGCAAAATTACAAATGGAGGTTGCAAACCCCAAAATTGAAAGAATTTTAGAGATTTGGATTCGAGGAGTAGCTTGCAAGGGTTTGCAAATTTTATACAAATGTCATAAGATCCTAACATATAAGAGCTATAAAACTCCTTAATAGCTCAACTCTATAATTAAATTTTTCTAAATAAAAGGATATAACTAGGGTTTTATTGATCAACTACCTAATGAGTGAATAAATGGTTGCCAAAGGATAAAAGTGGCAACAAGAGTTCTAAACAACATCTACAAGATAACTTAAAAAACCTACTTGAAACCCTAAATAGCTACAAAACACATGTATCTTACTAGTGACCTAGATGATTGAATACTAGCATGAGGAAAGTCACATCAACTTTGCGTGAAGTATGGAAGTTGAAAAGAGTGATTAATATGGCAAGTGACACAAAGAAAATAGCTCAACAAGTAGAAGAGATGTGTATTTGTAACTGAGTAAAATGAAAAGTGTCAACTCATTTATAAGACATTGCTTGACACATGTGGAACAAATGCACCTCTTTGTGACTTGTCAAGGTTTTAGATTCTAAAAGCATTATTACATGTTTTGTGTAAACATGTTTTTAATTCCTAGAGACTCACTTCCTTAAGAGACTCTATGGTTTCTAGTTCCAAAAGTAAGGTTGTAATTTCACATGTAATTGTGCATCAAAATCCCACATCTCTAAAATACACTTTTAATGAGGTCTATGGGGTTTTAAAGTATGCTAACACTTTCAAAGTTTAAATGTAAATGTGCACATCAAGTTTGAATCCCTAAATTATTTTTATATTTGTGGGATTTGAAGGTTTAGAAACATCTTTGCAAATTTGATATAAGCATGCTTTGAAACTCTAGAAACCCAAAAATCATAAAGTTGTATTTCCTTAAAACTTTCTTTGCTAATATTTTATATCACCTAGAACATTGACATTTTTTGACACACAAATTGACCATAAAATAAACATGACTCCAAGACTTGGGAAATAAGTAAAGTCATTTAACAAACTTATGAAGGATCTAAAGTTTCAAAACGGGTTGTTTAAAATTAGGGACAATAGGAATATGGTGGTGGATGTGGAGGTGGCTTGGCCAAGTGGGATTGTGGTAGGCTTAGAAGTGATAGATGAATGAGGCATGGAGGTGTTATACATCATTTTGGAAATAGGTATCTCAATAGGGGTATAACTAGGAGGTAAGCCATAATAGGGAGGGTAAGTGGAAAAATAATAGGTACTAAATGGAGGAAGACTAGTGACAATGGTACTATGGGGATGAGTGATGATGGGAAGTAGTGATGCTTGAGGATGGATCAATGGTAGAAGTGGGGGTAAAATTCACAGTAGATGAAATAAGTTTAGCACAAACTACTTGTAAAGTTTCTAAGCCATGTGGTTTATTAATGAACACATTATGAAAATATCCACTAGTTGGATGGGATTTTTTGCATTAGCCAAACTAGCAAGTTTCTTTGTTAAGTCTTGGTTGCAAGCTTTCAAACCAAAAAAACCCTTTTTAATCTTAAAATTTAAACACTTGACCGAAAAATCATGCATTTCATAATATCAATTTAACATTAGCTTCAATCTATGTGGTTTATCCAGACTTGAGAGTCAATTAACTTGATCTAAGTTTGTTTCAGCTCCAACACGAAGATGCTATTATCATTTTGATTAAGTTTCACTTCAATTTTGAAGGACTTTAGGCTACTCGAATAGTTACTTAAGAGTTAGTTTTGCCCTAAGGACCCTATCGATATAAAGTATTCCTTCCCCTCGAGCTAATCTAAGTTTCAATTCCATGGAGTTAATCTCTATAGGTAATTTTGAGGCCTACACTTAACTCTTCATAATTCTCTATGACTAGACTCAAGTTCTAGAGACTGCAACACGTCACAGTCCTATGATAGCCCGGCATTAACCATTTACAAAACTTCCTTCTCTGTTATGGATTGGCTCAATCATCAAAACTAACAATCTTGCTTGGCCTACACCCAATGCCGAGCTAAAATGTGGGAGGTGTAAAAACGAATGAGGCAAAATATTACTCACAAACATAACACTTTCTCAATAAACTAAAATACTTAATTATTTTAAAGCTTTACTCTCGCTGCCATGAAATGTTCTAATTTTTTTTTTTTTTAACATGTAAAGGTAAGCTAAAACTATTTTACCAAATTCAAAACAATGGGAGAAGGTGAGCCGCCACCAAATAGTCAAATTGGAACAAATAATAAAACATAAATATTTTAAAAGGATATAAAGAGATGTTGGTAACGACAATAATGGAAACAATGAACGGTATTCCTCACATGCTCAACAAAAGTATCGAAAATAATGAATGGTTTAACTATTGTGGATTCTGCTTTGCTTCTATGTGCTTGGACTATTCTCTCTTATTCTTTATGTTATATCCAAAGCTTATTCCAACAAGTAAAATAAATCAAATGACATGTTCGATACGGAAGAGACAAAATTGAAGATAATCCCACGTTTCCGATTCTCTCTTACAAGAAAAAACAAACGAAATGTTTTTGTTTTTATTTTTCCTAAGGTTTTTAATTATTTGTAGATTTTTTGGAATTTGTTGATATCAAAGCACAAGTTTAGAAAAAACAAACGAAATGTTTTTGTGTTGTTTTTTTTTCCTAAGATTTTTAATTATTTGTAGATTTTTTTGGAATTTGTTGATATCAAAGCACAAGTTTAAGTTGAGACTCTTCATGTAAGATTGTGGGGTGTTTATTTTTTCATTTTGATTTTTTTATTTATTTATTGTATTTTTAGAATATTTGAATGTTCTTAAATGACAAAATTAAAGAATAGATTATTATACAATCAATTAAATTATAACCATTAAATAATAAACAAAATATTTATATTAAACTATAGTTATATTAAACACTTTTCAATTTTAATTTGGATGTAACATTCCACTCTAAAAAAAATCTATTAATGTAAGCATAAACTTTCGAAAGTCTATAGAATTCAAAAAGAAATACAAATTATTTAACTATTAATAAAAGTTTTCAATAACTTAAATGAAAATAAATTATTTACTTTAAATTTTAGTTGAAAAGTTATTTTATTTTTTTACATAAAATTAAATTTTAATATTATTTAAACTACTCCATACACACATTAACACATAAATAAATAAATAAATAAATAAATAGAAAAAGAGAGCTACTTTATTTATTTAAGAGTCAAGAAAAAAATTTATTTTTTGAACCAAAGCTTTATTGATAAAAGAATAGAAGAATACACACACTAACGCATAAATAAGTAAATAGAAAAAGGGAGTGCTACTTTATTTATTTAAGAGTTTAAAAAAAAAAAATTGAACCAAAGCTTTATTGATAAAAGAATAGAAGAATAAATTGTTTACACAAGCAAACAACAACAAATTCTTTACTAAGAGTTAAGAGTTATTACTACTTGATACCATAATTATCAATCATATGCTATAATTTTTCCTACTTAAAATACATATTTATTTTTTTAACAAAATAAGCATGCAAACTTTGTAATCAAAAATATTTTAAAGATCAATTATTGGGATTTTCATTAGTTAAAGAATTTCACCTCTTAATGCAACCTTTACGTCCTTCAAATCATTTAATATTTTTTGTGCAATTTTAACATGTTTGAAAACATTTTAAAGTAGTGAAGGATGAGGATACAACAAACCTACATGTTATGTAAATTTTTTTGTATTGTAAAAAAGCAAATTACAAATAAAGGAAGAAATCCAACAGATTGAGAAAAGAGAATACAGTTACCATTTACAATAGAATACAGTTGTTGGTATACAACTCAAAACATAAAACAAACAATTATTGAAGAGGGTGTTACATGATCTTTAATTATTGAAGAGGGTGTTATTAAATAGGGGTGGAAGTACTATTCACCCCAATTAGAGACCAACAACCTTCCATATACATAGGCAAAGCTTAGAATAGATAGTGTTTCACTCAATGTTGCTCCAGTGTTCCAATATTTAGCTGTATCTTTTATCCATGACATTTTATTTTAATAAAGATAAAAAAAATTAACCCACTATTGCAAATTCATGATGTAACAAAAGATATTAAATCATCATTCATATAAAATAATCAGAAGTGTATGGTCTAGATTTAGTGCATATCTTGTAATTGCCTTGTATACGAGATGAATCTAAAAAATCATATAAGAGAAATTTGAAGGTGCCCAAATCAAGTAATTTAAAAAGATTTTTTCTTAATGTGTATTACTTGAATCTAGAAAATATTAAATATTATTATTATAATATTAATTATTTATATCTATATAAGATAAGTGGAACAAATCTAAGTCAAAGAGATAATGATAACAAAGGTGATGGTTATAGAAGAGTATTGGTGCCTTCCCTAGGAAGGATTTACAAACTAAATTTGGATGGGGCTACAGGGGAATTCTAGGATCAATAGGGGAAGTTTTACTATCACGTCGTTTAAAGGCAATATTTTCTTTGGAGGGTCTCTTCCTAGGCATTCGCACAAATAATGAAGTAGAATGGGAAGTGCTAGTTGTAGGTCTAGGTGCAATGATTTCTCATAAAATTAAAAATTGAAAGTGGGAGGTGAGTTCTTGATAGTTATTCATGCAATGAATAAAGGAAGTGGTTTGAGTTGGAAATTGGATTATTATGTTGAGGAAGCTAAAAATTTAAAGCAATTATTTGATTCTATTAGATTTACACATCGCAAAAGGTATTTAAACTCAGTAGCTGATCATCTAGCTAATAAAGGAGTAAATCAAAATCCTCTTGTAGCTATGTATAATGATCAAGTTAGCTCTTGGCCTAGCTTAAAACTAAAACAAGTGTTCAAGCTCCCTTAGTTGTTATCTTATGTCTTTAAAGCTGACTCAAAGACAAGGAGGTGCATTTAAGCATCATCGAGATTTGGGTGAAGCATTCGATATGCTTCCATCATAGCTATGTAAGGTAGCACTACAATTTGATGGAATGTTGATTGGAGAATGGTATGGATCTATATGATATGGTAGTTAGATGGAAATGACAAGAGGTGGGCAAATGTTATATGTACATGTTCATGCATGGTGTACATTGGTAAGGCAAAGGAAAGTGTTATTTATTTGCAAATTGGCAAGTTCCTAGGGTTTCTATAGAGAAAGATGTCAAGGTTGGAAGAATAACTTATAAGGCATGATGGTGATCAAATGTCACAAGAGAATCTCAAATAGATGTTTGCAACGTATATTCTCCAGTGAAAACCTTGTGGTGTTTGGTTTTGTCCAAATTATTTTGGGATAACATGCTTTAGTTGTAGAAGGGTTGCATTATGTGGGACTTCATTTCTAATCTTGCCTTCTACTTATTAGATGATATTATATGACTTTGAATTCTTCAATTATTTTTATCAAATCAGTTCATGGGTATGTGAGTCCTAATTAAGGGAGTGAAGGAGGGCCAATAGGCTAAGCCTTTGGGTGTGGAGGGCATCGACTATGCCTCAACTCTTGTGCAATGCTCAGAACCAAAGATTTCTAGTTTTGAGCTAAGAAATGAGGTAAGGATTCTAAGGACCTATTGTGAAGATGTAGGAAAAGTTCTTGCATTCTTGCATTTCCATCATTACAAAGGGCATTTGGAGGTGGGGAGTGATCATACCATTCCATATTTTTGTGGTCCCTCTCTACATAGAGTTTGTAGACAGTGGAAGATTTCTTACAATATTAGAATTCTATCTTTGGTAGGGTACAAAAGGCATTGAACTACTATAAAGGTGGAGACCTAGGTTGAAGAAGTAGTGGATAGTGGGCACACAATTTTGGGGTCTCATGAGCATTGGGGGTGGTGCAAGGTGCTATTGGTTATTGATTAGTGTTGTTGGTGGAAGCTTGTTGTAGCTAGGGTTTTTATGATTGGTTGGTAATTGGTTTCATGCGTATATAATGTCTCCTTTTGATTTGGTGTTTTTTTTATTTCATTATTTTGTGGGTTGAATTCAAAACTACATATCCTTTCTTTTGATTGGTGGTTGATGTGTGTATCAGTTGGATTGTAAAGCAAAGTTTTGTTTATAGTTTCTTTATGTAGGTTCATCAATCGTATATTGTATTGTTATAAACTTCACAAGGGTGGGGGCCCTACAAATCCTAAAATGCAAGGGCTATGTTTAGTTGCTAAATGGATCACTAGAGTTAAAGGTGATGAACCTTGGAAAATTTTATTGCAACATAGAATTAAAATACAACTTTAGTTAAAAGAAAATGGTAGTATGTAAGTTGGTTGAACAAGATTCTTTTTGCTCTAATCTTCTAAACCAAAAATTCCTTTCCTTTTCAATTCATTTAGAAGGCCTAGCAACATGTTTGTCACTTCATAAAGTAGGAAAAGTCTTCATTATAGCATGGATTGAATTTTGCTTCTTCCTCCATTTGGGGGAATAAACATATATAATATCAAGAATATCCTCTTGCCATCAACTATCCTAGGTAAGATTATTACTTTTTAAGAATGGGGTTTGATAGTTTAATGGCATTTGGGATTTCATTGCATTGAATTGATCTCCTTGGTAGGTCACTAAAGAACATTTTGTCTTGATTATAAATATAAGAAGATTATTATTTTTGTACAATCCTTAGTCCCCTTGGAATTAACAGTAAATTGTGTACTCCAACCCCATATATAACTTCTACAAAGACTAGCTTTAGTTGTCCTCTTATCACTTTTCACTTGTTCCTTTAAAGAAAATTTATCTTTGTCTCATTCCCAAGATGCCCCTAAATCCCTACCTTAACATTAAATGGAAATGCAAATTTAGTAATAATTTGTAGATCAAATGAAGTGCTCAAACCTAGAAATCTAAAGTTGATTCTAATGCATAATTATTTGCTTGGAAAATTTTACATTCCAAGTTGCTTGTTGGGGAGAGATTGACATATATAATGGTTCAGCCAGCTAAATGCCCACTTTGTCAATCAAATGGAAACATAAAAAATTTATTTTGGGGCTACTCTTTTGCGAAGAAATAGTGGTTTATTATTTTTAGAGACTTACCTACTATATTTAGTCATCATTTGAATTGAAAGAAGTTTTATTTGGAATGGGTTTGCAAAATAATGTGAGTGTTAATTCAATTAGATAGGTCATCTCACTATGTTTATAGATTCTAGTTTTAATTTTCACTAGGAAACTGTTATTTGGAGGCTTTACTCTGGCATATTTTCTTTCAAATTATGTCTCTATTTTCACACTTACTAGCTGTACAGCATTTGATCAAAATACAAATCTCTTAGTTCTAAGTCAATCAAAGAAATGAAAAGAATGCATTGTACCTAGTGCAAACGCAAAGGCTATTATGTTACACAAGATGATTAGCCTTGATATGCTTGTATTCTACATATTGTTATAGTCATACTTGTTGTTGTTGTTGGTCATGATGATATGGTTCTATTTCTACTCATAACTAATTGGTTGGTTTTTGTTTCTTTTGGGGTTTTCCCTCTTCACAACCTTTTTCTTTTTTGACTACTTATTCTTTTGTAATCAACTTCATTCAATACCAAAAAAGGCAACAAATGATTTTGAATAAGGGGTAGCCTACATTTGTGAATTAATTTTTATTTTTATTTTTATTTTTATGCTAATAAGCATTCCCTTAGTGAGGAGCACTAGATGAAATATATAGATCAATAGTCCAAATTAAAGGACTACCATGAAATAGATATTGGCCATTGATTTTTTCAAACAATACAATAAATGCTAAGAAACACAAAACCTCTTATCCTACAATCTTATTTGATCAATAAAATATTATTTACACTTTCTTGAAATAATTTCTTTTTTAATACATAATGTTAATTTTTTAATATAATCTTATTTACCATTTTTTTTATCACTACAATCTTTTTAACTCCAAGATCAATACAATCTTATTTACAAACTTTTTTGTTCTAGCAAGATATAGATTTAAATTTAGGTCTTGAAGGGATCAATCAATTTAGTAGACAATGAAGACTTTGGATTTGAGGGAGATCAATGGTTGGGATGAAAATATCATGACAATTCATTAAAAGACCTCTAATGGCCAGGACTAGGGATGGATATAATTTACAAGGATGTTGATGACCCAACAAATAGACATGGTTGTTGATTGATGATGAAAATGAAATATAGCTAAATTTGTTAGGAGATCAAAGTCGTTGAATTAAATTTCATAAGAAAATTTTCCTTACAAGCTAATCATTAAACAATTTTTAGGTTGCCAAAAACTAGAAACACATTTTCTGCCTCTTCACATCACTGAAGATGATTTGTTGATAATATTTTTCACTCATCAGTCTTTATTCATTGTTGAAAATCTACTGGCCGCATATAATGAGACTTCAATGCATATATTGCAAAGACATTAGCTATTAAGTATTAAAACAATTAACATCAACAATATATTTTGTAGATGAAGGATTACAATCAACTAAGAAAAGTTATCCATTATTTGACATTTAACAGAGACAACAACTATCAATTTGGCTCCACCACTTCATAGTGATTGTCTAATTTTGCAAAGGTATACAAGCTCCATTATAAATATTTTTCAACCTTAGGCTCTTGCATGGTCATGGTAATATGTATGTTTCTTGTTTCTTCCGTGACTACAACTAGGGAATAAGAGAGATCAATAAATTTCTCTACAACTCTATATCATAGAGCTTCCCTTTGGTACTTTCTATAATATTACAATGAACAACTCATTGACTGCATAAATTCTTCCACTCTATGTTGTCTAAACTCAGCACATGATAAACAATATAGACACAAATTCAATAGTACCATTTACAACAACAAGCTTCTCTCTTAAAAGAATTAGTCTTCCTCTAAAAAATATTTTGATACCCATGGCACTCCACCAAACAGGTTAAAAACTTTCCCTATTTTGGGATCTCTAATATTTTTCCTCCATATCTTGAAACATGGAATGTTACATAAATATATGTTTCCTTATTAGTTTATGTTTAAGATATAGTTATAGAATTGTGAATCAATAGGTTGGAGGGTGGATAGAAGTATATTAGAGTCTAAACTTCACCACCATTAGAGGGGTGGGGCATAAAGCTCCTCTCTTCTAAACTCAAAGTGTTTTATAGCTATTCAAATCATTTTTATTTGGAGAGAATCTACCTACAAAAGGATGACCATATAAGTGATATTTTAATTCTAGCGATATATTTTTAGTTTTCAATTGAATGATTATGCATTCTTTTAATTTTGGTTTTCTTTTGGTTCAAGAAAATGTTCAAATTTGTATTTTCCTTGAATATTGCTAGGGAGAGGACCGAGTAGTTAGAGGGTTTTATTATTGTGAGTGTATTGGCCAAGAAGAAGTCAATACATGTTAATATGTAATATGATTATATTAATTAAAATATGCTATTTGTTTGTTATGGATATACTTAATTTAAGAGATTATTATATTGTTTAAAATAAGTTAAATTTAGTTAAATTTTAGATTTAAAAATAACATGCAATATTCGATTATGATGTTTATTAAGATTTAATTGCATATTTAGATTATAATTTTTATGCAAATATATTAAGAAGTATGTCTTAAAGTTATTCATACAAGCAAGGGCTTATATAAGTTAGCATCCCAATTTAATATGTTCAACAAAATTTGTGCATCATTCAATTACAAACTTTTCAAGCTATAAAATCTTGTTCACATTTTTTCATTAACCTCCTCCACCAAGTTTAACTTTCTTATTAGAACCCTCCTATATTGATCATAGCCGCTCTAAGATTGTTTTTGATCTGCATAGAGCATGGTATGCAACAATTCTTATATGTTCTACCATTACCTTGCTTAGCTTCCAATTTCAACATTTTCATTTGTTGGTGGGGCCACAAGTTCCATTTTCACTAGGGTCTTTCATGTCATTCTTGCCCACTGTGCAATTTTAATTTAGACAACTATCTCATTCCTTGTCTGATTTTTTAGTCCCCTTGTCATTGGCTACTCACTTTCATTTTACTTCATTTTACAAACAACCCTCCTTAGAGATTGTTTGTATTTTTTCTTTGACTATGTTCTGTCATAAAAATTCACAATATTCCCATTGTAGATCCATTTTCTTTTAATAAATTAGGCACACCAATTTAGTGGTATAAATATATGGTTTCACTACAACTCAAAAAATTGAGTAGTAGAATATGTTGTACTTAAAGAAGCCACTTTTTTTAATTGAAAGAAGCAAGAATACAAAAAGAAAGCAACCATAAGGACTACATAAACAAATGTACAATCAACTAAACAAAGAACACAACCATGGATGCAAACAAAAACAAAACAACCATTACAAAGAAACCATTTTTAATATGTGAATAGAGCTCAAGTTCATCTTTCTTTACTCTATTTTTAACATTTTTTTATTTAAGAACTAGTTTGGGATTTAGATGTTATGCTTGTTGACTAGCTTTATTGTTGTTGTTTACAAATGGAATTTGAGCCATTTATTTCATAGGGAAACTACTACAAGGTTGTCACATTTGGTGGTCATCAAATACATCAAAATGTAACGCAATGTATTTTTTTAGAATCAATTTAAAGATGGATCTCATGGATGTTATTAAAATCTCTATCTATCTATACACAAGTGGGTATCCATAGCTAAATTTACATGTATTGTATAATTTATATGTGGGAATCCATAGAATTATTTGCTTCAAGCATGGCAAGCAAAGTTTCTCTATTCTAACAACCAAAAGCTCTTTTGACATCATTTCAAAAATATTCTTGACACTCTATGACATATTCTCTTATAGTTCAAAAAACTTGCATATAAACAAAATAAAATTTGCATTTATATGTTAGCTTTTTTAATATGACATACGTGAAGTTAATAAAAAAAGTTGTTTTAGCTTTAATAATTAAATGAAATTATATTTTATAATAAAATAATACTATTAAGTATTTAATATTTTCTAATTTATAATAAATATTAATATTTTATAATTTAATTTCATTTTAATATTTTTCTATTATTTTATTTAATAAAGTATAGCTTTATTTAAATATTTGTTTTATTTTTTAATTAAATTTATTTATTTATATGTATGCATTTTGTTTTCTTAATAAAATATTAGTGATTTTTTTTTAAATAATTATTTTATTAAATCACAATAAGTATATATATATAGTTAATCTATTAGTGTTGAACTAATTTGAAGTGGGTATTGTTAAGATGTGTTAGTGCAAGCTTTTGACATTTTGTTAGGATTTTCATTGATCCTTTTGACCTTCTTGGTTTGTTGTCACTGTTCTTGTTTGGATTGTGGGGTAAGGAATTTTGTGGTTTGAAACTTGTAAAATAACAAAAAAATCTTTGTTCCACAAACTTTTGCCTTAAACGTTGAGGATGACAAAAGAGACTTGCAGTCTGTGGTGATGGATGTGCAACCTTCGACTAGAGATTGTGACCTCTATTGACCTCCCTACCAAAGTTGCATATAACTTTAATGGATATATTTTTTCTTATTAAAAAAAACTATAGTAATTACAAGTCGAACTCAATCATTTTTTAGGCCTTACCCCCATTACTTTCAGCTAAGAAAATGCATAGCAATCTAATTTTGAACCACCCATGAGGATTATGTGATTTTGAAACTTGAGGCCTATAAACTAACATACACAATTCCTCTCTCTGATCTCTTCTATAATCTTTTTATCTCATCAATAAAGCGGAATACCCTGTAATGGCAAGTGCAACAGACAAAGTACCATGTCATCCCCACTCCACATGGACAACAAATGTGTTGGCCTCCATTCATGAGAAGGAAGTCGATTATGAATTCCTCTTGATGGACTGCTCACAAGCTTCTCCTTTCCTCACTCTCAATGTTAGCAAACAAACAACAAACTCACTCACTTTCTCTCTTTCATAAATTCTCATCTGTCACCATTTGATTTGTTGATGTAATCATTTGGACAAGTGTCCACCATGCAAGATGACAATCTCACTTTACTCAGTACAAACCTAACTTAACTCCACCATTTCACATAATTTTATCTATGGTGTATGTATTTTAATGTAGTTTGAGGAGGGTCTTGTGGTGTAGAATCGAGAACTATCATAAAATACTTGACAAAGAAGTATAAAAGATAGGATAATAATTTGTTGGAGAAAACCTCCTTCGAAAAAGTTATAGTACCCATTGAACATGGATCTAATTGCTAGCTTTGTAAATTAATCAAAAGAGCTAACCCTGTGATTTTGAAAAAGTGGTACCATATAAACGTGGAAGCCATGTGTTATAAAGAGAAATGTTGGGGAACACAACAAAACCCAACTTTTCTTTATTTACAAACTTGGCACACTTTTATTCCCACTTACAAGCATTCCATGTGCGTACAAATTATAGATTTCCCTATCTTTCCGTGCACGTATGCTCACCACTCAACTTTAGAATTCTTTTCACAAAATCTAACTTTGAAAACTTTCACACCATGGAGGACAAGAGTTTGAAAGTTTTACCGCTTTATCATTAACAAATGAATGAAGAGAGCCAACGGATTTCAAAAAAAACTTTGTAACAATGATTTTTAAACATTTTAATTTTTTAATTATAATTAGTATATATTGTTTTGCAACTGTTATATATTTAACAATATTTCATATGAGTATTTAATAATTTTTAATAATTATTATATTATGATATTTTATTGAGTTTTAATTGTGTAATTTTTGAATTAAATTTATTAACCTATATTTTATGAATAGTGGTTCACATAAATCTTTTTTTATAACATAAATGATTCACTCAATACTCATTACATTTAGGTGATGTTCACAAAGGCAAAGCATGCATAATATTATTAATTATAATATTGAATAACAATTGGATATGCTTGTTAGTAAGGCTTTTGAATTTAAAGATTCAAGACGCTCAAATAAATTGAGAGGTAATGTAAAGATTTGTTAGTTTTGGAATTGAAGACACCAAAAATGAGATGTATTAGATATTAGCATTACATGTACACATTAATGGTTGTTGAGCAAATTTAGGTACTACGCATTTATCCTTAGCTCTACACATCCTCCACCAACTCACCTTGTAAAAATATGCCCAACTCAACTCTTATTTTTTGCAATCTCATTCTTTTACTCCCAACAACCTTTAAACTAGTTTTTCATGTCATGGGTTCATTGCAGAGATTGGGTCAAGTCAAGCACAATTCAAGTTTTATATAGACTTTGAAATTGTTGAGAGTAACTTGCAATGTTTAGCCTACCATTTGCTCGCATCTTAACTTATATATGCTTCTTTCCTTAAGCAATGTGCTTTGTAAGTCATGATAAGGTCTCCAAATAAAGAGTTAAAATAGGTGGCACAAGTTGAAAGCAAGTGTTGCTAAAAAATGTCCACTTGGCTTCACCTGTTGATGTACCTACTGCACTCTTTTATGATGCAAGTTCTAGTTATTTAGGCATTCTCTGTGTAAAGGAAAATAAATTGTCTTTAAGCTTAGTCTAGGCTAATCAAATCAAATGCTTACAACTTGGCAAAAATCAACCTAAACTAATCTGTAAGAGTTGTAAGCATATATATTCTGAAAATTATAAATGCTAAGCTATGAAAAGAAACGAAGTAAATAAATGTACTTAGCTCTATGGTTGAAGAATGATTGATTTTTTATATAGAGTTGAATTATGAATTTCTTCTAACCTAGAAACTCAACCTCTCTATCAATGAAGTGCCTTGGATTGTATGTTAGACTTATGCTATGTCCCAGCTTGAGCCCATGGATTAGGGTCATTTTTTAATCCTCAAATCTATCCTATGTGCACTAGTTTGATCTTGTTTAGTGTGTACTCATGCTTTACAACTTGCCTGGTTTATTTTTGTTTGCTCTACTCTCTGCTTTGATTTGAAGATGGTGGTACCTTTAAGGGATTGTCTTATGTCACTAGACGTGTTCTCTTAGGTCAACCCCCCAAAACTTAGGTAAATGATAAAAAATAGTAGTCTTTAGTCGTTCAAGTGCTCCAATGATAAATTTACATATCTAGATTCATTTTAATGCACCAAATCCAAATGATCTTCTCCTTAGGCTAAGAGAGGATGTTTAAATGAGCAAGGATGAAAATGGATGCAAATTAATGCCTTTACATACTAGCACATAGCATCAAATTGTGTGAAATGTGTGTTTAGTGATCTTATAATGGTTGGTCGAATAGCTAGGAGTCAAATAAGTTTGAATTTAAAGTTTAGAAATTTGAGGTTCAAATTTATGGGTGTGGGCTCAACCTTTCATCCACACAAATGACTCAGGACATGGAAATGGTTAGATCAAGGTGGATGTAATGGGATAGGTGTATGAATATGTGTAACTTATGCAAGGTTTGAGTGAATGTATAGGAATGTGTGTAGGGATAAGGTGGGGGATAATTATGTGGGAATGTGTGTATAGGTTTGGGTAAAGGCTATGGGAATGAGCTTGACTTCACACAAGATTGTGTCATTTGTTGATATGTGCATGTATTAAGACATTTGCTCAAAGTGGGCACAAAACTAAATGGGTAATGGTATGGGTATGCAAAGTCCACCATTACACTATGGAACTTGCATCTTGTCTTGATGTTCTTAAGTCTTTTGGGTTACACCCAAGGCTCATCTTTAAGGTAAAATTTTAGTAAAGGGGGTTATTACTTCTTTTATGGCTTGCAAGGATTATAGATTATTAGCTTTTTCTTCTGAGAGATATTTGATCTTCACAACTTCTAGTCAAAGTCTTTGCTTCCACAATGCTTTACACTTGGTGGATTGCTTATTTCATTCATGTTATTTCTTCTTTAAGATTGAGCAGGAAATGACCTTGTGGTAGGCTTTTACAAATGACAAGACTTGTCAGGAATCAAAGGATATAATTTGTTTTTATATACTTTCTCTATTATGCTTATTTTTGTTCTCTTTTAGGTTTGTTGGAGTTGCACTTGCACTCCTTGTTCCGTATTTTTCATTATAATTTTTGTCCGATGGACCAATTTTATCCTTTCATTGAGATTAATGTCATTCATTACTAGTTTAAATTGGTACTAAAATGAGATATACACAAGGAATTTGTAAAGAAAGGTTATATAAAGGGAGATGTCACTATTAGTTTAAATAGCACTCTCAACTAAGAGATAAAAAGGAGAATTATAATTTTATGGCACTTGTTTAAGATCTAGATCGTAAATGGTGGGGGACTCACAACTTGGCCAATTCACTTAGTAAACTTATCCTATATCACCTTCAATTGTGGAATCTTAAATATTACCTTTACTTTTATTTTTACCCTACATATTCAATTGTGTATACCCTCTCCTAATACACAATTCCTATTAAAATAACCCGTTTACCATATCTCTTAGGTACCTACTTTTTAATGACATTTTTTATACCCTCATACATTTAACTAAACATTTTATTTCCACCACTATCACACCCAACTCTAAATGAAAAGTCTTGAATGAATTTTGACAAGCAATTATGAAAAATACATTTAAAATATTTTTATACTATAATAATTTAATATCAGTCCCTAGAATGGTAAATATAATTGAAAAATTAAAGAATAACTATTTGGTGTGAATTTACATGGTCATTTTTTACTTCCTTTACATGTTTGTGTCAGGAATGAATTAATATGTATGTATGGGTAAACCACAAGAAACTATAAATATAATTGTTCACCCCTCATATCTACCCCCCAAAACTAAAAAAATTCCTCTTTAGTGTTATCGCGTGTTGCAATCCTTAAAATAAGGTATATATTAACTTCTATAAAAAAATAAAAATGGTTAAAAAAAATAAAGATTTTTTCTTATCATTGCCAAGTGAGACACAAATTTGATGTATGAGACCCTCTTGGTGGATTCTCACAAGGATTTACCTTATATATTTGTTATAGAGTAAAATGTTTACCCTTGTTAATCAGAACCTATTTTAACACCTTTTTAAACATTAAACGATTAAATCTCAATCCCGATGAATAAACCCAACATAATATAGTTGGGATTGGTCTAAGCCCATGAAATTAGACACTCCCAGAGTTTATGGGGCTAAAAGACTAGGGCACCCGAGTGCCCTGGTCCCAGATGGGTTCTTTAGCCCCTCTCTTGTGGTGTCAACTTAGAACACCTCCTTAGCTTGTACATGTCAGCCCCATTTGGTTTTATTCGTTGTTTGTCAGCATGAATACATATAAAAGCAAGTTAGTTTATTCATTTGAACATCTCTAAGTTCTCTATGCAATCTAGGCACACTTGCACTGTTTATTCTTCTCTAAAGCTCTCTATGGTGGATTATTGTTGTTAAACTAACTTCTTGCAGGTCTTGTGTAGATATTTCTACTTCTTTGGGATACACCAACTTCTTGAGTCAAGTTGTGACGCTGCATCAAGCATGCTAGGGTTTCCATGCTCATGGTGACTTCTTTTCTTCATGCTTTGTTCTAGCATTCCATTCTACTTCAGATTTGCCTCTGCCCTCCTAGGGCACGCACTCTTTGAGATATCGTCATTTCTATTATGGAGGTGGAAACACCATTCACGAAGCTTGACTTAGGCAAGCTCCTAAATAGCACCCAACCATTTTCCTTCTTGTGTGTGTAGGTAGCATTTGGAAGAATTTACATAAAATAAGTTACAGGAAGCAGGAACATAGAAGGGCAAAGACATAGGAAACTTAACATTCTGTGAAACTCTAATCAGGGTCTAGGGTGCCCAAGCACCTGGTCCTTTTGGGTTCCCAAATCTAGATCCGGGTTCTTCTCTATCTCTTGATCTCTACCATCTATTTAGATTCTCTGTATCTATTTCTGACAGTCTGTTATGAGTGGATCTTTGTCAACTAGGGTTTGATCTTTTTCCCTACTTTGCTTGGTTAGATTTGTTCGAATTTGGTTGATTCCCCTTTGTACAACAAAGGGAAAAAACCCCTATAGTTTGGCTCTCCTTATTGGGTAGAAGCCAAGCTCAGTTTGTGTTCTAATGTTAGATAGAAGAGGGTTTTGACCTAGTTTAATCTCTTGGGCTCGGTCTCTCTTTTCTACTAAACAATATTGTCCTACAAGGTGTACATAGGTTAAATCCCCCTTTTGAATCAAACATATGTCTCCTCTATGGTGTACAAACACCTTCATCACTTCAACCACTTAGGACTAAATAAATATGTATGCAATCTCTATATAAATAACATAACCAATTCCTCTTTGTGCCCTCATGAAAGCCAAAAGTAAAGAGAAATTTATATTTATATTTTTAACCCAACTTCCTAACTATGAGACCTAACCCCTAACCCCATCCACACTCTTACCCCCAATACCTAAGAAAAAACATTAATATAATTAAACTCTCTACCCTAATATCTAGTGATATATCTTTCTATTTTTTCTTCAATATTAAATACCCCATTATGAACTTATGTGCTATGATATTGCTTATCTAGAGATTCCCTTGAGCCTCACAATCCCTTTTTTAGTTAACTAAAGATGTCAATCTTTCTCTTTGGGTAATTGGGAGGTTTTCAATGAACAAGGCTTGAATCTAAGTCATTTACATAGTGACGTCTCATCTCAAATGTTGCACTTAATTTATTAGAGCAAGAGATATAATCAATGTTGTTGGCTTGTGTTCTAGCATCTCATCATAATGTGTGGTGGGTAGCCTATTGTCATGAACTAGACTTCTACTTCTTTACAATTAGTCTATTTTTAATTTTCCTCAAAGTATTTGTTGAAAAATCCCTAGGGATTCACTTAATAAACCAATGGTATAGCACTTGCATTCATAGGGTAGTAATAAACACCTATAATTTCATTTCAACCCATCAAATTTAAGTTTTTATACCCCCTCTACATACACTAGAGTATAATTAAAATATCTCCCTATTTTTATCAGGTATGATCATATACATACCTATTTAATATTTCATTTTTATACTCCCTTATTATTTCTACCCTATCAACCAAGGGCACTGCTCACACCTACATATAACTCAAAACTAATTTTGATTTCCATCCCATACATTAAAGCCTCGGCACAAGAAACTTAGATGAGTTATGACAAATATGTCATCTTGCATAAAGATTTGATTTAAAAGCACTTATACATCTCAACCCCTAAACCCTTGCCACACCAACTCTAATAGTGAATCTCCCTAATAACAAATATATGAATTATATAAACATATTAATCTAAATTATAATGGAAGGGTTTTAGAGATACTTGGCAATTCTTCTAGGTAGGGCTATGGAATACCAAAAGGTGCTCAATAACTAGTTTTAAGAAAATTGGGTAGGATTGTATTGAACATGCATGATCTTGGTGTGACCATTGTTTTCTTTATTTACTATATTAGAGTTTATATTAAGTAGGCACTGGGCCAGGGAATTTTTTAGTGGCGATCTATCACTAATTGGTGAATTCTTAGATTTTGGGGTCTTGAAAATGGTGAATTTAGAATCATTATAGCAACATATGCTTTCACCCAATTTTAAATCTATTTTTGTCTATGAGGCATCAATTCACCTTGAAAAATATTTTTTTAATTATATCTTCGAAAAACATTAGGTCATTGCACTATTTAATGCAATTTGGTCCCAATCGCCTAGATATTATAGAGGCAACTTTTAATGTGGGTCCATTCATCCATCAATTGAACTTTTATTTTTCAAAATTATGGTTCAATTACCTACCTTTTTACATTAATTGAGGGCAAAGGGTGGACTGATCACAAGTGAAATTATAGGCAATTAAGGGCAAAGGGTGGTGTAATTACAAATGAAATTATAGGCAAAGGGTGGTGCAACCGCTAATGAAATTATAGGCAATTAAGGGCAATGAGTGGTAGGATCA
This sequence comes from Cunninghamia lanceolata, assembly GCA_027924645.1. Lineage (NCBI taxonomy): Eukaryota > Viridiplantae > Streptophyta > Pinopsida > Cupressales > Cupressaceae > Cunninghamia > Cunninghamia lanceolata. The sequence goes on along the minus strand of BSBN01000380.1, from coordinate 1,737,792 downwards.
CCAATGAAATTATATGCAATTAAGGGCAAAGGGTGGTGCAATCACTAATAAAATTATAGTGAATTTAGGGAAAAGGTATATAATCACCATGCAATTATGGGTAGGGCAAACGTATATTATCACCATACAATTGTAGGCATTTTAGGAAAAATGTTTCTTATTTCCATTTAATTATGGGCACTTTAGAGAAACTATGTGCCATCGCCATAGAATTATAGATAGTTTAGAGTTAATGTGTTTAATTGCCCATGCAAAATTTACTACATTTTTTGGGGTAGACCTAAGATGACCAAAAACTTAGTGTGATTATGGATTAGTATTTAAGTAAAAAAATCTCTATTCACTCATTAGGCATCTAATTCACCCATTTCTTACATTGCAAATTTGTAATTTCTAGTCCTTCAGATTGACATTTGATCAATCTATTGTGAGATATAAACTGTAAGACAAGAGGGTACTTTCTCAAAATTTAGTGAATAGACAAAGCCTACAACTCCATTTTATTCTCCCATTCCTAGTGAGTTACAAAGACATAATTGTCAATTTGCATTACATTTTTTATTCTATATTGTATGATTAATCTCTATATCGGTAGTTCTCATGCAAACTTGCATATTTCTTATGTCTTGATATTGCTTTAAATGTTATCATTACATGTTTATCATGTGTTGGCATCTTTTTTAATTGTGTATTTCTCATGTGTTGATATTGATAGAAAATAAGTTATAATTGATTCACCGCATAGACCTACATTTTTTTCTCTCATTGTTGTATATTTATTTTTTACGTAGACTATATCAATGGTTGTGGACTATTGGTTGAGTAAAGGCCCTAATGTATTTACTTCTAAATTATCATTTTGATTACTTTCCCCGTTGGCACATATTTTATTCATCCCACACCATCAGATCAAACTCCATCAACAGCTTGTGGGATTCCAAGGAGAAAAGGAAGATGGTCAGAACAGGAGGTAGCACCATTGGTCAGAAAATGTGGCGTGTTTGTTAGTAGGGCCTGCAATAGTTTTATTTTAATATAAGTTATTAAAATACTAAGTCTATGCATTGTATAAGATTTTAATAGGATATGTAAATGTTATCATTGCGTACTTCTCATGTGTTAGCATACATATTTTGTTTAATTCATCTATTGATATTGATAGAAAATATTTTAACTGATTCTATTGGTTGAGTAAAGTCCATGTTGTATTTACTTTCAAATAAATTTATCTAGTAGACTACTATAGGCATTTAAGAGATTTCTATGGGCTTTTGTTTTGTTTTACTATTGTTCATCATTGACACTTAGAGTCTAGACTCTACATTCTCTCTTGTTGTTTTCTTTCCACATAAATTGTTTTACCTAGGTGTCAACTGTCACTATGCTTCAACTAGAAACTAGCTTTGCAAAATGAGTCCTTCATTGTGGGTCTTGGCCTTGCCAGTCTATCCTCACCTTTCTGTAGATGTTAAAAAGCAGGTGTACAATTATATTGTTGTTTTAATTACTTTCCCCATTGGCACATGTTTTATTCATCATGCACTATTAGATCAAACTCCATGAACAACTCATAGAGCTCCAAGGAGAAAAGGAGGATGGTCAAAGTGAGAAGCAAAACCATTGGCTAGAAAATGTGGCATGTTTGTTGGTGAGGCCTGTAATAGTTTTATTTTAATCTAAATGATTAAAATATTAATTCTATGGCGTGTGTAAGGATTAAAAGGATATTTAAATTTTATCATTGCATATTCCTCGTGTGTTATCATTACTTTATCATGTATTTCTCATGTGTTGATATTGATAGAAAACGTTATAATTGCTTCATTACATAGACCTGCATAGTTTTTCTCCCATTGATCTATATTTTTTAACATCGACCATATGAATGGTTGTGGGCTATTAGTTGAGTAGAGTCCTTGTTGTGTTTACTTCCAAATGAATTCATCTAATAGACTTCTATAGGCATCTGGGAGACTACTACATGGGCTTTTGTTTTGTTTTACTACTAAATCCTTTACATTTAGAGTCTCGACTTTGCACTCCTACTTGTTTTCTCTTTGTGTTGATGGTTTTGTCTAAGTGTCCACTGTCACTATGCTTCAACTAGAAACCAACTTTGTGGAATGAGTCCTCCATTGCAAGTCTCAACCTAGCCAGTCTACCCTTACCTTTTCATATCTAGCAAAAAGCACGTATGTTATAGTTTTATTTACTTTACCCATTAGCATATGTTTTATTAGTCTTGCACCGTTAGATCAAACTCCATCAATGGCTCACAGGGCTCTAAGGAGAAATGAAGATGGTCAAAATGGGAGGCAATGTCATTGGCTAGAAAATGTGACATGTCTATTGGTGGGGCCTATAGTAGTTTTATTTTAATCTAAATGATTAAAATATTAATTATATGCCTCATGTAAGGATTTAAAAGGATATTTAAACTTCCATGAATATGCATTAATAATTTAATTGCCTATACTTCCCAATAAAGGGAAAGTACACTAAGCAAAAATCATAAGGTGGCACTTCCCGAGTGATGGCTCGTGTGGAAGTGATAGTTGGTTGGCTAGCATTTCCTTTCAAGTCTAATGGCATGAGGTGGTGATGTTGTGTCTTAATTGGCATTCATGATGGTGGAGTCTCATACATTCCCTAATTTGCTTCGCTGGCTCTTAGTTTCTTGATGGCTATGTCTGGAGATTGTGGTGGCTTCCAGCGGAGGCGGTTGAGGGTGGAGGCTCGAGTAGCAAGGACAAGGGAAAGTGACTGGCTAGAATGCCACCCAAAAGGCAATTATCTCAGAGATTTGGCAGCAAGACAGTGGGAGGAAGGATGAAATGGAAGTATTTGGCAAGGAAGTGGTTGAAGAAGTTATTTGTGGAGGAGGTGATGGTTGGTTTTGTCAAGGATATTGAAGGGGAGATAAAGAATCCCATTTTGCAGGAATGGTTGTGCAGGCTGCTAAAATTAGCTAAGGAGGTTGATAGTAAGGAGGGGGTTCATGCATGAGGCTATGGCACACCTGTTGCTAGATCTAGGAATGTTGTGGGGGAGATGGAACGTGTTTGGGGCTGCTCAATCTTTGATAGCAGCGACTATGTTGTCTATTGATACAACCTCAATTCTCACTCATGAGGATTTGATCGAGGCCTCAAACTAGAATGCTAAGAATCAAGAAGTGGTGCTCAGTCATATGCATGACATACTGTTAGGTGTGATGGAAACCAAGAAGACAGTGGAGGAAATTACTGTGAAGCTTGATGTTCTTGTGCAGGTTCGTGCTCTGCCCACATATTCATGTGCCTGTGATGAGGAGTGCAATGTGGTGGAGTTGTATGGAAAAGAAGATAAGTAGTTGATAGGTGTTGTCTATTTTTTGTCTATTTGGTTTCATTTCTGGTTAGACTATGGAAAGCGGGTTGATGTAATTTGCCCCTCTCTTACAGAATTATGGTTAAATGGTTCTGGTTGTTTCTGTTAATGTTGGATGTTAATGACAGTTGGGCTTGGATCTCTTTTTGATGGGTCCCTGGTTCCTTACCAGGGTTATATTATTAAAAAAAAATTAATTGCCTATACATTTTAATATCTCCATGGAAAAATTCAAGTGAAGATATATATAATTTGTATGTTATTACTGGGGTACATTGGTATTCACACAACCATGTGAGATGAGCATTGCCTCTTTCTTATAACTAGAGGTTATTTTCGTATGCATGATATAATTAGTGAACTCTAGTTATAATCTCATTTTTAATAAATCAATATTAAGGCACATGTTTACATTATATTTGTGTTAAAATATCATTAGTCCTTCATTCAAGTAGTGATTATAAAACTTTCTATCAAGGCTCATTTTAAGGTATACCATGCTACAAGAATGTTGTATTCCCTGGTTTTCTATATTATCTCATACATGTCTTATCCTCTTCTCTTCATTATAACTAGTTCAATTTTCTTTATTTCAAATGATTGTCGATCCCTATATGTGTAACTTGAATATTTTGTAATTTCATGAACTCTACTTTAACACTTTTATAACACTACCAAAGGAAGATGTCATTCCCAAATGTGGAAAATAGAAGAGTAGACCATCAAAGAAAAGAGAGACCTCCATAATGTCCTATTTTAATAAACAACAAGGATATTATGCAAGGGTGAGGGTCCGTCAAGAGTAAATAATTAGGAAAGTGCACCTAAACTTTAGGGATTCCATTTGGACCACTTTGATAATGAGAATGCCTCTAACAAAACTCTTGAAGGAGATACACATGATGTGGTTTAATTTGGTAGTGAAAGCATGAACAACATGTTCATATAGGGAGAAAATGTCCATGCTACTAGTAGCGGTGACCCTAAATCTTAAAGCTTCTTAAATAAATGTAAAGCACATCGGTGGACATGTCAAGAAGTTTTTAGCTTGAATGGTTTTCTAAGTATCCAAATGTTCTTAGAATTCATAGAGAATGAAGATGGAGTCGGTGTGCACTAAAATATAAGAAAGACAAGACACTACAAATGAAACTAAACATAATTGAGAAGCATATAGGTAAAGTTTATGAAAAGGTAAATGTAAATGAAGAGTTGAAGTCAATGATACATTGGAAAATGAAAGATGAATGTGCTAATGCTTATAACGCAATCAAGTGTGAAGAGTACATGAAATCATTGGCATGACTAGCTATTGCTGGAGGTTCCATATCTGCTCTATTTGGAAAGGTCATGGAAGCATGTCAATTAGATAAAATTGTATAGCTTGCGATTATAGTCCATATATTAAATAGATATCATCTAGTGATAAACTTTCCAAAATATACCTATGTTTAATGCAATTTATTGGAGTGCCCAATTTTTCACTTCCGCATTGGTCTATCAACAGTGGTTGGGAATGGGTTAAATGCCTACCTATAGTGGAGAAGCACGATATACAAGAGAAATCAAATTAGATGATTTTATTTGTGTCGTCTTTAGATGAAGTGATAGTGGGTGTGCATGCATGATTATACTATAAACAATCATATTTGTCAACCATCTACTTGTAGTACATAAAATGAAAGAAAATTCTATGCCTTCTAACCTTATGGAAATTATCAAAAAGAGTTTACTAGATATTGGAGGCCTGCATGATTTAGTGATTGCAATGAAGTTGGTCTATGTAGGTGTAGATAGGGCATCAATCATGTAAGATCATAGAAATGGGTTTATTGTTAATTTGTAGACATCATGCTCATCATACATCGACAACATTCACTGCATGGCCCACATAATGAATTTGGATTTTAAAATTATTAGCTAGTTTTCATCTATTTTGAAATTTGAAGATCTTTTTGAGTGAGCTGTACACATTTTTTTTTAGAAGTTCAAAATGATTTTTTGAGTTTCAAAAATTTGTTGAAGGACTTACTCTAGGTAACAAGCTACTTAAGGATGTTGATGCCAGGTGGATATCATTACATGGACTAGCAAATAGAGTGTTCCAAGAGTATCAATCATTGATAGGACTATTCTTTGAAAACTTCTTAGATTAGGTAAATTTGTTAGCATTATTCACTAATGCTAAGACATTATTAACTCTATATGGGATTCTTCCCTTGTTTGAAGTAATGAATATTCTATCAATAAAAGGCACAAGACAAAATAATTTACATTTTAGAATAATCAAAGCTATGAAAAATGGTGTCTTACTCTGGATAATCTATATATCGATGAAACCAAAGCATTTATGGGTCTAAAATTTGTAAGTTGGCAAGTAATGATGGACATTAAACAACCAAATAACTTTCTAGAGTACAATGATGTAGGTGATTTATGTGCATCAGCGTGTGGATATATGATAGAATTGCACCACTTTAGTAAAGTTAGATGTAGCTTTAGTTTCAGATAAAAAAGTGTTAGAAGGGAGGATTTTAATGATCTTGTGTCTTATGTAAAGGAAACAATACATGAAATTCTGAGAAGTTTGTCATCTGAGATCAGAGAGTGCTTTCCTTAGGATGAACTTCTAGAAGCAATTTCTATTGTTTATCCTCAATATTAGAATGCCATTAGCATGTCTTCTATCCTTTTGTAATGGGATTTTCAAAACAAGGTGAGGTACTTGGCTAATAACTTTAGTATAATAGTAGAAATAATGGAGTATGTATAGAAGGAATTATATATAAGACAAATTTGGTACAATAATATGCTCAATTTGCATCAACAATGATTGAACAGTTTAAATTCCCTAGAGAAAAACTATGAGATTCTATTTGAAAATATTTTAATTTTGTGGATTTGTGCTAAATAATGATTATAGGTTCAGTGGAGGAAGAGAGAGTTTTTAGTGCCTCATCATTTTTGAAGTCAAAGTTAAGAAATAAATTTTTTTAAAAATGGATCGAACTATTTGAGGCTCTACATGACCAGATACACAATTCAAACATTTCCATTTGATAGAGCTATCACAATTTATAAGTTTACTTCTAAAAGAAGAGGCGTGACAAATATTTTGTCTCAGTTAGAAGAAGACCAGCCAAGTATTTTGAAAAGGGTTTTAGAGAAGTTGGTTGAAACACCAAATGAAGAAGAGGAAGATGGTTCCCAATCAATGTCCAACATAAACAACCTAGATATTTGGTAAATTATTGATTTTGATTAATAAACTAAGTTTTGGTCAGTTTCTCCTTGCTCATGATGGATTTATATATAATTAGAGTTTGAAATCTAGATGTCAATTTTATAATTACTTCTACCAATTTATATAAATAGTAAATTCATAGATTGTATGGTGGTAGTGTTATTTAGTTTCACTTTTTTCATACTTTCAATATTTATATAGCCAACACATTCTTCCTTAGAAAATAGAGTCAACACAATCAATCAAGTGTGAGTATTATGAAGACCTTTATGCTCAAATGGCTTAAATATATTAACTTTCAAATATTTCTTACAATAATTGTGATTAAAAGAATAAATTAACCTCAAATGGTTTAAATGTATTTTAACTTTCAAATAGTTCTTACAATATTTATGCTTACAATAAAACTTCACAAAAGGACAAATTTGTATTAAAATTCATAAAAGCTTGATCCTAACTTCATAAATGCACACACATTCATCACAAAATTTTATGTACACAATAAAAATTTAAAATTTCTAGAGTAACAACCTTATATATCAATGCCATAATATGGTTAAGATTACATATGGTGCAACATAGCTTATGTTGGAAACAAACACAAAGGTTCCCCTATTTCAAGTATGAAAAGAGTGAGAAAAAGCAATGCACATCACACTCAAAAGCTCAACTATGTAATACAAGATCTAAAAAACTAAAATGGCATGCATGTCGCTATATATAGGAGAATTGGCATCGCTGATTCTGTTTTCCCCCAAAAACTTATTTTGAGAATTTGTATATTGACAGTTGGTAGTACAAAATCTATAAGAGAATCTCCTTTTTCTTTTAATTCTCTACTTCAAGTGACCTGGGAAGTAATTGAGAGGTCTTGGACTATATGTCAATGTTAGTGATCTATGTTTAAGAAATTATGATTTTATCTTATTTCTAATAAAAGTTATGTGTTATGGAATAAATATCACTTATTAAAAATACTATAAAATATAAAAACCAAGTTATTAAAAATGCTTTAAAAATGACACAAATTATTTTTAAATTAAAAAAATAGAACCTAGACACAAAAGCTAAAAAACCACTAGTTCACGTCATCTTCAAAATCTTAATGGTTTGTTTGGTATAAGTGATAGAAAGTGAAATTTTGGTTTTAAATGTTGATTTAATTGTTCCACTTAGGCCAAAAAGAGGGACACACTATTGTGGGATGACCCAATACTAATTGTTGTAGTCTCCTTCCTCCTTAGAAGCTTCACTATCCAAAGCAAACATCTAGTTGATGCCTTCCATTTCCTCAATCATAGTCACTTGCTTCAAAAACTTGATTGCCTTCAAAGCTTGATCCTTCAGCATGATTCCATTTGTGTGAAACTAGTGATAATATAGAGACACCACAACTCAAGTATTTTTTTCATCATGTAGATCACGTGTTCCTTCGATTGGTGGAAGACTTGCTCTTATGATGACCTTTTGCAACACTGCATCCAAGCTACCTAATAGGTGTTTTTGATCAAATTAGTAGAAAGTAATATGATCATGTCTTTTCTTTCCTCCACCAACAAACATTGAGGCAACATTAGAATTAACTCTAGGCGATTTGTTGCTAGATATTCCTCCCTCAAAGCCACTAAATTACATAGAGGATGATCCCTACTTTTGTTTTGAAGGTGTTCTTCATTCTTATCTTTGTGATTCTGCCCAAAAAGGCCAAATTTAGTGTTGAAACTAGATAAACCTTACATTCATATCCATAGTGTCTAACTCAAGCATTCAAGTGGGTGGGGAAGGATTATGAGAAAAGGTAGAAAGAAGCAACAAATATTCTCAAGAGACTTCCAAAACCAACTTACTCCTACATGACTAAGGTTGGATCCTATAATTGATACATTTATGATTATTATAATTCAATTTGTCTTATTAGCTTTCACCATGACCATGAGGAGGTGAAAAAAGAAGGGTCCTATAATTGGGGGGCCTACTATCTATAGGGATTCCCCCTTGTGGGCCCTATGATCTAAAGGATTTTCATATTTGGTGGTTGAGTCTTAGGGGCTTAGATCCCCCTACTATGTATAGAGCTTGGAGCCTTGGGGTTCAAGCTTTGAGGAGGGCATACACCTTAGGGAGGAGGGTAGATCCATTGCGTCTTAGAGCTTGCATGGGCTCAAGGATCCAAGGGCTAACAAGGTGTTATGTATAGAGCCAACTCTTTGGCCTTGTGTTAACTAGATTGTGACTTGGGCACAATGCAGGTCAGCGAAATTCCAGATAACACATGCACTACACCCTTGCTAAAGGCATTGGCTAAATCGCTCCTACCCTTCTAGGGAAAGCCAACTAGGTAGGGGTGATTGGGATGATTACTCTATTCACACAAAACAAGAGCATCGTAGGTGCAAGTGGAGTTGTTGTGTGTTTGGATGCTGAATTGTTGAGTTAAATGATGAGATTGAGGGTTTCCTTGATTTTTTTCTATGTTTGTTTGATTTGAAGATGCTTGATTTTTATACCTCATGATGAAATTGAGGGCTTGAATATTCAAAGCATTTGAATAAATTTTTAGATGCAATTAATCCTAAATGAATGTGTTTTCACAATTTTTAAAGATGATCTAATTACTATGAAAGGGAAATATATGTGCAACTATATGATTTTTTCTAATGTAATTTAATCTATGTTTTTGTGTTTTGATTTGATTGTAAGCTACTAATATTGCAACAATTCTAAGCACAATGAAAGTAAATTTACTCTAAGAAAGCAATAAATTATATCTATCAAGAGAAAGGCAAACAATATTTTACTTCCTCAAGAGCAATATTTGTCTTATAATTACTAAGAAAACAGAAAATGATATGTACAAATTGATGAGACATCATCAAACCTCGTACTTTAATTTGTTATCATGTTTGTCGACCAAGGTGGTGTCTGATGGCTATTTGCAAAAGGAAGTTAAATATCTCAACCCAATAATGATTTTTAGGCTTTTTTAGAATAAAAGGATGCTTATGCAGACTATGAAAATATTGAAAACTTAACTATGAAAGCATTTAAATTTTAATCTACGAAAACATTCAATTATTTAGAAACAAATATAGTAATGAAACAAAATTTTAGACCTATTTAGTTCTAAGAAAATGAATATGTTATTAACTACTATAATGAACAAACTTTCAAGAGTGAATTAAAAATATAATTTCCCCAACATAGCATAAATCTATTAAACAACAGAAAAAAACATAGCATTAAACAGAACAATAGAACCTACAAGTTAAAGATTGGAACAATTTGTTTCATTTGCTAACATACAACAAAAATAGAGGACTTCCTAAACATTATCATCTGAACATGACATAGAATTCACAATACACTGAAAATAAATACTTGTCTACAATCTAGTTTCTCCTCTCCAAATGAGTGGCCAACTCTCTGGAAGTTAAAAACTCTTAGAACTTCAAAATATCGTTGCACAAAATTCTCATATTGAAAGTAAATGCAGTGCTAGCTATATTCATCTATCACCAGAGATTGTTTGTAGTGTGGTGCATTCATTACCGCAATCTTAATGTCTTTCAACTGAAATCATAAATAACATAGAGTTCAGTTTGTAAGCAATAACATTGTGTAATGCCCACTCGTACACGAAGGGTACGGATGGGCACATGACGTGATTTTTTTTAAAGTTAAATTAAGTACATTAAATTAATCCAATTAAAGATATTTACCTAACTAGGGTTTCCAAAGAGAACACCCCAACAATGAAATGAGTTATTACGGAAGACTCCCTAATCAACAATCTACGACACCATAATTAATAATAAAACTAGAGTTATAACAACTCGTTATATTCCTTTTTCATAAATAACTTGAGTCTAAACAATATTCTTATAAACCATCTTAGATTAAAATGGTATAACTATATTAATCAAGATTGACTAACAGAGATGATTTTAAATTTCAAATTAATTTAACTATTTAATTTACTAAATAAATTAAGTTAAAAATATATGCAATAAAACATACAATTAATTTAAGTGATTTAAGACAATTAAAAAGCAAAAAGAATAAATAATTAAATACACTAAGTTATTAAATTAGCTTTAAATTTCATGTTTTTTCCCTATTTTTTTCATTAACTCATTTATCAAAATAACACACACACACACACACACACACACACACACAGAGATATATATATATATATATATATATATATATATATATATATATATATATATATATATATATATATATAATACAATACAGAGTATATTAAAATAACCAGCAAACAACTTACTCTATATATATATATATATATATCAAACGATGGTCTAATATTTGCCCCATGAAAGCCAGTTGGCTCTTGTTGCTCTGAAGAAAAATAGGAGTCTCCATTGTATGATAACTAAGCCTTTGTTCTTTCCTTGTCATATTGCAAATGTTAAGAGACAAATGTGATTGAAATACAGGTACCTTCAAATCATTATTCGGTAAGATGAAATGAAGAACAGGTTTCAAATGCATTAACTTCTGGTGATCCATGAGAGATTACACATGTACCGATCGGCTTGACACACGCTCCAGATGTCAACTCAGCATTATATCAAAGAATGTAGGAGAAGAGTGGAGATGAAGTGAAGGCAAAATGAAATAATAAGATCATATCAAACAAAGCCTTTGTATATATTATTATATCTGCAATCCCATGTACAAATGCTTGGATTTGCAGAATGAAGGAGTGCTATAAAATATTTGGCAAATGACCCCATGTCATATCACATGACCTCAATGTTTTTTTGGGAGTTACCCCCATAGGTAACAACTAACCATAAAATATATATATATATATATAGTGGTGTATATGTATATAAAACAAGATAGGAATGTTGCAAGTATGTGCCTAATCGGTGTTGTCATTGGTGTCAACATATCTTTGTTGTCATTAGTGTCAACTATATCCTATTTTGTTATTTGTTTAGAAGCTTTATATGTTGATGATATTGAGAAAATTAGCCCCTCCAGAAGAATCAGAAAGTAAACAGTGAATCACAGTGAAGACAGTGAGTTGCATACTGAAGAACAATCCAGAAGATTGCTCTGCATTTCTTGTTGACTAAAGATCTTAGTCTGTGGATTGGAAGTTATTTAGAAGCATGGTTGAAGATGCTAAATCTTGAGTTTGAGCCTCCAGTATGAAGATTTGAGTGAGTTACATTCACCAGAGTAAAACCTACTTTTTCTGATTATTCACTGGTGCCTAAGAGAAAGTATTTTGCTCTGCATTCCTCCGCATTAAAGTATTTTGCTATGTAGTTCTAGAGGGAAGTCTAGGATGATGATAAGTGTCTACAATTGCAATGGTTCATGTTTTAGTGGTCCACAAGCTATCTTTCTCTTATGACAGTTGAAGATAGTGAAGTTCATATGCTCCGGTGTGAAGAATCTCATGAATAAAGTGGTTAGAGTTTATGTAGTTGCTCCTGGTGATTTCAATGTGCTTGTGGATACCTCCCGATCATGTTCCTACATTTATATTGGTTCGCGTTAAGGAATTGAGATCGTGTTTGAAAATTATTCCCAGATAACATAACGTGTAACTAGTCTTAGCCGACTTGGTTAATTCCAGTGATTGCAGAGATCCTTGAAGATTATGGAAGTGTGTTGTGGCGTGGAAGATCATATTTGAGTCCCAGCTAAGGTGTGGCGTGATCCGCATACATCTATACTACAATTCCTTAGCATAATTTTGTATTAGGTCAAGACCTATTTTGTAAATGTTTGAAATGCCGACCTTGGAGATTGTTCCAATGGTTGATGATTGTAGTGCTGACCTTGATGATCATTCCAAGGTTGATGAAGTGTATAAATACTTGTAATTGAGTCGTGGAAAAGATGTCCTTGTGTGAAGATGGGCAGATAAGGAAAGAGGTGGAAAGGCAAAGCAGAGTAGAGGAACTATTGTACTTCAATGTTTTAATCTCAAACATAAAGAAGATGTTGATTTTGGCAGTGAGCCGCCAGTAGGGTTTAATAGCCCTCAGGGTTTAACAACCCTCATTGTAATCTTTCTAGGTTTAGGGTTGAGGCAGTGAGCCTGCTAGACCTAGTTGTACTTCATGGTAGTGAGCTAGTATGTTCTAGGCCCGTGGAGTGACCAAGCCTGAACATCATTTTTCAAATATTGCAGTATATTTTGAGAGCTAATCCTCTTTGTGGTTTTTCCCCATCTTGGGGTGTTCCATGTAAAAAATCTGATGTCTCTTGTGTTTAATTTTGCATCTATGTTTAAGTTTATGATTTCATGCATTCATTGTTTAATCATAATAACTGTGGACAAGTGATTAATGTTTAAGTACAGAAGTGTTTTGAGTTTTTGGGACACTTGATTCACCCCCCCTCTCAGTTGTCTGATGCATTTCAACAATGAATACAAACATAATAACATAGCTGATTTAATAATCATAAATTAAATATTTTTTTTACATAACGAACCAACATATACAAGTGACTACATTTTATATTCATACTGCACACAGATCGCAAGAAGCATCTTATAAATGATAGTAATTAAATTAAAGAAATTAAAAACAAATTATGTTGTGGTGGACGACCTAATAAGGGTCGCCGCCCAACAGTTAGGAGCCACGGCCGCCCACGACTAGGGGCTGGCCATGGCAGTGCCCAGCAAGCACTTTGCCTATTGCGCCTGCCATGGGGGTTCCCCAGGCTGGCAAAACCCAACAAAACCACAATTTGTATATATATGTTTTATAACTTTCTTCAATGCAAATTTTTATTTGCTATAAGATTTCATTTAATAGGTATATATATATAATTTAATTCACTGGATGTAAGAAGCAAAAAACAAGGTTCAACATAGTGCTAATTTCTGACAACATAATATGTCCAAAAAGATTTATTTTACAAATTCATAAAATGAAAATTATATATACAAAAAATAGGTATCTCACTAACGAATAATAGTGCTATAATTTCTTTTCCACTAATACAACAATATACATATTCATAGAATAAATAGTTCACAAAAAGATAATTATTTCTCTCTACAATACAGTTACCTTACAGATACAACAGGGGGTACCATTTCCATAGAAGGAAAATTACATATTTACTCTATTCTTTCAAAATTTTCTGAAGCACAACTTCTAAATCTTGTCAATAACTTCATAGCAACACCTGCACACAAACAAGCCAAATTGGATGGTCCATCTTGCTCTCCACCCTACCATAGGGTTGGAAAACCAACCCACCCCCGAGCATGGGAGAGTTTATCCAGAACTTGGGATTCAAACAAAAACACACACACACTAAATTTGCAAATACACAAAGATCTTCGACACCCAATAGCAAACAACAAATGGCACCAGAATCCAATAGGTTCCTAAACACAAGGAAAGAGAGAGTGACCTCCTCTCTTGGGGAACAAAACAAAAAATAACTCTTCAACTTCACAACCCAGCTACGGAGATATAACAACCCTTAAGATGAATGATAACCCAACTATGGAAATATCACAACCCTTCATTTAATATCAACCCAACTACGAAAATATATCAATCCTTTAGATGAATCACAACCCAACTACGGAAATTGTTCCCCAAAGAGAGGTATGACACCTCTCTGGATCCCTTAACAAAATTTTCTCAAGAAAAACCAACAAATGAACAAAAACAAACACATTCCATTAAACCATAATTTTGGATTCAAATCCTACCTCTCCCTTCCAAGTCAGGAGAGTCACAAGATCCAGATGTCACACGAGTAACTTCAAAACATCAAAAAACAAAAATTCTTCAAAGCTTCCAGCTCTTTTCCCTTCTTCCAAAAATTCAAGAAAAATAAGTTTCCTCTTTTTCCCAAAAAACAAAACAAAAAGAATAAATCTAAAACTATAAATCTTCCTCAAAACAATAAAGCAATAAAAAGAATAAACAATAAATCCAAATAAAACAAAAATAATAATAAAACTAAACAATAAAATCAATAAATAAATAAACTAAATCATTATCCTCTCACAATAATAAAGAAAATATAATTAAATTATCAAATTTAAAATATTTTCCTTAAATTAAAAGTCATGACAAATATAAAATTGAAACAAATTAAATTCCTCTCAACTGAACAAAAATTAGAAATAATAACATAGCAAAACATAAAATTCACACCAACAAAATAACTTAGCCTTATTCCTCTAGGAAGAATAGGCTTGGGTAAACCACTGGTTTGACACACAAAAGCACTAGATAGACCTCCATATCTTATAAGCCTTGGCCACCCCTTGCAAAACTCCATTTGAAACATCAGATTGCCTTGAAATATATATAGTCGAAGCAACAAATTTAATAAAAGAAAAATACATTAAACATACTAAATCATTACACAAGTAAATTAAATTTCATATAATTGAACATCATATCCTTCCATAATCAAAATAAACATGTGCACAAAACTAACATCATAACATTTATTTGAACACCAATTTCTCAAAACACTTCATGAATAATTGTCTAATAACCATCATGTAACAGATATAAAATTCCAAGCACACACATTAACCAAATAATAGTTTGAACCACATATTTCAAAGTCCATAAAACAATATCAAAACACAACCAATAACAAGTCCTCAAGTCTAAAGTTATAAACACACAACATGTCTAAGCAAAATAAAAGGGTAGGCCTTACACAATGAAATTAAAGAAACTACTGAAGTTGACTCCTAGCTGAAGTCTTTCCATGCAAGACACTTTTGATCATTTATGGACCGTGTCCATTGCTACAAATCAGGGAGGAAACATGTATGTTGAATTTAGGAGATGAGCATTCAAAATAAGAAATCATTTTCTATTGTTGAGACTTTTCTGGAGTTGTTCTTGAAATATGACTTCTGGTGCCATTATTATTTTAGAGCACTTTCGTCCTTTCTTTCTGGAGTCTCCTTCTTCCTTTCTTTCTAAAGCCTCTTCCTTCCTTTTTGGAGTCCATCCTTCTAGCACTGCAGAGTGTTGTTTGACAAAAATAAGTCTTTGTATCCACAAAACATTAGCACTTGAATTATTTTAACTCAGAATAGAAAACAAAAGTATGTACATTATTTCTAACTAGGTAAATAATAATTTATCATAAAATCAATCAAATACTAGTATGACAGGCTCATTAGGTTGCAAAGGAAGGTAATTTAGTTTAAGTATGATAAGGTTAATTTTCACCTCATCACAAATAGGGCACCAATGCCAAGATTTTGTCCTTAGAAGTCCTATGGAAACTATCTCTTCCTCTACAGCAACGAGGTCCTCCTCTTGGCAACAGGGATAAAAATGGGACTTGAAGGAAATTAATTAAGCTTAGAAGTTATTTCAAAAATAAAAAGATTGTGAATTGAAGCTATTACAAAAATGAAAAGGCATACAAAGTCCTACATGGAGCATAAGAATGCTAATGGGGGTTGCCTTGCACAAGCTTGAGCAATACAAGAATGCAAAATTGAATTAGCCTCCTAAGGGAAATCTTTGAAGCTTTACAAAAATTAAAACTAAAGAAATAAACTAAGAGGCTCAAACGCCCGTGAAAAAACTTGAAGAAGCTTGTGAGATTTGAGAAGAGGATGCCTGATAATGAAGAGGTCAGGGGTATTTATATGGCTAGAATCCACAGCAATTGTGGTGGTGATTAGGTAGATAATTGGGATTGATTAGGGAGTGATCTAGTTTTGATTGGAAGAAAATAGAGGTTGGAGGGGAGATCACAAAAGATTGATTGGGAGATGACAAAGGTTTGATTGGGAGTGAACAAAAGAGTGTTTGAGAGTTCATAATTAGTTAGGGGAAGTAAAGGATTAGTTGTGCATGGAGGGACTCTCAATCACAAGCCAAAAATAGAGGTAAACTAGGCTAAATCAGAAGAAATATTGCATGAAAAAAGATGACAGGGTCACCTCTCACGAGAATTGGGTCACCTCTCACGAGAATTGGGTCACCCCTTTTACTAGGGAAGGTCACCCAAGAAACCCACACTTAAGTTGCAAGGTCACCCGAGTGACTCTATAGGTCATATGAGCAGCCCACTCAAAGTAGATCAAACAAGCTACTAGAAGGTACGTGGGACTTGGGAAAGTTAGTTTGATGGTTGGAGAGGAATGATCATGGGGAAAACATTAGAAAACACATCACCAAGAAAGAAACTGCTAAGAGGAGTATAATTCATGCCTTCATGGACATGATTTGGACTTCTATATCATCCTCAGACTGTCATGTTGGCATGTGCGCCTTTTTTGTACTTACATATTTGCCCCCTCAAGTACAATAGTCTGCATGAAAGGTAGGTACCATTCCCAAAATTAGCCTTTACCTTCATTTTTGTCCCACATCTGGACTTTAAATGACAAGTATTAGTTTGATTTTATGATAATATGGAGTAAGTATTGAAAAGAAGATGTGGAAATGTACCATCGATGTGTGAGTGTGATGTACACTTGATTCGCCTCACCTTGCTATGAAGACATTCAGTAATGGAGACACACAAAATAAGGACAAAGCATGTATTACCAAAGCTAAACTAAGCAAATGAACTACATAAATGTAAACTAAGCTAAGAAAGAGAGATGAGAAGGAAGAGGAAAATCAAGAGAAAGCAAGCAAACAACAACAAAACTATGTAAGAGGATAGTTGATGGAGAATTGACGACAAGGAGATCAAAAATATTGCCACCAATCAGCCTCCCACAAATCCTCAGATACAAGAAATGATAAAAACCCTCTTTTGAAACCCTTGATTTTCTTTTGCTAATTTTTCTTGAAAATATCTGGTATTTTTGTGTTTTCTTGTTGTATTTGTCTAAGTTTTAGATGTTTGTCATTTTCCATGCTTTTGTTTGTTTATTTTTGCCTATTTTTCCTATTTTTTGGGCCCATTGGAGCATTCCAAGGTGTGGCATAGGGTCACTCCTTTTGCCAGGGTAGGTCGCTCAAGCAACCCTACTAGAAGGTTTGTTGGCAGGACCTGAGGCAAAATTGATACTTTTATTGTTCATTTTCTTTGATTTTGACACTAACTTCTTTGTTTATTACAAATTTTTGAGATCATATTTGATTTTAGGGATTTTTTTAAGTTTTACAATTTTTAAGATTTTTCAATTTTCTAATTTTATGTTTATTTGAAGAAATTTTCACTTTCCCCTTGCATGGAGAGACTTGCATGCTTGAGTGCATAGTTTTGCTCTTTGACTCTACTGGAGGAGTGGCTTATACTCAAAAATTATTATGAACCTATTATTGTGAGACATGATTGATTGACATCTATATGTAGTTTCAGTTGACATCTTGTACTTCTCTATCCCTCTTGTGCAAATGGTTGGCTAGAGTTTTTATTTATGTTAATGCAGGTGCATACCTATGATGATCACACATGGAAAGATGATGATGCAATTTTTGTTATCTTTTTTTTGTTTATGATGTAAGCAGTGTGTATCAATGCAATTCACATATATGATATGCAAAATACTATGTTCTAAGTGCTATGAATGTCGTGATGGCATGTTTTATTGTTTTGTATGTATGCAAATGGGACAAACAATGTGAATGCTCTTAAGTAGGGTTTTTGACTTAGGGTATTGTGAATTGACCTAGTATAGGATGACCTACTAAACTATTTAAACATAATAATGGAATCAAGTGGGAATGGGAAGGAGATGAAGCAATTGAAACTTGGTTTTGTAAAAGGCTAAACGCTAATCCTTATCTATACAAAACAATTTGACTAGTTTTTAACTTAGACAAGAAACACGTTTTATTAGCACCTTCTAGACTTAGATCAAAGATGGCCAACAAGTTAGACCTAGATTAAAGGAAGGACTCCAAAGAAAAAGATGGCCCTAAAAGATACTAGACTATTGGATTTTCCAAATTGGTGCATGTGTGTGCTTTGTGCTTCTCTCTTTTTATTTTCTCTGATAGATGCCACTCTCATAGCTTCGATCTTAGATTTATCTCAACCCAAGAGTATCAACATTAGCAATCCTCTCTTTTAATTTTTCTCTTTTTTAAATTTTTTTGGCTCTCTTTATTTGACTTTTTTTGTGATATTTTTTATTGCTTTGCTAGGATGAATAAGGGGTTGGGCGTTACCAAGAGTTTTCAGAGTTTTCACTACCCCATAGAAATTCCCTCTCACTAGGGAGGATTAGGGAAGGTCTATTTGCAAGCTTCTATTAGATACCATAGGTTTGTGTACTTACTATGCTTAGACTTGACAACATGATTTTCTAAGACCAAGATCAATATAAAGCTAAAAGATTGACTTTGTTTTGAATTTGTTGGGAATGTGAAGGGGAAAATGGATAATGATGATTTTAGGGAATATCCAAGGCTTAGAAGGGACAACCTATATTAGACAACCTTAAGACTCCTTTCTAAGAGACAAAACTAGCAAGAGCATGTCACAAACAAAGTGCATGGTGGACAGAATGAAAATGTATGTTTTTTTCATCATATTTTTATGATTTTTATGGAGTTTCTAGATACTAAACTCTTCACCTTCCATATGCACAAGATGTAAGAGTCATTTTTGACATCTTCCTTGACTACATATGGACCTATCCAATTTCGTCTAAATTTTTAGCCTTCTCTAGCTCTTTTGTTGATTAGATTGTAGGTTCTGAGTACAAGGTCTCTGACTTCGAATAGTTTTATGATGACTTTTTTATTGTAATATTTTCTATTTATGTTGACCTGGTTGTTTGTATTGAATATGGTAGGGAAATTTATAGAAAGCAAAACATATGTAATATTAATTTCATTGAATTGAATTGAATTACAATGCAATACAATGGGTTTTTAAAAGCCTTATTTTTCCTGTGTATAACTTCTTATGGGAAATAACTTCCCAAAACTAACATTGTTTTATTTATATAAACTATAAACTAACTAAATGTAAACCTTATATTATATTTATTCTAACACCCCCCTTAAGGTTTACATGTAATAAAAACCAACATTCCCCCCTTATCACATTAAGTTATCAAATAAAGGACAAAACACTGCAAGAGTTTAACACGACAACCCTTCTAGAGACTTTGATGAAGCACCTTCACCAATCCTCATCGCTCACCCAGGAAACACTAGACTGATGCCATCAATGGATCTCTTGATTGTAGAACCTGCAAAAGTCTACACAACATGAGAGAACATAAAGTATCCCCAACCTCCTTGCACAATGAGACAACAACTTTCCTCTAAAAGTCCACATCTCCTCCGAGTGTGTCAAAATGCCTCCTCTAGTGCTGCACATGAGAGAAAAACTCTCCTCTAAGAGTCCACATCTCTTCTGAGTGTGTCAATATCCCTCCTCCAGTGTTGTGGAAACAATCCCTCCTCTATTGTACAAAATAACTGAAGCACTATGAATACAATAATTCCACCTATTTCTGAGATTACACTATCCATAAATTGAGTAAATGCAGATACACTAACTCCACCTATTTCATAAGTTACACTATCCACACATACTGCCACAAACTACCAAGCCCCCCTTGCTCCATGAAGGGACACAAATCAAAAAATAGGTGCTCCTCATGCAATGAATCCCTAAGCGAGAAGCTAGCTCAGGATGACAATAGACCTCCTACCTCCAGTACATTGTCTTAATTTCTAATAGAGATATTCCTCCTCACTATCAGGTTGTGAAGGTTCTCCCTTATGCATTGAAAAGTCACATTTTTCTTCCTTGGCTTCAACAATAGTCAAAGCATTTTTTTTTTAATTTGCCATCAATAAGATCTCTAGCACGCTTAATACAATTCATTTGGACATGTCCACTTTTCTGACAATAATAGCATTTGAACCCTTTCCCTATTGAAGTTTAAAATTACTTCTTAACAAGTAAAGCAATTTCCTCAACAATTGAATGACCTTTAGTAACTCTACTTTCTTCATCAATCAAAGAAGAAATCACAATTTCTAAACTGGGATTAATTTTGTTTAATGTAAAAACAATATGATCAAAACTTGAAGGCATACTATTTAGTAAGATTGCTTTAGCATCATCATTATTAACTAGAGCATTTACACCTATAAGTTGATTAAGAAGTGAGTGAAATGTACTAATATGTTGTACAACACTTTCACCCTCTTTCATCTTTAGCCCAAAAAGTTTTTGTTTGAGTGTCATCTTGGCGCTTGAAGTTTGTGGGCCAAATAAGAAATTAAGACCATCCCATATGTCCTTTGAAGTTTTTGAAAGATCAATATGATGCAAATATGCATCAGACAACCCAAGACTAATCGATGCTATGGCTTTACGGTCTTTTGATATCCATTTCACTACTTCATCAACATCTTGTGGTTTTTTATAGTTCCACTCACAATATCCCACAAATCTTTTTCTATTAGAACAAGTTGCACCTTGACTTGCCATGTATGAAATTCATGACCCTCAAATTTAGGAAGATTATATGATTTATCCATAAAAAAACTTATACCTCTCTAAAAATATATTCAAAATTCCAATAAAAACACTTATTTCTCCATTACATGCATTTTTTATTAATAAAACCCCTAATTTCAACTTTGGATTTGTTGATGGTGGTTTTAGCACACAACAACACAGGTATGATTGTTGGTATCACACCTCTCTTGAAAAAGGTATCCTATCCAAGATAGGACTGCCCCAAGGATAATACAACTAGGTCTTAGCTTGCGTGGAATCTCTCAGTGAGATGTACTAGCTTTGCCAACAAGGGGTCTTACATTTGATAGGGTTTATAAGATATGAAAGCAATATGTATGTAGAAACCCTATGATTCTTTCAGTAGATTTGTAATGTAGATGTTGCTTATAACCTAACCTAACAAAGCTTGACTAAATAAACTACAAAAGGTAAAGGGAGAGAGAGAAGGGATAAAAGAGATCTTATAGACAATTGTAGAAATGATCAATAACCAGATAGATAGATTCCCAATAGTAAACAAATCTCTATTTAACCAGGCAGCCGACAATGCCACAAAGATTGTGCAATCTTCTAAGGAGATGTAATGATTTTCAAATTGTAGAGGGTTCATTAAACACCCAATCCTTGGCACAGCTCAATGAATTCACACAATCGAACTTATCTCATAAAATACGCCTAGACTAACCATGCACAATGACATACAATCAACAAGCCATTAATGGTATGGACAGGAAAGCCATCAAATATCTGAATGATTGATCACAAATTCAACTGAATATCCACTAATCTTAGATTGATATGAACCATGAAAACCAAAATGAGACAACACAAACACAAATTCCCAGCAACCTGCAAAACTTGTTTTGTATTGACTATATTTTGGCAGAGTCTCAACAATCCATTATCAAATCTTACTTACAATGAGATGAAAATGATGGCCCTTTTATAGACAAGGCACCATACAGAGTTTTTTAATGGACGGTGGAGATTAACTCAACACGAACGTTTCAGATTACATGGCATTTAATGAGATACAACAGTTAGTTATATTTTCATATTTACTTTTGTCCTCTAGGAAAAAGATAAAAAACAACTTGCAAATACATTAAATCTGGACAAAATGGATACCCATTTGGTTGTACATGATGAAAGTCAATTTTCAAGGCCTAGTAAAGCCAAAATAGAGTCACATGACACTTGAAAATATGAGCTGATGTGGATTCACGAGATTCCAAGTGCTGACTGGATCAAGAGGGGTATGTGGCACATTTTAGTGAAGGTATATCCAACTGGGTGCTTGCTAGACTGATTCTTGATGATTGGACTACTAGTACTGCTTATGAACATGTCTTGGTCATTAGACTGGATCTGCAAGAACAATAGTGATTTAGCATGATCTTCTGTCTTTCAACTCCTGTAGCTCATCTCCATCATCTTGGACATCATACTAACTTTCTCTTGTATGTGCAGCAGTAATTTGGTTGATAGAATGTTAATTTTGCATCTCTAGGTCAACGGGGTATCTCTATGTGTTCATCCTTCTAAGACGGCTCCAGTTGGCTCCTTTGTCCTCTTAGACCTGCAAGAAACAAGGCCAAGCATCAATTTCATCATAAACAACCATTTTCCATCAATTTGAGTCAAAACATGTCTATTTGCAGCCATAGATCAGTCAGGAACAGCTCATTGCCAATGCCACCTTCTTATAAACAACCTCTTAAATCCAGTGATTTTCACATGATTTTCTATATTTTTTTCCATTTTTTAGTACCCATTTGGCCAATATGCTGATTAGGGAAGTTTTTCTGGCCATTAGAATCCATTTGGGACTTTTATTTTTCATTTTTATAGCCTTTTCTGCAAAAGTAGGATTTTTGGGGGTCACGGACTTTTTAGGTGCAGTGGCATTAATTGTCATAAAACATGCCCAAAATCAACACAAACTTGATAAAATGTTCATCATGATGTGACAATTAGTTGTGAAATTCAAATCCATCAAGCAAATCTATTTTGCACCTTGAAAAACTTAATTTTTAGGCCAAAATATCAAAAAGCGTTGATTTTGGTTGTAACGGACCTAGCATTGATTTTGGGGTCTACCGACTAAAAGTCTATGCAATGCAATTCTAGCGCAAGTTGGAGAGGTTCATTTTTAGCGCAAAATATGTTCGGCACTGATTTTAGGTCCAACTGACCTTAGCACAGATTTTGGGGTCTGCCGACAAAAGTTGGTGCATCGTATTTTCCGCGCAAGTCCGAGAAGTCTATTTTTAGTGCTAATTGTTTTATGCGCAGCCGGCGGGGATTTTGGTGCCAACCGACTTAATAGTAGTTTGAAGGAAGTCAGTCGGAGGTGAATTTAGCACTAAGGTCGGAGGACGATGATTTTCATGCAAAAGTTAGTGGCGACTATTTTTAGCGCCAAAAGTCGGTAGCGATTGTTTTTAGCACAAAGTCAGTGAGTTTAATTTTTAGCGCTAAGCTCGGTACGGGCTATTTTTGGTGCAAAGTGTAGTTGGGGTCATTTTTAGCGCTAGATTTTAAATTGGCTAGGGTGAAAGTATATTTAAAAATATTTAAAGTATAAGAATTTCACAAAATTCTAGAATCTGCATATGAAATCCTATGGATCTGGAACCTATCTTATACTTTAAATATTTTTAAATATACTTTCAGGATGTTTGAGATAGGTTCCAGATCCATAGGATTTCATATGCAGATTTTAGAATTTTGTGGTTTCACCATATTTCAGACTTAGCCATTTTTTAGTGTTTTCAGGGTTTTAGACTTAGCCAAATCAGGGTTTCAGGACCATGTGACAGGATGAAAGTATATGAACCCCTTAGTAAAATCTTGTGCAATTTGACATGATTTTGCAACTCTAGGACTTGGAAACTAGGAATTTCAACATGACACATCCTGCAGAAGCAGTTTCAAGGGCAATATCTAATGACATAAGATTTTGGAGCAAAATGCAGTAACACCCAATTTCAATGCAGAAGGCAATAAAAGGCTATTTCTTAAGCACAAGACCACTCAAGACACTTCCAAATCAATCACAAAAGACATCAAATCACTCCAACCATGCAAAATACTCAAATCTGGAACAAATAATGCACTCTAAGCACAAATTCACCTTCTCATCATCATAAGTAACAAAGGCTGAGACTCCAAGCCAAAGCAAAAGAGGGGGTCTCCATTTGGCAAAATGGGGTGTGTGTGCAAGGCACAACATGATCTATGGTTTTAACCTTATAACTTCAATATATTATTAAATATTTAACCTTATCACTCCAAAGCATGCAAATCCAATTTTAACAAAATGTCCTACACATCAAACTTCTAAAATATAATGAAACTGACTTCTCCAATAAAACCAACTTTTCAATCAGTCAATCACAAATGTTTCTAGATTATCATTCAATCAATAACTCAATTCCAAAGGATTTAAAACTATATTGCTAAATATTGTTGAAATATGATTCAAAAATCAATAAGGCAACAAAATTCTTTAGAGATTCATACCATACGCATCAATCTGCAACCTCCAAAATACATTTCACACCTTTCGCAACTACCTTATTCGCTAAGATGCCTTCTTGTTTTATTTTTACTCATGCATCGGCAGACTCTTCGGAGCAACTTGAATAGCCAAGTGCTTATTTGAGACTGATAATCAAATTTTTAGAACTTCTCTTGTACTCCCTTCCTTTGCTTATCTCCTTATACTCTTTTACAAAATTAGGAATAGATAAAACTTGTGTGGATAAGGATTCAATGTAGTGCTCTTCAGTGAAGCCAAAACTTTTAGTTTGACTGTGTTGCCTGCATAAACTCCATGTGAAGCAACTCTTGTATAAGACATTTCACTCTACAATAATCACATTGTATGCTTTTGATGACTCTATGGGACTACGTGATAAAAAAGGCACCCCATGGCCAATGTAGAAGTAGGAGGGACTGGTGAAAATCCTTAGGCTTGCACCGCTTGATATTCCCTGCACACTAAACTAAATAGTGAAGAATGAATGAAGATAACATTAAATATATCTTAATCACCTCTGAACCATGTTGTATGTTGCTTTTATTCCTTTCTCATTTCTACTTTCATTCTTTAACTCTCCCACATTTTACATTGAAACCCTAACTACAATGGCAACCATTGCATATATGAAAGTAGAAGCACGTGCTAGAGTCTGAATATTGTTGTTAATGAATTTGTATGTAGCAAATTATTAAACAGCATCCATCCATTTACAGATCTACTAAAGAAAGGATTTAAATTTGAATGGAATGATACATGCCAACAAACTTTAGATGCTATTAAAACTTATCTCGCTTTCTCCATAGCAAGAGTCATTCCCGCAACTACCAGCAATATCAAATGCAAAGGTTTCATTTTTTAGATTGACGGACTCCCTCAACAATCTTTTTCTTCACAGCCCATTCTCAAAATGCTTTGATACCATAATGATTATGGTAGGGCAAATTACAGAAAGCAAAACATATGTAATATTAATTTCATTGAATTGAATCACAATGCAATACAATGGCTTTTTAAAGCCTTATTTTTCTCGTGTATAACTTCTTACGAGAAATAACTTCCCAAAACTAACATTGTTTTATTTATATAAACTATAAACTAACTAAATGTAAGCCTTATATTATATTTATTCTAACAGTTTGGTATCCATTATTTTTAATTTTTTGCAAGGTCATTCCTAGGCTTCATGTGAAAATGTCTTTGAATTTGGTGAAAAGTCTTGTGCACTCACATATTTAATCATTTGATGATTTTGCCCCTAGCCTTGGCATTTTATGTTCTTGTAGAGTTTCAATGTTTGGTTTGAACTTTTGAGGGGCAATTAGTGTCAATATTTGAACAAGTTTCAGTGACTCTCCTAGTTCTTGTGTGGGTTTTAGTTCTCTTCTTTTCTTAGTGGTGGTCTTGATTGTATGGATATGAAGGTTTCTATGAATAATGTCATCTTTGCTACAAGGAATGGTTGCTAAATTGAAGGGAGCATAAAATGTTGTTGAGTGGAGATCAAAGGGGAATTCCCAATTGCTCCCTCCCCCTATACATTTTGAGGTTTTAGCTACATTTGTGATTTGTTTTGATGTCTCCCATTTTTCAAAAATTATGATTCTTGGATCATTGGTGGTTTTTATGGCCTTTTCCTTCTTTTTGGCTTGTTTGACTTTATAAATGCTGAAAGGATAGGGGTCTCCTTTAATGATATGAGTTTGACTTATGTGCAAGAAGTGGTTTTCCTTAAATAGGCTAGAGGGAAATGCCCTCATCCTATGAATCCAAGGTCTTCTCAGGATCATATTATAGGTGGTTTCTTCATTGATGACATAAAATTTAGTTGGGAGAGTTTTGGGACCCAATGTGATTTGAAGATTGACCTTACCCATGGTTCAAGTGTTTGGGCTATTGTGAATTCTAAGGATGGGAGTTTCTTGTGTGATATGAGTTTTGTCATAGCCCATTCTTTGAAGGAGAGAGAAAGAGACTATATTGATTGTAGACCCATCATTGATCATTACATGTTTGATGGAATAGTCTTGAACTTGGATTATTAGGTAGAGGGGGAGATCGCCCTATTTAGTAATGTCATTGTCTAAAGGTAACTTTTCAAAATCAAATGTGGAAGAAGAAAACTTTGTGTTTGAAGTGTTTTGAACTAGATGGCCTAGATTTAAGTCATTCAGGAGAGAATTACTATGAATAGGATAACATTTGAGAAGTTCTAGAATATGAGTAAAATTTGAGTCACTAGAGTTGGAGTCTAACTGTTCTAGTCCTTAGGTAGTATAAATGTTTAGATCTTTGTCTAATTCCACAAGGCCTAAGGTGTTTTTATCAAAGTTGTTTTGACAGTTTTTGGAACTATTTCCTTAATTTTATGGAAATATGTCCATGAATGTTTGATCTTTTGGGAGGTTCAATATGAAGTGATGGTAATCCCAACATGAGTCAATATCATGTCCCCTTCTTTTGTGAAATGGGCAATATTTATTATGATTGTAATTTTGAGGTTTGCAATGATTGTTGTATGATTGCTTCTTGATTCTCAAGGGATAGTTTTTGATATTTTGGTTCCTAAATTCATATAAATATTATCATCACCATGGTCATTATCATAGTTGTAGTTTTTATTGTTCTTGGATGGTGGAATGTGTATTAACCCATCTATGTTTTGATTATTTTCTTAGATTTTTAATGTTGAAGAATTGTTGTTGTTATCATGGTTTACCAACCTTCCATTGGCATCATACTCCTTTCTTCCACTATCAATTGCCACTTGGTCAATTCTAAGGGCACTCTTGAGTGCTTCTTTATATGATTTATAAGGGAGGTTTTGGACTTATTTTCATATGTCATTATTGAGAGTGTGTAAGAAAAGATCACAGAGTTCCTTGTGATCCATGTTTGGTGTGCTAGTTGAAGAGTAGAGGACATGCCTGTTGGAGTACTTGGTAACACTGAGAGGGGGGGTGAATCAATGTTACAGAGAACAAGATAAATTTTCACACTTTCATTTAAGGTATAAACAAAGGTTTAGACAACAGATGTAAATGCTAACTCATATGCTTATTAATGCATGTATTAGAGCCTTATAGAGACAAGTAAACAAATTCCATGTGCATATGTGACAAATAGCATCATAAGACAAATAAAAAATAAAACAAATGACAGATGGCACCATAACATAGATATTGTTAGGAGTGGAAACCCTCTGGGGTAGAAAACCACTTAGTAAAAGTGCCTCACTGGCTTATGTAATAAACTTGCCTCACTGGCTACAATCATTACCTCACTGGCTTATTGTTCCTCACTGGCATATTGTGCCTCACTGGCATATTTCAACAATATCTCAATCATTAAGACAAGAAATAAAATACAGAGGGTTTCTCTGTGTCACTGCAATTCATGGCAGTTTTTCTCTACCCACTATACTATATGTCCTATAGATCTCATTAAACTTGAAACCTATAAGGCAACGAGTTTACTGTTCCTTTCAAAATCAATATATAGGTTTTCAAGAAGACATTGTTTTGTAGACCACTGATCATCAGCAACCTTTCAAGAACCATTTCAGAGCATTGTATAATTTTTGCAGGCAGCTTTCAAGAATATAGAATACAATCTTTTAAGAACCCCAAAGAATACAAGACAAAAATGTAGTATTGTGACCTTTCACTATGCTAAACACAATAACACATATATTGTGAGTTTGTCAATAGCCTCTCAAGTATCATAAGGTGCAATTTTTCAAACTTCATAGAACTTCAAAACAATCACAGCCAGTATATGTCATATGCATATGTTTGTTTTGCCAAACTATTTAAGAACCTTGAATACACACTTTCAAACTCAAGAATAAACCATCAACTCAAGAACTACTTAGGGTATTATAAACACTACCAACCCTCATCATCATCACAACGAAAAGAATAACCTATTACTTTTCACAGTTCTTCAAGTAAAAACAAACCCCTACAGTTATAGCATTTCCATTTCACTATTTTTCTCATATCAAACAATGCTTCAAATTTTTTGATATATAACATAAATGCCATACCTTTCTGCCACATGTAACTGAATAGAAACTTACAAATCACAACTACCGGACCAAATCTACAACTGTCCCAACATTTTTTAGACCTCTTCAACCTCTCGTGCCATGATGAAAGTTATCGTAGGTCAAACCCTAGATATGTTGCGTTATACACCAAGATGCAACTTTGCATATGCTTGAAATGCATTTCATTTTCCTATTTTACTTTGTTCCCTGTTGTTCTGGTAACCCTAATGGGGCCGGTGAAAACTAGTGTTATAATTACGCTTCAAGTTGTCTAACAACCTGTAAGAGCTGGTTGTACGTTCTAAAGTCTTAATGACTTTTATTTCAAGAACAGATTAAAACCTTTTTGAAAACTTTTAAGCCCTTAGAGATGTCTTTTCATCACTTCACAAAATTGTGCCACCCACAATCTTCAAGGTAACCAAAAATAAGTCAAACACCATCATGCCGCTTTAAAACAATTTAAGTCTTTTTTGAAATCATATGATGCCACCTTGCTGACTTTCTTTAGAACATGTCATACAAATGCCAATGATGACCCTTTTGAACAAGTCAAACCTTCTTAATAATAATTTGCATATTGATGTGATGTCAATAATGAAACTAAAATCACTTACCATACTAAAGTTGCTATATGATATCAAACTCTCATAGATGTCCATATCATAGATTCCATACTTACAATACATGGCTGCAAGGCTATATTAATACAATGATATCTAACAATACCACTATCAAAATGAACAAGTCCAATAACATATCAACCTGTGTATGCCAAGGTGAATCCTTGACATCAATGATGACCTTGATAATCAATGCCTTTGTTTTCATATTGAATCAAGAGAAAATAATCAAGTGCCTTATTCAACTGAACCACTGAGCAAGTGAAACCACTGCGCAAGCAACTGTGTACAAACAACTGTAACTATCTCAAGAGTGACACCAACCAACCTTGTACCAAGTAAGCCATCATACCAACTAATATAATACATCTGAGAGTACTCAATGAAATCAATGTATTCCAAATGAGCCAAGAATGTCAACATATACCAACTGAGCCAACAATGTCAACATGCCAACAATATGAATATATCACAGTATCAACATCATATATGCCAAGTACCAAATACCTCTGTCAACCTGCCTCAAATGACCACTATAGTGCTGTCATAGAACAACTAGTGCCAACTGACTTTATCAAATATATACCATGTACCATGATGAGCATAACAACTGACTGAGATCATGAGATACCAAGTTGGATACCTTGGATACCAAGTTGTGTGTTTGTCATCAATGGACAACAACTGAGAGTCAACAATGCCTCCATCATGCGATAAAATGTGTGATTGACTCATTGGTTTCTTGTTTGATTGTTAAAAACTATTGTATTCATATTTTGCCCAGTTTGTTTATGTCAAGGGAAACCACAAAATGATTGATGAGTTTCCCAAATGAGTGGATCAATGCTTTTGGAAGTTGATAGTACCAATCTAGAGCTATACCCTCTAAACTCTTTGAAAAAATCTTTGCTACCCCCCCATCCAAAGGAAGGAGTTCCCACACTACTGAGATGTAGGCCTTGATATGAGAGTTGGGGTTGTTAGGAAAGGTGTCTCAACCTTGCAACTACAAAAGGTTTCTATTCTTCCCAATTTTGGTTTTTTTGAATACCTTTATCTTGAAGAATGATTTAGAACTTTCAAAGTTTCCAAAAGGGGATAAAAATGATAGGGCTTACTATTTTTAGTAACTCTACATTTGAGTACGGATGGACCCATAATTTTTCCAAAAGTTGTACAACTACCAAATAAACATCTTGGGTGAGTTTCGACTCAAGATCATACCTAGATTGCAAGATATTAAAGTTTCCATTTTTTGAAACTCCTAGGAAAGTTTTAAACTTAGATTTGAGGCACTTAGAGGTCCCTAAATGCCTCAAAAGTTGTCATAACCAACGGAGTGGGTTATAGCTTCATAGATCTCTTCATGATCTTTCCAATGCATCAAACGATTTGTCAATTAGACACCTGGATCAAAAGTTATGGCCTTCAGAAGTTGGACCTCCTATTTTGGGAAATATGAAAATGTGTTGGACACTTAAAAGAGTTGTAAAGGGGAGAGTTACACATGTTGGTGTGTAATTTGGCACATCACAAGGCATCTTTGATTGGAGATGATTTGGGTGTCACTTTTGGGTGGTTTTGGTTCATGGTTTTGTAATTATCGTTGACGGTTTACTGTATTGTGTTTCCTATATATGAGGAGCTTGAGATGGAGGTTGTGTGTAAGAGTCTTATAGATGTTGAGTTGCCGCTGGATCTCTAGTTGGTTATACTCTTGTGAAAGCTTTCTCTGCAAGTATATTGTAATCTTCCTGATTCCTTAATAATATATTGGGCAGCTTTGGAGTGGGGTTTTTCTCCCGAAAGGGTTTCCCCATGTAATTATTGTGTTGTATGATTGTTATTTGTGTTTATTTCTATAATTGTTGTAAAGATCTAAAAATTTCTGCATATCCCTCCCCTCAATCTTAGTGTAGGAAGTTGTTTTTCTACCTTAGCTTCCTTACAAGTGATATCAGAGCTTTATCACCTTTGGTTTCAGTTGTGGGTTGTTGGGTTTTTTGACCTAATCTAGTTTTGAGTGGAAGCTTGTGCAGAAGATACATTGTGATCTTGTTGGAGGGATTTTCATATGGTGAGCACATCAGGGAGAATAGAGGTAGAAAAATTTTCTAGTAACAACTTTGAGATGTGGAAGCTGAAGATGGAGGATCTGTTAATTGATCAAGATCTATGGAATGTTATTGATGAGAATATTTCAAGGCCCACAGATGCTACTTTGGTTGTTGAATATGATGTTATGGACCATAAAGCCAAGGGTCTAATCAGATTGTGCCTGACATTCTTTTTTTTAATCAATGTCCATGAAGAGCCCTCTATAAGGAAACTATGGAAGAAACTCAGTGAGATATATCAAGCCAAATCTTTAGTGAACAAGATTTTCTTAAGGAAGAAATTGTATTCCTTGAGAATGGAAGAGGGTGGATGAATCACAGACCACTTGAAAGAATTCAATATGTTGGTGGCTCAATTGGCATTAGTTAGTGTAAAAATGGATGAGGAAGAGAGATGTCAGATCCTGCTTTGTTCTTTTCCTGATTCATGGGATTCTCTTGTTATGGCAATTAGGAGTACTTCTGTTGTCTTGAAAGTTGAAGATATGGGTTCTTTACTTTTTGAATAAATGAGGAGGAAGGTATCCATTAGTTCCAAATAAGTCCTAAGTGTTTGTGGAAGATCTAAAGAAAAAAGCAAGAAGAGAGAGAAGTGTGACAAATCTAAGTCCAAAGGGAGATCCAAATCTCCTAGAAAGTCCAAAGTTATTTGCTAGAATTGTGGTAAGCCTAGACACTTCCATAAGGAGTGTAAAGATGAAAAAGATGGAATTTGATTCTAATTCTAAGTCTGAGAAGGAAGATGGTGATACGTTCATTGTAGCTTTGGTAACTCGTGCAGGTAATGGTGCATGGTTAATTGACGCAAGTGCATCTTTCCATATGACCCCTAATAGAGATTGGTTTTATGAATATGAAGAATTTGATGGACGTAAGGTGTACTTGGGTGATGATTCTCATTTAAATATTGTTAGTCATGGTAAAGTTAAAATCAAATTTCTTGATGGTAGAATAAATAAGATTAATGGTGTGTTGCATATCCCTGGATTAGTACAAAATTTATTATCTGTGAGAAAACTAATAGATGCAGGTGTGCAAGTAGTCTTTTCTGATTCAGGATGCAAGATGATAAGAGGTGCTATGGTGATTGGTAGAGGTGTCAAATTTGGCATATTGTATAAGCTTGATGCATGCACAGTTGAGTACCTCAAAAAGAAAATATGTGACTACTTCAATGGAAAAGGAGATGGTTTCATTTTCAGTGGATGGTCATGGCTTCTAGGTACCTAAGGGTGCTCTTTCTTCTGAATCATAATTGCCTGCAAAGAAGACTATGAAATGGTACCAGACATTAGGCCACATAGGAGAAAAGGGTCTAAGGACCTTGAAAAATAAAAACCTTGTTGAAGGGTTGGCTGATTGTAATCTTGATTTTGATTTCTATGAGCATTGCATTTATGGTAAACAAAACTGCATTCAGTTTTACTCAAGTTCTTATTGGAAACAAGACAGATAACTGAGAGCGAGGTGAATCAGTTATCTTAAATATCTTAACTTTCTTTCCTTCTTTAATATTAATGCATCATCAAAACATAAGAGCATACATAATCATGAGAACAGAAATAAAATCAACACACATAACACAAGGATTTTTATGTGGAAAACCTTGTTAAGGAAAACCCACGGGGTGACTAACCCAAGATTGTATTCTCTATTAAAAGAATAAGAAGTACAAAATGGCACTTGCCAATTAGGGCTCACTACCCGAGCACACTGCTCACAAGAGGCACACTACCTACAAGAGACTCACTATCTACAAAGTTTATAGAAGGTAACCAGGTATTTGAACTGATGAGAGGCATCCACATATGCTGAGATTCAGCTCCGATTAGGCTTAATATACTGATCTACTGCACTTCATTCTTCCTCTGCTTTAGTGCTGTTGTTCTGTCACATACCGGACTTGTATTGTTGCTTCCACACTTATCTCTACCTTTGCTCGCACATTGTCATACACACACACACACACCTTCATACTGAAATCCATCTGGTATATATATCCGCACCAAGGATTTCAACATCTTTCTAGTCGGCAACCGGAATACTCAAGATATTTACTAAACACTGATCTGTCGGCCGAATCCATGCTTAATATGTGATGTGTATCAAAAACATAGACATAGAATTCATCAATCATGTTGGCCAACCATGTATGATTCCTCAAATAGCTTGATCACCATCATTTTCTCATCCGGATTAAAGTCTAATGCTCTGTCGGTCAGTTCTTCCTCAATCTACTCTACTTGTCAGGAACCCAACACTTAGATGCTCATATCTTTTCACTCATTCATCACCGGAGGCTCAATCTCTGGAATGTAGTAGTCATGGTACTCCTCTTGACTTGTCCAAGTCTGCAACTTTCTGAGTTACACCATCTGAGAGATCTGGACCTGATTGTCGGACCTTGCTGCATGCTCTGTTCTTGTTCACCAGACCAAAACACTCTTCAATCTGACTTCTGGTATAGACATACTATGTGCTGCGGATGTGTGGGATGGACTTTGTTACCATCAATGACAACACTCATGAAGCCACACAGTGTCTCTTGCCAACAATCTCCCCCTTTGGCATTGATGACAACACTTAGTGAAAAATGACTAAGTGTCGCAGCAAACTTCCCTTGGCTGATGCTCTATCTTATGCACTATTTTACCGAAGCTCCCCCTTAGCTGGATCCCACATTTTTCACTACTCCTCACTCCCCCTTTGACATCAATGGCAAAGGGTGGAATTTGCACACCAAAATTTGCAAAATCATCCTGTACATGGCTGCATAAGTATATAAACATGTTATACTTCCATATACTTAAGTATATCCATAAAGGTGGTCTTCAACTGTACAAATTATGTTGCCCAACTCTACTTCATCCTATCCAAAAATTAAGATGTGACCACTCAGCAAAAATGCATAAGCTTCTTCCCTTCTTAAGTTTGTCAGATCACTGGTCCAGGCTGTGGTCTGAGCATTAGTTAAGGCCTCATGCATTGCCTCTAACTTAGGGATAATTATCCCTCTAAGTTCACTAATTCTGCTTATTATATTCTTCTTCTCCTTTTCAATTCTCTTTATTTCATTTATAGTGGCAATAGCCTGGCACTCTTGATTCATTATGGATGTGGTGAGAGGATCAAAATTCTGAGATAAACTTGACAGTTTACCTTCTTGTTCTTTTACCTTCTTTTCAATATCCTCTGTCACTTTAGACTAGGATAGACAAAATTTGTATATTTCTCCACCATCTTTAAGAGCATTTTCTAGGCTCTTTATCCCAATATCCAGAGTTCTCCTATCATTAGCTATGAGTCCTTGTAATTCAGAGAATCTCTTTCCCAAAAATTCTTTCTGGACCTTTTATTCTACCGATTTCTCTAAGGAATCAAAATGAGTGTTGACAGAGTTTATTAGAGATTTAAGGTTACTGGATGGAGAGGCCGAAGGATCCTTTTGGAAGGATGGCATGATCTTCTCCAGCATTCCTAATGCAATCTCTATCAACTCACAATCTTCCATGTGAGACTTCAGAAGCTTTTCTTTTGCTTTAGCTTGGGCAGAGGATGTTATCTTCATTATCTGGACCGGAGAGAGGGAATCAAAATTGAGTGGTCCTTGAAAGAGTTCCAGTTCATCTAACTCCATCATCTCTTTGTTCAAGAATTGCTTCACTGCCTCTGCAGTGTCTCTTGCCGGAGATTGAGTCTTTTCTTTTGGAATCTCTAAGCTGTCATCAAGGATCTTCTCTGTTTGCTCTTCTTCTCTTCCCTTTACCTCTTCTTCTTGACTCACTTTTTCTTCTTTTCTTCCTTCTCCTTTAGCTCCTGAGTCTAGAATGTCTACAATAGGATTCGAAGGAGAGATGTTGACTTCTTCATGGACTTCCTCTTCCGGAACAGAGCAATCCAAGTCCTTAGACTTCTCCTCATCTATCTCTTTTAACTCTTCTACATTTTTCTCAATAGATTCTTCTTTTGATGCACTTAATCCTTCAACATCCATGGTAGAAGGTTCTTCATCTATGTCCTTTATAACAGGAAGATTGAATCTTTTAAATGTATTCTGGTTGCCTTGTTCTTCCTTGTTCTGAGAGAGATCTTTCCAAAGCACTAAGATGCACTTAGAATTATTTTTAGTGATGATTGACAATGTATCTCCTTTCCTTAATCATGTCATTTATCCGTAGATCAAGATATTTCAATTTTCAATCATACCGGATCTATCTATGAAAATCTTGCATTTACCGGATGACAGTCAAACCAGATCAATCTTGGATGATTAGACTCTTCAAAACTTCTTGTGGTTCATATTTTTACTGAGGGTTACTTAGATATTTCTCTGAGAACCCTTTAATCCGCAACATTCCATGTGCCAAATTTTAGGCACCAATTGACTGGTTGGGGGAATTTACTTTCCCTTGTGACTCCCTCTGAGCCAAAGCTCATCTGTTTAGTTTCCAGAAGGAATATCAGCACCAGATTCTGGTGCGGATCCATCCCCAACATTTTTTGTACTTTTCTTCACCCAAATCTTATTCATCTCCCTTTGAACTTCATCCGCATTCACTTTTCCTTTTCCTTTGTCTTGATTTTGATTATGATGCACTGGACCCTTTTTATCTTAATTCTTACTTCTGCAGAATTTGGCAATATGACCGGATCTATTGCCATTGTAGCAAACAACATTTCTTTGCATATTTGACTGATATCTTCTTGATCTGCATTGATTAGCCATATGTCCCATTCTATTGCAATCAAAGCATCTTCCATTGAATGAATTGTTTATTTGCATATTTTTGCATTCATGAGATTTGTGAGCATACCTTTTGCAGTTGAAACATTGTCCGGATAGGGATGAATTAGTCTGATTCATTCTTCTTCTGCACTAAGTTGCTTTATGACCAAAGTTGTTGCAATTGTAGCAGTATCCATTGAAGGATGGATATCTTTAAGCATTTGGTTGCCTTACCAGAGGTCTTCTGGGCTTGTTTCTTTTATTTCCTGATCCAGAGCTCTTCTGACTAGATTCGAAGCTTTCACCTTTCTCATAACCCAAACCACGCTTGTCATCTACCCTCTTTTGGCTTTCAAGAAGAACTTCAAGTTGAGCTAAGCTTATCTTGAATTTTTCTTTGTATTCATTTGCTGTTTGAAGATCTTGTTTAAGAGTGTCTATCCAATTCTCAAGTTGTTCTTCATTATCTCTAGCTTCTTCAAGATCAGATTCCAGATGCCTGATTATTCTGTCCATTTTGTGGCAGTCCTCTGAGTTCTCCTTGAGAGATTGTTTTAGATTATCTTCAATTTTTCTTTTCTCTTCAATTTCTTGGGTGAATCTCATAACCCCTGATTCCATTTCATGCCTTACCATAATGACTTCTTTTGATAGCTTTTCACATAACTTGTTTTTCTCATTTAGATCTTCATTAGTAACATTGGCTTCACTTTGACTTGTTAATTGTTGAAGAAGTTCCTTTCTCTTTTTCACAGAGATACTCAGTTTTTCTTTTAGCTCATTTATGAAATCATCAGCTTGTTTGAGTCTTTCTCTCAAGTTATTGACTTCAGAGTGAGATTTCTCAAGATCATCTAGGGTAGACTAAAGTTGTTCCTTCATACCATACATATCCATTGAGATTCCTAGATCTTCCTCAAGTTGTTAGGCTCTGTTTAGAGGAACTTAGCTCTGATACCAATTGTTGGAAACAAGGCAGATAACTGAGAGGGGGGGTGAATCAGTTATCTTAAATATCTTAACTTTCTTTCCCTCTTTAATATTAATGCAGCATCAAAACATAAGAGCATACATAATCATGAGAACAGAAATAAAATCAACACACAACACAAGGATTTTTATGTGGAAAACCCTATTAAGGGAAAAACCACGGGGTGACTAACCTAAGATTGTATTCTCTGTTAAAAGAATAAGAAGTACAAAATGGTACTTGCCAATTAGGGCTCACTGCCCGAGCACACTGCTCACAAGAGGCACACTGCCTACAAAAGACTCACTATCTACAAAGTTTATAGAAGGTAACCAGGTATTTGAATTGATGAGAGGCATCCACATATGCTAAGATTCAGTTCCGGTTAGGCTCAATATACTAATCTACTGCACTTTATTCTTCCTCTGCTTTAGTGTTGTTGTTCTGTCACATACCGGATTTGTATTGCTACTTCCACACTTATCTCTACCTTTGCTCACACATTGTCATACATACACACACCTTCATACTGAAATCCATGTGGTATATATATCCGCACCAAGGATTTCAACATCTTTCTAGTCGGCAATTGGAATACTCAAGATATTTACTAAACACTGATCTGTCAGCTGAATCCATGCTTAATATGTGATGCGTATCAAAAACATAGACATAGAAGTCATCAATCATGTCGGCCAACCATGTATGATTCTTCAAATAGCTTGATCACCATCAGTTTCTCATCCAGATTAAAGTCTGATGCTCTGCCGGTCAG
Source organism: Cunninghamia lanceolata (assembly GCA_027924645.1). Classification (NCBI taxonomy): domain Eukaryota; kingdom Viridiplantae; phylum Streptophyta; class Pinopsida; order Cupressales; family Cupressaceae; genus Cunninghamia; species Cunninghamia lanceolata. The sequence continues at coordinate 1,699,916 of BSBN01000380.1, read as the reverse complement.
TTCTTCCTCAGTCTACTCTACCTGTCAGGAACCCAACTCTTAGATGCTCATATCTTTTCACTCATTCAACACCAAAGGCTCAACCTCTGGAATGTAGTAGTCATGGTACTCCCTTGACTTGTCCAAGTCCGCAACTTTCTGAGTTACACCATCTGAGAGATCCAGACTTGATTGTTGGACCTTGCTGCATGCTCTGTTCTTGTTCACCAGACCAAAACACTCTTCAATCTAACTTTTGGTATAGACATACTATGTGCTACGGATGTGTGGGATGGACTTTATTGCCATCAATGACAACACTCATGAAGCCACACAGTATCTCTTGCCAACAGTTCTCATAAATCTTATGGTGTATTGGATCATATTCATTGTGATGTGTTTGGTCCTGTAGATGCCTTCTATTATGAAATCTACATATTATGTTTCATTTATTGATGATTATAGCAGAAGGACATGGGTATATTTTCTAAAGAATAAATCTAAAGTTTTCAGTCAATTTAAAGAATTTAAAGCAATAGTTGAGTTGCAGACTAGAAAGAAAATAAAATGTTTGAGCACTGACAATGGCGATGAATTTTGCTCTAATGATTATGATAGATTCTTTAAAGATTGTGGTATTTAGAGACAAAAGAAAACTCTGTATTCTCCATAGCATAATGGAGTTGCAGAAAGGGTGAACAGGACACTGATGGAGAAGGCTAGGAGTATCCTTAGTGGTGCTAGTCTAGAACAAAGTTTTTGGGCTAAAGTTGTTGCTAAGTTGCTTACTACATGATTAACAGGTCTCCTACATCAGCTCTTGTTGATAAAATGCCTATGGAGGTGTGGTCGGGTCACAGGCCTTCACTAAGACATCTTAGATTTTTTGTTGTGAGGCATATGCACATGTACCAAAGGAGAAGCGAACATAGTTGGAGAATGAGGCTATGGAATGTATCTTCATAGGGTATAGTTATGGTGTGAAAGGATACAAGCTTTTGGGAGCCTGTTGCACAGAAGGTAATCTATAGTAGAAGTGTTATTTTTAGAGAAACTAAGCCTTCTTTTATTACATTGCAACCAAAACAAAGTGAATAAAAAGATGTGATTCAACTCCTTTCTACACTTGAGAAAGTTGAATCAAGGCCCTTAGACACAAAGTTGAGGAGAGCTCATCTAGCTCTGAATATTTAGAAGAGGAGGAAGAACCTCCAACTCAGCTTGTTCAAAGGTCTCCAAGGCATAGACAACCACCTAAAAGGTATTCATCTGATGACTAGAGATATATTTTTTTCTTTGAATACTAACATAGATAAACCTAGATCTGTAGAAGAGGGATTAGGTATGAATGATGTAGAGTCTTGTAAGATTGCTATGGATGAAGAAATGGTTACTTTGAAAAAGAATGATACATGGGACCTAGTTGCATTACCTGAAGGATGAAAAGTTGTTGGTTGTAAATGGGTGGTCAAGAAAATGATTGGTTTAGATGAAAGTATTAAGAAGTACAAAGCATGGTTGGTTGTGAAAGGTCTCTCTCAGGTTGAGGGTGTTGAATATGGTGAAATATTTTTTGCTAATGCAAAAATGACGTCCATTAGAGTCTTGCTTTCTATTGTTGTTGCTTATGATCTAGAGGTTGAGAAAATAGATGTGAAAATAATGTTCCTTCATAGTGATTTGGAGGAGGATATTTATATGACACAACTAGAGCACTACATGGTGAAAAATAAAAGTAATTTGATTTGTAAATTGAATAAATCTTTGTATGGCCTCAAACAAAGTCCTAGGATGTGGTACCAAAAATTTGATACATATGTGTTGAGTTTGGGATTTGAGCATTCTAAATCTAATCACTATGTTTATTATAAATCTGATGGTGATCATTTCCTAGTTTATTGCATTATATGTTGATGATATGTTATTTATTGGTAAAGGGAAAGGAATGGTTTTAGAACTAAAGTCTCAACTTGTAGCTAATTTGAAGTGAAAGATCTTAATGTAGCTAAACACATTCTTGGGATGGAAATAAGAAGAGATAGAGTGAATAGAAAACTATGGCTTGGCCAGAGTAAGTATGTCAATTTAATTTTACAGAGGTTTAACATGCAAGATTGTAGACCATTTTGTGTTCCTTTTACAACTAGAATGAAGTTATCTACTTCACAATGTCCAACATCCCCATTAGATATGGAAGACATGAGTAGAGTGTCTTACTAGAGTGCAGTCAAAAGTTTGATGCATGCTATGGTCTGTCTAGACCAGACATTGCCCAAGCAATGGGAGTTCTTTCCAACTATATGTCTAATCTTGGTAGAGTTCATTGGGATGCAGTTAAAAGAGTATTCAAATATTTGTGGGGTATCTCAGAGTATTCCTTGTGTTATCATGGTAATTTGATAGGAGACATGCATTCCCTTGATATTCATGGTTATGTGGATTCAGACTAGGCAGGTGATGTTGATAGTAGATGATCCACTAGTACTTATGTTTTTACTTTATTTGGTGGTGCAATTAGTTGGATGAGTAAGCAACAGACTATGGTTGCTTTGTCCACTACTAAAGATGAGTATATGGCAGCTACTCATGCTTGTAAAGAAGCCATTTGGCTTAAGAGACTGTGGTTAGCTATCAGAATAAAACAAGGTGCAGTGATAGTTTATTGCAACAATTAGAGTGTGATCTCTCTAGCTAAGAACCCAACTTTTCATGCCAGGACCAAGCACATTGATGTATAGTACCATTTTGTTAGAGATATGGTTAAGGATGGCAGGGTGAAGCTAGTTAAGGTAGAGACTTTGATGAATGTTGCTGATTCATTAACTAAGTTTGTGAGCACAGAGAAGTTCATATGGTGTTCAGAGTCTATGGGCCTCTTGGCCTCTAGCAATTAAATCATGGTGTTGATACTCCCTTTACTCTTACAAGATGTTTGACAAGTGGGAGAATGGTAGGAAAGGTGTCTCAACTTTGCAACTACAAAAGGTTTCTATTATTTCCAATTTTGGTCTTTACAAATACCCTTTTGAAGAATGGTTTAGAACTTCTAGAGTTTCCAAAAGGGGATAAAATGGGTAGGTATTACTATCTTTAGTAACTCTACATTTGAGTATGGATGGATCTAGAATTTTCCCAAAAGGTGCGAAACTGCCAAATAAACATCTTGGGTGACTTTCAATTCAAGATCATACTTGGATTGCAATATATTAAAGTTTCTATCTTTTGAAACACCTACAAAACTTTCTAACTTAGATTTGAGGCACTTAGAGGTCCCTAAATGCCCTGAAAGTTGTTGTAACCAATGAAGTGTTAGCTTGATAGATCTCTTCATGATCTTTCCAACACATCAAATGGTTCATCAATCGGACAACCAAATCAAAAGTTATGGCCTCCGGAAGTTGGACCTCCTATATTGGGAAATGTGAAAACGTGTTGGACACTTAAAAGAGTTGTAAAGGGGAGAGTTACACATATTGGTGAGTGATTTGGCACAACACAAGACATCTTTGATGGGATATAATTTGGGCACCACTTTTGGGTGGTTTTGGCTCATGGTTTTGTAATTACTGTTGACGGTTTACTATATTGTATCTTCTGTATATCGGGAACTTAAGATGGAGGTTATGTGTAAGAGTCTTATAGATGTTAAGTTGCCTCTGAATCTCTAGTTGGTTATACTCCTATGAAAGCTTGTGAGTTGCAAGTATATTGTAATCTTCTTGATTCCTGAATAATATATTGGGCGGCTTTGGAGTGTGGGATTTTTCTCCCGAAAGGGTTTCCCCATGTAAGTAATGTGTTGTGGTATGATTGCTATTTGTGTTTATTTTTGTAACTATTGTAAAGATCTAAAAAGTTTTGCATATCCTCCCCTCAAGATTAGTGTAGGAAGTTGTTTCGCTACCTTAGTTTCCTTACAGGGGTCACCCTCTCCTTTAAATTTTGGAAGTTCAAGGAGAGGATGTGGTAGTATGACATGACAAATGTTGTAGTCAAGAGACTCCTTTGGATACTTGAGGTATGTTTCTAAGAGTGGGTTATGTGTATTTAGATACTTGAGGTATGTTTCCGAGAGGGGGTTATGTGTAGAGGGTCTTGTTCCTCCAAACATTAGCCCTATAGGTGGACCTTGCTATGCTTGTTGAAAGGGTATGCTAGATTTTTTATATGGTGTCATGTTTATGTTTCAAAAATTGGGTGGGATTGTTTATGGTTGATTTTGCATCTAGGAATCCCACCTATTTGAATGAAAGTTGTCATGTTAAATGATGAGGGAAATGGAGACATGAATGCTTCATCACTTGTGTTGTAGGAATGAGAGTTTAGATGGGAGGGGTTTTGGGTTACCCTTGGTTTGATCTTTTTGCTTAGCATGCCATGTATCTTTTGGTTTGGCATGCTACATGGAGGGCTTCTTGTCCCTCCTGAGCTTATTTTAAGTTCTTCTCTAGATGACTCACCTCGTTGTCAATTTGGGGGTTTGTTTTCCTATAGTTTATTATGAGTCGGTCCTATTGATGGATTTTAGATTGAATGCTCACTCCACGTGCTTTGATTTGGTTAGGTTGAATGTCCATGTCTTCGTATGTTGGATTTTTAAAAACTAAGTTACAAGGCTCTTGTCGGATGCCCTCTAAATTTGAGTCTTTAGATTCTAATTGATTTGAGATCAGAGTTATTGGATCTAAAGGTGTGCTAGTTTCATTAGAGGGGAAGTTCCCCTAAACTTTATTTGGTTTTTTCCTAGTTTGGTAGTGTAGGAAATATTGCAAAATAAATGAGATGAACATGGAGGCGGAAGATGAAAGTTGAATGGAAGAAATGTGTACAAACACGAAAGAGCCCATCATAATTTTTTTTTGTTCATGTCAAGTTCACCAAAATATGTGATGGTGAATCTAGCATGGGAAACAAAGGTGAGGAAATAAAGTAAGGGAGACACAAAAGACTTATCTAGAAGGATTTGTTATCCACATCAGGTTCACCAAAATATTTATTAACCAGAATGTGACTCAGACACAACATGAGTGAGTCAAACTCCAAATAACACATGCACTACACTCTTGCTAAAGGCATAGACTAAATCGCTCCTACCCTTTTGGGGCAAGCCAACTAGGCAAGGGTGATTGGGATGATTACTCTCTCCAGATGGAAGAAAAGTGTCACAGGTGCAAGTGGAGTTTTTATGTGTTTGAATGTTTAATCATGGAGTTTGTGTACCTTGTGATGAGATCAAGGGTTTCCTTGATGTTTTTCTATGTTTGTTTGATTTGAAGATGTTGTTTGATTTTTATGCCTCATGACGAAACCAAGGGCTTGAATATTCAAAGCATTTGAATGAATTTCTAGATGCAAGTAATCCTAAATGAATGCAAACTTTTCTTTTCCTAATTTTTAAAGATGATCTAATTATAAATATGGTGTTTCACAGTCCATATTAATTAGTATGATTTATTCTAGATTAAACTATGTTCAATTATTTTGTTATCAACATTTCAAATCAAATGACATGATCCATCATCAAGACAAGAAGAGAATGGTGGAGCAATTACAGATTATAGCAAAGATCTATAATTTTCTTTCATGGTTTAGATCTCAGCTTCTCAAAATTCTTTGATTTATCACAGATATCCCTCACATGAAGGGTTTTAATCATTAATATGATGTTTCTATAGTCTAATAATTAGTATAATTTATTTTAGATTAAACTATGTTCATTTGTTTTGTTATCAATGTTTTAGATCAGACAACATGATCCATCATCAAGATAAGAAGAGAATGGTAGAGCAATTGCAAATTATAGAAAAGCTTTACATTTTTCCTTGTCAGTTTAGATCTTAGCTTCTTGAAATGCTTTGATTTATCATAGATATCCCTCCCATGAAGGGTTTTAATCATTGTTTCTATAGTCCATAATAATTAGTATAATTTCTTCTAGATTAAACTATGTTCATTTGTTTTATTATTGATGTTTCAAATCAGATGACATGATTCATCTTTAGTATAAGGAGAGAAGGGTGGATAAATTGTTAGGGTTAAGGTGCCATCAACCTTGTAAATCCTATGTAAATAATTACTCCTAATATTGTTTGTAAATCATCCATAAGGGATGAAAGGTTTCACCAACAGCGATCTTGTTTCAGCTGCATGTTTATATCCAATCTCTGATGCTAATTTGTCTATAACAGGGGGTTGCAAGGGGGTTCCCCCCCTATGGGGGGTCTGGGGTCGCGCGCCCCTGCGAGGGTTCGGGGGCAACGCCTCTGAAACCACATTTTATTTATATTTTATCATTGTAAATCTAGACCGTTCGTCATTAGGTCATAGATTTGACGGTAAATATTATGTCAATTTTCTTACCCTAGAAATCAACCCCCTTTTATAAGGATATTTGTACTATGTTTTTATCAGAGTTGAGAGTAACAAGTAGTGCTAGATTGAAGACTGAAGAAGAAGAGGAAGTGCATGTATTGTAATCTCATATTTGAAGATAATACAACTTGGAGCCTCTTTTCTTGGTGGAGTTTTTTACCCGAAAGGGTTTTCTCCACGTTACATACTGTGTTATGTGTTCAGTTCTTAATGCATGTTATTTCTGTGTAGTGGGGTTTTATTTTTGTTGCAATCTCCATTGATTCTACATTGTTTCGAGGACATTAATAAGGTTTGAATTAGATTTCTATTATGTTGTTTGCACCTTCATTTCTAACATAAATTGTAGATTAATACATAGATTTGTAGTTTTTCTTGATAGTTTAGATACCAGCTTCTTGAAATGCTTTGATTTATCACAGATATTCCTCCTATGAAAGGTTTTAATCATAAATATGGTGTTTCCATAGTCCATAATAATTAGTATAATTTCTTCTGGATTAAATTGTGTTCATAATTTTTTTGTTATTGACCTTTTGGATCGAACGGCGTGATCCGTCATAGAATAAGAAGAGAATGGTGGAGGAATTGTAGATTATAACAAATATCTACATTTTTACTTGATGATCTAGAATTACTATGAAAGGGAAATATGTATGCAACTATATGATTTTTCTGAATGCAATTTAATCTATTTTTTGTGTTTTGATTTGATTGTAAGCTATTGAAATTGCAACAATTTTAAGCACAATGAAATCAAATCTACTTTAAGAAAGCAATAAATTCTATCTATCAAGAGAAAGACAAACAATGTTTTACTTCCTCAAGAGCAAGATTTGTGATCTAATTACTAAGAAAACATAAAAGAACCTATATGAATATGGCGTGAATTCTAGGCTTTTGTCCTCAGAAGTCCTATGGCAATTATCTCCTCTTATACAACAATGAGGTCCTCCTCTTGGTGACAAGGATAAAAATGGGGACTTGAAGGAAATGGATTGAGCTTAGAAGCTATTGTAGAAATAAAAATATTGAACTTTCAAGCTATTGAAAAAATGAAAAGGCACACAAAGTCCTACATAGAGAATAAGAATGCTAATGGGGGCTACTTTGCATAAGCTTGAACAATAAAAGAATGTGAGAATTAATTAGCCTCTTAAGGGAAACCTTTGAAGCTTTGCAAAAACTGAAATTAAAGAAATAAACTAAGAGGCTTAAAGGCCTATGAAGAAGCTTGTGAGAATGAGAAGAGGATGCCCAATAATGAAGAGGTGAGGGGTATTTATAGGTCTAGAATCCACACCAATGGTGGTGGTGATTGAGTAGATAATTGGGACTAATTAAGGAGTGATCTAGTTCTTATTGGAAGAGAATAGAGCTTGGAAGGGAGATCACAAAAGACTATTTGGAAGATGACAAAGGTTTGATTAGGAGTGAAAAAATGAGTGATTGAGAGTTCATAATTAGTTAGAGGAAGTGAAGGATTAGTTGTGCATGGAGGGACTCTCAATCACAAGCCAAAAATGGAGGTAAACTGGGCTAAATTGGAAGAAATATCACATGGCAAAAGATGATAGGGTTGCCCTTTACGGGAGGTGGGCTATCCCTTTTAGTAGGGAAAGTCACTTGAGTGTCCCACACTTAAGTTGCAGGGTCACCCAGGTGACCCTACAGACCATATGGGTGACCCACTCAAAGTGGATCAAATAGGCAGCTAGAAGGTACACAAGACTTGGGAAAGTCAGTTTGATTATTGGGGAGGAATGATCATAAGGGAAAACATTAGGAAACATGTCACCAAGAAAGAAACTACTAAGAGGAGTATAATTCACGCCTTTGTTGGCATGAATTCGACTTTTATATCATCCTCAGATTGCCATGTTGGCCTATGCACCTTTTTCATACTTACAGGCCTAGTGAGAAAGAGTTATAGGTTATTAGAGAAGCGTGTATGTTGGCTACCCTAGTGATCTCTATGTAAACAAGCATGAGTGTATCTTGTCTATGTGTGGTTATCCCACCTACCCATCTATAATAGCTATAGACTAGGCAGCGTTCTGTGATGGTTCAACTGTGTGCCTCCCCTTGCCCTATAACATCTCTACATGAGTGGGCATGAGTGTAATGAACTTCTTCCATCATGTGAGCATTAACATCATTTAGATAAACTAGAGATCTACCTAACTCATAGGCATTTCTTGAATGATGGACTATCTCCAAGGAAATAATTCACATGCATGAGCCAAAGGGGTTCCTTAATAATGACACCTTTCATGCCAAAATCTCTTGGAGGATGATTAACAATATAGTCGATGAATTTGAATTTTGGCATGTTCTTTTATCTCATGGCTCGCTAAAGAGTAAACTCAATGTCAAAGGGATCCTAAGTCTTCACTTTATTGTGAACAATGCATTCCTCTTCATTATCAATGGTGTATTTTTCCATAAATTTAGCTTCTTAATTAATTTCCTTGTAGATTTGTTGGACTATTGTAGACAGAAAGACCTAGACTAGAGCCCAAGGTTTTATACTCTGTTATATGTAGTGTTTCTTAATGTGATGCAATAAAAAGGGAGAACTTAGATATGCAATAAGTATAAACTAAATTATAAGAATTTATATGCACATATATATACACCAATATACATAAAATCATATATTAATATACTTTAATGGCTTAAATGTGTCTTATAAGTCATTCCTCATTCTTTACTATCACTTATCTTCCTTATTCTCACACATATATAATCCATATGATTCATGTTCTTATCTCCCACCTTTCCCTTCTTTATATAGCCTCTTAATGCCTCTTCATAATGTCTTTCCATCATATCCTTTCATAATAACACTTAATTATCTTCTTCCAATGAATTTACCATTTCCTTTATGATATTTTACTCCTTTATAGCTTATTTAGGCATATTTGATACACCCCATGTGTTTCTATTTACTTACTATTTACCTAGTTTGGTTAATTTGTTTGGAAAGTGAGTTATTATGGATTTCTACATCTGCATATGTATTTTTATCCATTTACTATAGATTGGATATTTTGTGAAAATTGAAGTAATTATGAATCTTTTTATCTATGTGTGTTATCTATCTTGAATGCAATATGATGAGAAAAATAATAATGTAATGTCTTGTATTAAATGTGGTTATTGTTAATTAATGGTGATATTTTGATCAGCTAGCTAACTACTGTGGTGATGATCTAAATGGATGCAGGAACAGGTTGTCCCTCCAAAAAAGAGGGGAGGTAAACATAAAAGAAAAACCTAAATTGAGCAGCACACACACACACATCTTATTTTGACCTAGGTTGAGTCGAGTCAGTGTGGGAGTGGTAAGTGATCTAAGTTTTGTATCTTGAGTCTTGATTGGATGTTCAAACCTGCATGTTGTTAAGTGATTGCTTGCTTTGAGAAAATTAAAGCTCGTGCAAGTCCACGATATGTTTTTATAGGTGAGTCGATATGAGCATGAACATATGTAGGTAGACGTACCTATGTATATTCATGAGCATATTGCTCATAGATATGGAGATGTCAATTTGGACTATGCAAGAATTATCGTCTCTCTTGTGTTCTTCGACGTTAAGTCTATGAAGTTTTTTACAACGTTAAATGTATTTTTGGTTATGAGTTATATTTGATTTTACAATGATAATATATACATATGTGAATATATATATATATATTGATGTATCTATATATTTATCGTCTCTCTCTAAATATATATGTATTTAATATAAATATTATTATTATTTTCTCTTAATAGCGGAAATATTATTTTATCATTTTGCGGTAATAGATTTTCGTAAATATTGTTTTAAGGTGATTAGAAGAATAGAAATATATAAAATTAGAATTAATAATAAAAAAAATAAAAGAATTGTATTATATTAAAAAAAGTAAGATTAAAGAATAGTTTTAATAAAATAAAAGGTGATTATAATAATAATATAAAATTAAGGGTTACCAATTCTTTAAAAAAAAAAGAATATGTTTCTTATGTTTAACGAATGTGTTTAAGACTATAAGGGGCATGTTTTAAACTTTATAGGCATGCGGCCCCGCCTTAAGCCTTTAAGTTTCTATGTTAAAATTGAATAGGGTGGCAGACATTTCTTATAAGGTGTGGGCACCTTTTTCAAATCTTGGCAGCGCATAAAGCGCTTAGAGCTTGAGAGGTGGTCGATACTCCCCTCGTAAAGTTTGTCCCTTTAACCTTTCAAATAGCACATAAAGTGCTTAATATATGTGCTTAGGATATCGATTATTAATATATTTTATTTTTACTCTATAGTTTTTAACAAACACTTTTATTTTTATCTTAGCCGTGGAAAATGAACTAATTTTAGAGTTTGTTAAGCATGTCCTCATAGTGTCAACATTTTTTGAGTTGGTTAAGCATGTCATCATTGTATCAACATTTTTGAGTTGGTTGCAGTATAAAAGGAGGTACTCTCCCTCATTTTTATTCGCACCTTTTCTAATCAAGAGCCTTCTCATTTCAAATTTGAGTTTTGTGTTAGTGTCGAAAGTTTGTCATTTTGCTTTTGTAAATTGTTTTATTTGGAAGAGCGAGTTAGAGTGTTGGAAGGACGTAAGCAAAAGAGTCTTTGATCCATTTGGAGCTATATTCTCAAGCATGGGATTTATTTCCCTTTTTTATGATTTTCCTGTTTTCAAAACATTATGTAATGTATTGTTTTATGTGATTGCAATGTTGAATTATCGAGGTGAATGTTTATTAATTAATAATATATATACCTATATCTAGTTAGTAAAATTGTATTGTGAATGTGAGATAGTGTCTATGGTTTGGATTTTACCTAGATGGAATTGTGAACCAATCATTGATTGGTATTTGTATAGGAAAATTGTACAAGGGGAAAGATAGAGAAAATAAGATTCAAGTGGTATTACTTCGATATATGTATCCTAGTAAAGCATGTAATAGGTTAACCTTGGGATATGTGATCCATAGAAGAGATAAATAACCTAGTATAGAGATTGTTGGTCTTCCCAGATGAGATAGAAGGGTGGGTGAATATGAGACGAAGAAAACTTTGGCCAAATTAGTGTGAATAGCCAATGTTTACACTGTCTAGCTTCACTGTGTTCCAGGTTTGCATTACTAAGTAGAGATGTCATATTTTGATGGTTGTAGCCATAGTATGATAGTACTAGTTAATGTAGGACACAACACCTGCTCAAATTAGGCTTAACTTTTAGGTTGCTATACCAATCCCTTCGTTGAAGGGTAGGGCCATTTACCTATTTGGTAAATGTGTGGGTGACCGCAGTTAGTCCGTGGTTGGAGGTAAATCACCTGAGTGATGCTTCCCCTCATGTAGTTGGTGGCCGGGAGTATTGAAGACAGACAAGTATACATACACATGATTCTATTTATCAGTTAAGCTCTTAAAGCTTTTATGTAAATTATGGAAAAGTTGTAATAGTTGAATATTCAATCCTTTTATTGAGAAAATGAAATTTGGTTATGCAATAGAAGTTTGAAATATGTTTCAAATGTGCATTATTTGAAATGTTTGAAGGAAAAATTTTGTTATTCCTATTATGAATTCATGATTGATTTGCTTTCAAGTTAAACTTAGTAAATCTTAGTTGGTAGAACAAGCGACATGTTACACGTGGTATCAGAACTTGGGTTTCAGCTCTGGAACCTATGTGCTCACTATGATTTCCTATCCAACATTATGAGTCTAATGTTTGGAATTCTTGTGCCAGGATGGTGCATCTCAAGATGACTGCAAGGAAATTAGTTATTAGGAACGAGCGTTGCCTCATGGCCAAGAAAGAGAGGGAAGCCCTTGTTCGAACCGTCGAGGGAACCAATGATGTTAATGATATATGGCTAGGAGATGAGGAAACCCTAAGTCATCCACTTTCTTAGGTGAGCCAAGCGAAAAGAAGAATGAGGGATGATGCCAACTTTAATCGTCTACCATTGGTGTCTCCAACCAAGTTAGCATCCTTACCACTTTCTCGGGATATGCCCTCAGAACATAGTGTGAGCCCGCTATGTTGTTTAGGGATCCACGTATTCCTCCCTTGTCTGAGATAATTGTAAATTCTTCTAGTGATGAGTCAGAGGGATATGTACCCTGAGATTATGTATTTGAAGAAAAATTAGAGGGATATACTCCATTCACCCCTGTAGATGAGAGTGAATCTGATGGATACCCTCCTTCGAACTATCTTAATAGTCATTCAATGTAAATCCAAGGATATTTAAATCCTTATCTCTATGAATAAAAGAAAGTTTTCTTATCAAAATCTTGTGTTATGTCTTTTGGAAAAATGTTATGATTATAAATGTTCTCTTTGGAAAAGTTAGATGATTTAAGAATGATAAGTAAACAAATCAGAGAATTTGACCTTAATGGAAACCTACAGGATAAATTTTATAGGAAAGAATGGTTCGGACCAGAAATAACCCTAGAGGGAGTGAAGAAGTAGGACAAGGGTTAGGGGACATGAACACAAAGTTGGATCGTATTCTTGCAATGATGATAGAGACCAGGGAAAGAGTAGGGATCTTAGAGCAAAAAGAAAAAGAATGAAATAGGGAAAGAAGTCCCTGATGGTGAAAAAGAGGGAGAAGATTCTTGTGTTCACACTCAAGCAAGTGAACATGAAAATGAGGGATCACAAACCCAAACCCAATCCTCATCTCGAACATATACTGAAAGGACTAAAAGGAGGATTGCAAGGAGCTATCTTAGGATATGAGGAAAATTACACCTCCAAAGTTTGAAGGTAGCACTAGTGGGGATCTGGCTAAGGCATCAGAAACTATTCTGAGGTTACTAAGGTGGTATGGGGAGCTTTTTAGTTGGTAGGTGAAGCATCCAGTTAGTGGATGAGTAAGAAGACGGAACTAGGAATTAGTTCTACTCAATTCACTTGGATGGAATTTGTGGAAATATTTCAAAAATGTTGGTTACCCCAAATTTTCTATGATCAAAAGATCTCATATTTTTAGAATTTGAGGCAAGGAGACTCCTCGGTTAGTGAATACTAGGAGAAGTTCACACGTCTTTTGAGGTATGTGCCTATGTATCAAGCTGATGAGTGATTCTGCATAAGAAAGTTCATTATGGGGTTGAATAATCAAATAGGTGGAGAAGTGGATATGCATGGTCCTACCACTGTGGACCTTGTATACAAGAAAGCTCTAAAGCAAGAGCAGAAATTGAAGTCTATCGCCAACTACCGTGAAAAGAATAGGAAAAAGTTTAACTGGTCTCAGAATAAGCAAACTTTTGGAAAACCTAATGAGGTGCAAGGATTTCAAAAGCAAGGAGAAAAGAATTTTTAGAATAATTGGAGTGAACCAAAGAAGGACCAAAAAGGAAATAACAATAGTAATTTCAACAATGCTGCTAGAAACATCGCCAATTCTGAGAGAGCTCCTGGAAAGAAGGTGTTGGTTAAAGGATGTTTCAACTGTGGTGGTGATCACTATGCTAGCCAATGCTCCAACAAGCCTTCAGGATCACAACCCCATGGTAATTCTCTTCCATCACAGCGGGAGGCATTTCGGCAAAGGATACATGCTGCAGTAAATAACAGACAGGTTGAATACTAGATCACTCCAGTGGAATTAGCAGGTACTTTATCTGGTATACCCATTTCTATTTTAATAGATACTGGTGCCACAGAAAACTTTATTTCACCTAGATTAGCTAGTAAAATGTCTAGAAGAGCTGGTTATATGGAAAAATCATGGGTTGTTGAATACGCAAACCAGACAAGAGCTAGGGTGGACCAATGTCTGTTTGAAGCAAGGGTTGAACTTCCTAGTTTCTCTACGGAAGTCAATTTGTATGTAGCTCCCTTAGGGTCTTATGATGTCATCTTAGGGATGAATTTGTTATGGAGGCATAGGGCTAAGGTAGATTGTCATGTAAAAACTATAAAATGCTTCGATGATCTTGGAAACTGAGTTCTTTACAAGGGACACCTAGAGAAGTTAAGTTACGACAGATCTCAGCTGTTCAGATGCATAGGGCAAAGAAGAAGGGTTGTCAACTCTTTGAGGTAAAAATGGAAAAACTTGAGAAATGTGAAGTTGAGGATGGAGAAATAAAAAATGCAGAAAGAATGGATATGGAGAAATACCCTATCCTTAGAGATTTTGCAGATGTATTTCTAGAAGAATTACCAAGATTACCTCCCAAAAGAGTGTTTGATTTCTCCATTGACATTATTCCAGGATCAGAACCTATCTCCAAGGTACCGTACAGAATGATGACAACTAAATTGATGGAGTTAAATCTCTGTTGGAAGAATTGTTGTCCAAAGGATTGATAAGGCCAAGTGTTTCGCCTTGGGGAGCACCCGTGATCTTTGTCAAGAAGAAGGATAAAACATTGCATTTGTGTATATATTATTGGATGCTCAATAAAGCAATGGTGAAAAATAATTATTCGTTGTCGCGTATTGATGATCTCTTTGATCAGATGTGAGGTGCAACTGTGTTTTCCAAAATTGATCTGAGGTCAGGATATCACCAATTGAGAATCAAGGACGAAGACATCTCTAAGACTACTTTTAGAACAAGGTATGGCGATTATGAGTTTGTAGTCTTACCTTTTGGGTTAACAAATGCACCTGCAACATTCATGAACCTTATGAATAGTGTATTTAGAGACTGCTTAGATAAATTTGTGTTGGTCTTCTTGGATGATATTTTGATTTACTCCAAGAATGAAGAGGAACATTTTCAACATTTGGAAATAGTACTCCAACGGCTAAGAGAGCATAAGTTAAAAAGAAAACTTTCCAAGTGTACCTTCTTTTAGAAGGAAGTACAGTATTTGGGTCATGTGATTTCAACCAAAGGGATTGTAGTTGATCTAGCCAAGATCAACACAATACTTGAGTGGCTAGTGCCAAAGAATGTTTCCAAAGTGAGAAGTTTCATGGGTTTGGCTGGATATTACCGTATGTTTGTGAAAAACTTTTCTAGTGTAGCTTTTCCTATCACATCTCTTCAGAGGAAAGGGAAAAAGTATGAATGGATTGAAAAATGTCAAGAAGCATTTGATCTCCTAAAGAAGAAGTTGACCACGACTCCAATTTTGAAAGTGTTAGATCCAGAAAGTAATTTTGTAGTAATCACAAATGCATCAGGAGAAGGTCTGGGTGGAGTATTGATGCAAGGAGGGCAAGTCATTACATATGAGTCAAGGAAGCTAAAGCCTTATGAACAGAATTATGCTTCACATGATTTAGAGTTAGTAGCAGTAGTTCACACATTGCAGATGTGGAGACACTATCTGATGGGTAAACCTTTTGAACTGAAAGTGGACCATCATGGTTTGAAGTATCTATTTATACAACCCAATCTTAATGCAAGGCAAATAAGGTCATTAGAGTTTATATCAGACTATGATTTTGACATTAACTACATCAAGGGAAAGGAAAACAGAGTTGCTGATGACTTAAGTTGAAGAAGGCATATATCTTCTTTGGTAGTAATTCAGACAGACTTCAAAAGTCAAGTTTTGCAAAGATCCAAGGGTGACAAGTTTTATGAGCAAGTCAAGCAACCACTCTTGAGAGATTTGCAAGATAAGAGGTATGAAGGATTTAGTTTTGAACCAAATGATTATTGAGATTTAATGGAAGAATTTATGTACCTGATGTTGGTGAACTAAGGAATTTGGTATGGAAAGAAGTTCATAATGCACCATACTCAAGGCATCTCGGTGTTACCAAGATGTTAGTGGATGTAAATCCGTTATATTTCTAGAAGGGGATGAAAGGAGATGCCGCAAGGTTTGTGGCAAGTTGTCTAGAATGTCAGAGAGTAAAAGTAGAACATCATCATCCCACATGTTTACTATATTCTCATGATATTCCAGAAAGTAAGTGGCAGGTTATTAGCATGGATTTTGTGTAAGGTCTTCCAATGTCGAGGAATAAGCACAATGCCATTTTAGTGGTCGTAGACAAGCTTACTAAGGTAGTGCATTTCATACCAGGTAATCTTACAGATGGAGCTCTAGTAATATATCATAAGTTTATTCAGTAGGTGTTTAGATTACATGGGATTCCTTAAAAGATTATTTCTGACAGGGATGCTCGTGTAAATTCTAGGTTTTGGCAAACCTTGTTTTCTTCTCTAGGAACTCAGTTAAATATAAGTTCAACTTATCATCCTGAAATAGATGGGAAAATGGAAAGAGTAAACCAAATACTGGAAGATCTTCTAAGGATGTATTGCATGGATCAACAATAGAAATGGGAGGATTATTTACCTTTGGTAGAGTTTGCATACAATAACTCTTATCATTCTGCGATAAAAATGGCTCTGTTTGAAGCATTGTATGGCAGGAAATGTTGAACTCCTATTAGCTTGGATAAGCTAGAAGATAGGATAAGTCTTGGGCCAGAAATGTTGTTAGATATGGAAGAATAAGTTAAGATTATCAAGCAAAGGTTGGTAGAAGCTAATGACAGGCAAAAGAGTTATGCAGATGCCAAACGGGTTCCTAGGAATTTTTCTGTTGGGGATAAGGTGTTGTTGAGAGTAAAACCCCATTAGAGTTTGGTAAAGTTTGGGAAGTCATCCAAACTAACTCCGCACTAGGTAGGTCCATTTGAGGTCCTAGAAGAAGTTAATCTTGTGGCTTATAGAATTGCTTTGCCACCAGCTCTTGCTAGGATGCATAATGTTTTTCATGTGTCATATCTTAATAAGTATGTTCCAGGGGATAACCATGTTATTGACTGGAATGCTTTACAGGTACACGACCCAGGGGTGGTAACAATCGAGCCTCTCAAGGTGCTCGAAATGCATGTAATCTTCACTTACGTAATAGAGAGGTTCTACAATGCAAGGTCTAATGGGATCAGTATGCAGAAGATTCTCCCACTTGGGAAGATTATGCTGAGATAAAATAGAAGTTTCCACAAGTTATTTTGGATTTTGAAAGTTTTCGAAAAAGAATATATTTGTGATATGATACTCTTTATGTTTTACTATGTTATGATAATGCTTGTTACTTAAAAATCATCGGGGCGATGATTCACAAGGGGGGAAGTATGTTACACCCCATGTGTTTCTATCTACTTACTATTTACCTAGTTTGGTTAATTTGTTTGGAAATTGAGTGATTATGGATTTTTGCATCTGTATATGTGTTTTTATCCATTTACTATAGATTGGATATTTTGTGAAAATTGAAGTAATTATGAATCTTTGTATCTATGTGTGTTATTTATCTTGAATGCAATATGATGAGAAAAATAATAATGCAATGTCTTGTATTAAATGTGGTTATTGTTAATTAATGATGATATTTTGATCAACTAACTACTGTGACGATGATCTAAGTGGATGTAGGAATAGGTTGTCCCTCTAGAAAATAGGGGAGGTATCACTCAGGAGAAGGATTTGGTCTAGTAAACATAAAAGAAAAGCCTAAACTGAGCAGCACACACACACATCCTATTTTGACCTAGGTTGAGTCGAGTCAGTGTGGGTAGCGGTAAGTGATCTAAGTTTTGTATCTTGAGTCTTGATTGGATGTCAAACCTGCATGTTGTTTAGTGTTTGGTTGCTTTGAGAAAATTAAAGCTCGTGCAAGTCCACGATACGTTCTTATATGTGAGTCGATGTGAGCATGAACATATGTAGGTAGATGTACCTACGTATATTCATGAGTGTATTGCTCATAGATATGGAGATGTCGATTTGGACTATGCAAGAATTATCATCTCACTTGTGTTCTTTGACATTAAGTCTGAAGTTTTTTACGACATTAAATGCATTTTTGTTTATGAGTTATATTTGATTTTACGATGATAATATATACATATGTGAATATATATATATATAGATTGATGTATCTATATATTTATCGTCTCTCTCTCTAAATATATATGTTTTTAATATAAATATTATTATTATTTTCTCTTAATAGCAGAAATATGATTTTATCATTTTGCGGTAATAGATTTTCGTAAATATTTTTTTAAGGTGATTAGAAGAATAGAAATATATAAAATTAGAATTAATAATTAAAAAAAAAGAATTGTATTATATTTTTAAAAAATAAGATTAAAGAATAGTTTTGATAAAATAAAAGGTGATTATAATAATAATATAAAATTAAGGGTTAAAAGTTCTTTAAAAAAAAAAATATGTTTCTTATGTTTAACGAATGTGTTTAAGACTATAAGGGGCATGTTTTAAACTTTATAGGCACGCGGCCCCCCCTTAAGCCTTTAAGTTTCTATGTTAAAATTGAATAGGGTGGCAGACATTTCTTATAAGGTGCGGGCACCTTTTTCAAATCTTGGCAGCGCATAAAGCACTTAGAGCTTGAGGGGTGGTCAATACTCCCCTCGTAAATTTCGTCCCTTTAACCTTTCAAACAGCACATAAAGTGCTTAATATATGTGCTTAGGATATTGATTATTAATATATTTTATTTTTACTATATAGTTTTTAACAAACACTTTTATTTTTATCTTAGTTGTGGAAAATAAACTAATTTTAGAGTTTGTTAAGCATGTCCTCATAGTGTCAACATTTTTTGAGTTGGTTAAGCATGTCGTCATTGTATCGACCTTTTTGGAGTTGGTTGCAGTATAAAAGGGGGTACTCTCCCACATTTTTATTCGCACCTTTTTCTAATCAAGAGCCTTCTCATTTCAAATTTGAGTTTTGTGTTAGTGTCGAAAGTTTGTCGTTTTTCTTTTGTAAATTGTTTTATTTGGAGGAGCAAGTTAGAGTGTTGGAAGGATGTAAGTAAAATAGTCTTTGATCCATTTGGAGCTATATTCTCAGGCATGGGATTTATTTCTCCTTCTTTATGATTTTCCTATTTTCAAAACATTATGTAATGTATTGTTTTATGTGATTGCAATGTTGAATTATCGAGGTGAATGTTTATTAATTAATAATATATATATATATATATATACATATATCTAGTTAGTAAAATTGTATGTGAATGTGAGATAGTGTCTATGGTTTGGATTTTACCTAGATGGAATTGTGAACCAATCATTGATTGGTGTTTGTATAGGAATACTGTACAAGGGGAAAGATATAGAAAATAAGATTCAAGTGGTATTACTTCGATATATGTATCCTAGTAAAGCATGTAATAGGTTAACCTTGGGATATGTGATCCATGGAAGAGGTAAATAACCTAGTATAGAGATTGTCGTCTTTCCCAGATGAGATAGAAGGGTGGGTGAATATGAGACGAAGAAAACTTTGGCCAAAGTGGTGTAAATAACCAACGTTTACACTGTCTAGCTTCACTATGTTCCAGGTTTGCATTACTAAGTAGAGATGTCATATTTTGATGGTTGTACACATAGTATGATAGTACTAGTTAATGTAGGACATAACACTTGCTCAAATTAGGATTAACTTTGAGGTTGCTATACCAATCCCTTCGTTGAAGGGTAGGACCATTTACCTGTTCGATAAATGTGCGGGGGACCACAGTTAGTACGTGGTTGGAGGTAAATCACCTGAGTGATGGTTCACCTCATGTAGTTGGTGGCCGGGAGTATTGAAGACAGACAAGTATACAAACATGTGATTCTATTTATCAGTTAAGCTCCTGAAGCTTTTATGTAAATTATGGAAAAGTTGTAATAGTTGAATATTCAATCCTTTTATTGAGAAAATGAAATTTGGTTATGCAATAGAAGTTTGAAATATGTTTTAAATGTGCATTATATCAAATGTTCGAAGGAAAAAAATTGTTATTCCTGTTATGAATTCACGATTGATTGAAGTTAAACTTAGTAAATCTTAGTTGGTAGAACAAGTGGTATGTTACAATATTAGAGGTGTTTTAGGGCTATTTAAGCAGTATATAATAGATATATGGGTCCAAAAATAACCCAAATTACATGTGTGGTACTGTAAAACTTCAAATATGTTTCCAACAACTGTAAATATGGAAAATGCATCCAATAATGGCTAGGCTTCTTGTAAAATGTTCTTAATTTTCTAGTTGAATGAGCCCCATTTATGAATGTTGTTGATTATCACCATGGAGTCACCTTTGATCTAAACAATCCTTACTCTGTACAAAATATAAATCTAGAGACCAAGGATAAAATCCCAAGCCTTAGCTTTGTTGTTTGATCCATCCTTAAGCTTCTTTGTGGTTGCCCCAATTAGATTCCCAAGAGAATCTCAAATCAAATAGCCAACACTGGAATTGTTGGGGTTTCCTCCAGCAGTTCCATAAAAATTCAATTTCATCCATCCCTAGGGTGGTGGTCTCCAACTTAATCCCTCTTGTGGATTATAACTAGAATTAACTCTATTTGTTCCATGAACAAGGCTAAGTATCATCGTTTTATTCATTTAGTTTTAAAATATTTATTTCATGCATTTATAATTCTCAACTCTAATTCTAGGATATTTCTTGGTTGATTCTTATTTAATTAATTTCTCACATAATTTATGTAAAAGGGTATTATTTATTTACACCCATGATTAATAAAAAATATATAAAACCAATAAAATGTGTTAAAATAAGTGGTCATTGTTGCTTTAATTTTATCAATATGCTAAAAGTTGAGATTGTAGAATTTTTGGAGAAAACTATATAATAATTTTTCAGTTGAGATTGTAGAGTTTTTGGAGAGAACCATAAATTAATTTTTGAATAAAATATTACAAAGTTCATATCCATGTACCTAGGTTAGACTATAGTTACAAGATCAATTTTGTGATAGTTACACATACCACTTCCACAATTGTCAAAGTGACCCTTAGTATTAAATTTAATTTTTACACATTTTAATGCACTTGATTGATAATTCATGTTTTTGGCTACAAGGGTGAACCAATTTTGTGACAGTTACACATACTACTTCCAAAATTGTCGAAGTGACCCTCACTATTAAAATTAATTTTTACATATTCTAATGCAATCATGACTAGAGGGTCTTATTAAACTACCTAGTTATGCAGCCAACACGACACAACGAAAGCATAAATTCATAAAACAATGACAAACAATTTGCATTTTATTCAAAATCATAAAAGTTGCATTCATTACAATAACTTTAGGAGTGCATATTTTGTACGCTCTCAATCAGTCATTCCTTCAATGACAAAGTCTCCTCTACTAGATCTGTATCTTTCTCTCCTCAATGCTGCCATCTCCTTCTTACCTGCACTTCTACAAATCTAACTAATACTCTAGCCAAGTGCCCCCAAACTGAAAGCCTTGGTTGCCTTTTATACACAAGCTTGAGTAAGTTAAGGAGTTGATGGTTTCTAAACTAAATCCCAATAGGTGCCATCTACCAAAATGATATATTTCAACCTCTTAACAAAGTGCCTCATCGGCAGTTTAACCATTCAGAGCCCCATTTAAAACTTACATATTTTATTATAATGTCTATTGACATTCTATTATTTTCAAAATTACCTATTGATAGATTGCTACCAAGAGGAACTGAGGAAATCTTTCAAACTTCTCTATTAATAGTTAGTGCAAGAGTGTAACTTTGAATCTGTGTGCCTTAAGCAAGGTTGCACCAGTACGCAAGATAATTCCTTATTGGCACTTTAGCGCAAGAGCATGACTTTGAATCTAGTGTCCTAAGTGAGGTTGTGCCAGTGCACAAGAGAATTTCTTATTAGCACTTTAGTGCAAGAGTGCGACTATAATTCACACGCCTTTATCGAAATATGAAGCTATGCTAAAGACTCCTTCATTAGCATTTACCCTCCATTGGAACCATTACAATTTTCATTGAAAGCATGTTTCAGCAAATCGACCTTCTAAAGAACTTGTGAACTGTGTCTTATAAAACATATTGACACTTAATGGAGCTTTTGAACTAGCATCAACGTTTCTTTACATTCTTGAAGTTGTAAGATTGTTGAAAATAACATGTTTCAACCATTCAACAAATCAATGAACTTGAAAACTCTTGAACCTTTCCTTTACAAAGCCTTTTCAGCGAATCGACAAACTTAGAACTTTCAAACTTGGCCTTAATGATGCCTTTCCGGCAATTCGACACTTTCTCGAACCTTCAAACTCTTGAGCACTTCATTATGTGTTTTGGTGAATCGGTGAATATGCAAACCTTAGAACTCTTTCGGTGGATCGGTGGTTCAACGAACCATGAAACTCTCAATCTCTTCCTCTTCAAAGCATTTTCGACAAATTGACACTTTCACAAACCTTTGACTCTTCTTCGGCAAAATGCGGAGTTCATAAATCTAAAAAGCTGTTGAATATAGAAAATAAACTAAGTCTTTCCACAAACAAGTCTTTTGGTGAACTAGTCTTTCAACAAACAAGTCTTTCGATGAACTAAGGAGTTCGTGAACCTGAAGTTTTGTAGAAAATGGAGAGAAACTAAGTGTTTTGGTGAAATGAAAGGTTCACAAACCTTGGATTGTGCCGAAATGTTCCAACTTCACCAAAATTTCTTTAAACTTCAACAAATTGAAGCTATAGATACCCATTAAGCTCTTCTATAAGGTGATGTCTTTCATTTGACCAACTGAAATTGAAAAATCCTCCCAAAGCAAAAACTACAAAACAACTGAAACGCAACCAAAACTAAAC
The DNA here is from genome assembly GCA_027924645.1 of Cunninghamia lanceolata. NCBI lineage: Eukaryota > Viridiplantae > Streptophyta > Pinopsida > Cupressales > Cupressaceae > Cunninghamia > Cunninghamia lanceolata. The sequence goes on along the minus strand of BSBN01000380.1, from coordinate 1,676,952 downwards.
GAAAATTGCAAAACTAAACTTGAAATATTTTTAGGTGATGCAAGATCACTTGTGGAGCCAGATGGTCCTGCATCATATTCTAATGCATTTGTTTGATAATTGCCATGTGCTAAACAACTGGTGAAAGGGAGGCTTGGTATTACATGCATAATAAATTAGGGCTTTTTGATCCTAATATGGGTTGTTATCATAATCATTCCCACTGGTTTATGTGGAGCAATTCCAGGTATGGATTTTATAGAGTTTACAAATGGCTTAATCATCTATGCTTTCTTTCTAGTTATTTTTTTCTTTGCTAGCTATTTTCCTCTTCCAGTGGTGCCTTTGCCAAATGTTTTTCTATCTAACCATTCACTTATCCAATTTCATATTGAATGTCAACTTGCTCATCCCAAGACTAGCAAGATGTAGTTTTTTCTCAATACCTCTTTGTTGTCTCACCAACCCATGTTGGCTCATATCCAACCTGTGTGGAATCTTGGATCGAGGCCCAGTTAGTAGACATGCTGGATTAAATGGTGGAACAATGCCATCAAATGCACCTTTTGCTTCCTTCGCATCTATGGATTGAATAATATTATTTTTGTTTAAGAAGGCATGAAATGGGCCTGTTATTCTCAACAACAAGCAATTTTTATCAAAATTGATTTTACTAAAGCCAATGATTGCATAGAATGGCCCTTCATCATTACTATGCTTCAAGCATTAGGATTCAATCCTTTCTTTGTCCAATCTGTACGTATGTTTTTTTTTCAAATGCCTTAGCTTGTAACACTATCAATGGTCACCAATCCCCTGCCTTTGGCCTTTTCAGGTCCATCTGTCAAGGTTGTTTATTGACTCCTACCCTCTATGTTCTTATTGTTGAAGGCACTGGTTATCTCTTAACCCATTTTTTTTCCCAACAGTTAGTCAAAGGCATTTCTCTTGCCAATTCATTGCTCAGTTGGTGAATGGGAATTTTTTATGACTCCTTCCTCACTCTCTTAGAAGAAGAGAACAATATTAAGCAAACTATTCTTTGTCTGGATATTTTTTGGAAAGCTTCAGGGTTAAGAATTCAATGGCAAAAAACCCAATGTTATCAATAATCCTTTCTTCCTAAGACTTCCTAACTTGAATCTTTTGGGTGGAAGTGGATTGAGCATGAGGAAATACTTCAATTTCTAGGCATTCATTTTACTTTTCAATATTCTCCAACTACGCTTTGGTAGGCGATTATTTCCAAAATTAAGAAGAAACTAGCTTATTGGATTACCAAGCCTTTGTCTCTTGTAGGGATATTTCATATTTACTTAAAAATATTGGTAGCTACTCATGTTTATTATTTTCTCTTGTTGGGTCCTTTCTAAAACCTCCTATCAACAAATTGAAAAGCTTCTTAGGGACTTTCTTTGGGCCTCTTCTAAGAATCATAAAGGATTTCATAAAGTTTATTGAGAATATTATTGCCTCCCACATGATTTTGGAGGGTTGGGTTTGCTTTCAATTTAGTTCCAAGGTATGTCTCTATGTGCTAAATGGATTAATCAAGCCCTTGATGGTAATGAGGCTTGGAAACTTTGTGTGTGTCATTGCATATCTTTAGGTTTCCCTCTTGGGAAATAAGCCTAGAAGGGGATTGGTCTTCATACCCATCTCATTATGAAAGACCTCATTTAGATCCAAGGACTTTTGTTATTAAAAGTACTCAGAAAGCTTGGGAAGCCATGAAACCTTGGCTTCTCTTGAATGGTACTAGATTTTGCAATGGCCTTTTTATAAACCAACAATCCATTTGGTGGTCTCTAGTCATTTCTTGTCAAGTCTACCCTTTAGCTAGGACTCCTTGGGTTCATGCTCTAAGGTTTTTTAAGAAAGGAATTAAGACCCTTCCATATCTGTTTTCTAGAAGTACCAAGAATTTTTTTATCTTGGCCTAAAGTCAAAGATAAATTTCATTTGTCCAGTCAGGACCATGAAACTTTCCAAGTGATTATTGATGCTATGCCACCAGACATCATTCATAAAATTAAGGTTCATTATTTTAAAGCACAGTGGAAAGATTGGAAATGGTATCTAGATACACCATTTCATAGTTACAATGGCTCTCTCCTCACTTGCCTATGGTTCCTTATTTGAACCAAAGATGATTGCTTAGTCCCCTTTGGCAGTTTGGCAACACAAATTTTGCATTGTTTGGTTAACCATTCTTGAGCAAAAACTTGCTCACTTTTCCTTATGTATTATTTTCCAAGCTCTTCCTATTGGTTCCAAGTTAAACCATATTGGAATTAAGGATCCTAGATGTCCTTTTTATGGCCAAAAGGAAATGCTCAAGCATCTTTTCTGGTTTTGTCTAAGGGCTTAGGTAGCTTGGACTCGAATTCATGATTTTTTCAAGCCTTTCCAACCTGACCCTTTTCCTAGCATATGGTGTTATTAGGGGATTGGCCTAAATCCCTTCAAGATTTACTCAAATATAGCATGCTTTTAGGGTGGAAATTATTTTTAGCATATGGAAGGATAGAAATTCTATTTTATTTTTAGGAAATTCAGTTGATTCCAGTTTCTTGCTTTTTTTCTAAAGCCATAATTTGTTCCAATGTTCTTATGCAAATTTAGGTGCAAGCAAACAAAGTTGCACTTGAGGTCGCACATCTTCAGGTGCTTCTGAACCATTGGGGCAATGCCCCTTGCACTATTCCATAGTTCTCCTAACTCCTTCCTCCAGTAGTGGTTAGTCTCTACCTTGTGGGTGTCGTAGGGGATGTAGTCATTCTGCTCATAGGGATCAAGGTGCTCATTGCCAAGCCTCTTAGCCTTTTGTATGAAGAGACCTTTCTTAGCAGGGATGGCCTCAGCCTTCTCGCCACCATTTTTCTTCTCCCCACACCTTTGGTCATGGGTCTATAGGTTGGCCTGACTCTAGCAAATTCTCTCGACTAGCTCTTGCCATTTCTCTTATTCGTGACAATCTTCCTGAAGTTGATTAAAAAAATGAAGATGTTAATGGTCGTTGGGAGCCTCCTATGGATACTTCAAACCTTGTTGATGTATGGGACAACCCAAATGGCTGGGACCCCCTCCTCCCCCAGTGATATAGCTCTTACCGCATAGCGGGCTCTTATTTTTTTTTGTTTTTAGGATGTGGCCCCATTTGGACTTTGGGGTGCGACTTTTCTACCCACCTTTTTTTTGTGAAAACATATAATATTGTTTCATAAATATAAATGATATAGGCACTTATTCATCAATATATATACAATAAAAGTGTAAAAAAAGGTGATAGTTGTTGCTTTAGTTTAATCAATATGTTAGAAGTTAGATTGTGGAGATTTTGGAGAAAATTATATAATAATTTTTTAATTGACCTTTGAATCAATGTTTGTAGAGTTCTTAGAGAAATATATATATACTAATTTTTAAATCAACGTTTGAATGAATGTTTCCAACCACACTTCATGATATATTATTATAATATTTTAGGCAAAAAATTACTATGAAGTTTTATGTAAAACTCTAGAATCTCGCTATTATGAACTTGTAATGGTGAAATTTGTATACTCATGTAATTTTTTATTTTGCTTTATGCTTATTTTGATGTAATGTCTGAATATACATACATAGTGACAAATGACACAATATTGTGCAAAATTGAGCTCAGTCTTCTAATCTCTTTATTTGTTTACAAATAACACATATCCTTAGATATTTAGCCATACCCTATCCATTTATACACACAATCTTATACATTCACCTTATCCACTTGACTATAATGTCTATATATGCACCTACCTCCTTTGTAGCCACTTGCCACCAAGATTTCACTATTATCCCATTCCAGGACAAGTCCATGGATGTGGGGTGACCTTATAGTCACAAACTCATTCCTTTCTAATTTAAAATTCAAAATTCACTTACTGGCCCCCTTTACCCTTCTACCTTAAGTAAATAAACACACTCTTAATGCAATTTGGTATTATGTGCTAGTATTTAATGAAATTCAATGCATTCATTCTAATCATCAAGCAACCATCAAATAATTATCTCCTGATTCGACAACCAGTCATCCCAGAGAGGAATCAAGAGCAACACATTTTGATTTGGTGCAATAAAAAGAGTAATAATTTGCATCTTAGGTGCTTGCCTATTGTTTTCAATATTGTTCAATTTTAAAGGGTTGACCAAGGTTTAGTTCCCTTGCAATTTAGTCATACAACAACCTAATAAGATATTTTTAAACATTCCTAGTGGTCAAGTCCAAGAAAAGCCAAAATAAAGTACACACTAGGCAAAGTTGTAGGATAAGACCCTATTGATTCCTAGGATGAATTTGAAGCATAAGGACATAGTCGCAGTGACAAATTTGTCGCGTTCTAGAGAATTTGTCATTTGATAAAGCATGGAGCCAAATGCAAGCTTCCAAGGAATTATATTGACAAAGAGACTCTTTTCAAAAGTTTAACATCAACACGGATTTCAAAACGTTCCTTCATTCAATTATTGTCAATTATCAATACCCAACTCATTATTATTTAGTCTAAGTTAATTTTGGGCTTATGTATATGCATTTCATGGGATTAGTAAACTAAACTCAAGGAAGTTTATTTTCCTTAATTTAACTTTGAACACTTAAGTTAATGTTGAAAGTTGTATAATTATTGATAGGTAAGAAACTTTTTTTTAGTGTGTCAAATAATCAGGATTCAACTGCATAGTTTTTGAGTCACTGGATGAACTAAGGGGGCTTTATAATGAATGGTTCATAAAGCATAACATTTGATGAAGGTTTTACAAATGGAGTAGCAAGCTAAGTGGGCTTGATCTTGGAGGAAACTCCATGGTTAAGCACACTTGAGTTAGAGTAGAATGGGACAAGTGACCTCCCATAAAAAACTTGAATACTTCCCCTTTATAAACATCACTTAATTGCAATGAGTGTTGAGTAGACTATTCATACCTCGAGTGTCATTAGTGCAGTCATGGTTAGGAGGGTTCACAAAGTGAACTGTCTAGGCCATGCAGCTAGAGTAAACACAACGGAAACAACTCAAGATATAAAGCAAATGCAGATTCAATCATTCACTATATCATAGAATTCAAATACAAATTGGCCGGCAACATGCGGGCTTACAATTAGGGCTCTCAGGCTTGATCACAGAATATGCACAAGATATAGCTTTGAAGATCCTTCGCAATAAATTCAAACTATCAAACTTAGAATTATTAATCCCTACTTTCCTAGGCATCTATTACATCAATATATATCATCTCTGGAACATAAGATTCCTCCGGGTCGGCCAAGGAAGATTACAAACTCCAATGAAGAGCTGTAACATGTGTACACAGATAGGTCAAACCTAATCATATAGAAATCCTCCGCAAATGAATGAAATGGTGTGCGGATCTCAGGGGAGGTTGTCCACAAACCAAACAACATTGAATGATGTGTCATTTAGCTTTGCAAGTCATGAAATGCTTCGCAAGTCTTTTCCTTTAGCTGACTATTTGAGACTGTCAGGATGCTTTGTTATGAGAAAACAACCAATTTTCTAATAGCGATATCTTACCGGTACCTGATCCAAATGATCTGAGATTTGGATATGATGTCCATGAATGTGTCTAGATGCTAAGTCCAGCTCTGCAAGGTCTGAAATACAACTGCGGTAGAATGCAGACCAAAATACAGAAACTGCTATGGACTAAACTGAACTGGAAAATGAAAAGAAACAAATTGAAATGCAAATATTTTTGGTTGATGCAAGTTTGCTCTTGAACCAAGGATGCTCCTACATTAGTCATGTACCCTTTTATCGCGTAAGTTGTTGAAAGACTCCTAGCCTATTATTTTATTTCCCATAGACTATTGGGGGTGCTGCAAGAGAAATATTTTAATAATTAAGCTTAAGTTGTCCTAAAAAATAACTTAACGTTATATTATTAAAAATGCAACTTATGTTTATATATTAAAAAAATGTTATTTTTAAAAAGAAGATAAAGTGTTGTTAAGAATGGGGTTGAAAAGTGATGTTTGATAAAAGGAACTTTTTGAACACTTTGTACATTTAGTTTTGGAGGTCTAAAAATAAGAAAATAATATTAAAATCCCTCAAGTGCTTATAAAAGAAGGGTTTGGGCAAAGATAAAGGCATTCCAGCTTATTATCAAAACTAAATTTCTTGAGATTGAACATTGTTCATCTTTTTGCCCTAGGATGAAAACTCTACAGTAATTAGATTCAAGGACGAAAACCTTCCTATTCATTCATGTAATTCTACTCAGGGATTACCTTGGAGCTAAATAGTTGTAGAAGCATTTCAATTTTGTATGGTTTGATTGAATGAAGAATTTTCAGATGTTTGTGGAGTTTTAGAATTGAAGAAATTATTGAAAGACCATTTATTTACAAATTTTATTAATATTGTTAGAGTTGAGTTGTTGTAGTCTGGAAGGACCATTCTTCACATTTACTTGGCCATACACATCCCCAAATCTGGTTGTACCTTTAATGTCATGTTAGTAGGCCATATTTCATTATATAGATGCATTTGCTATTTGGAGGAGGTCGTAGTCACAAAAAGGGCACCTAATAATGTTTACGATAGTTGCACTATCCTTGGGGTTGCCATACTAGTTGAAGGAAGGGGTCACAACCTTGTGCAAACACTTTAATGTGTTGTTCTAGCTATGACAAATGCTATTTAGACATGTAGTTAATCGCCTTCATCATATTGCATACTTTTCAGGTTATTTTCAGAGTTTTTCCTTGTAGCCAGCTCAATCCTTGATAATTTGTACAATAATGTTGGAGAGTTAGATAATTGGGGGCAGATATTAGTGATTTAAGTTGCACAATTCAACTTTGGAGGGCTATTGATAGTTTTCAAGTGTGAGGACCGCCCTTTTTACTACTGTTGTTATGACTCTTTACAGTACTGTTATGGTTACTTTCATATTTGTGGGATAGCAGTTCCCGGAATTTGTCAGACGATTTAACTTTATTATGTTTTCGGAAAAACTAATTGGGTGATGTTTGGATAAGTTTACTTTTCAGAAAAAATGAATTAGGTAATGATGGAAAATTGTAATATGATTTTTAATTATGTTAAATTGTACTAGGGCATGAGAATGCATGTTTTATTTAAGTTGCTTCGGCTATGATGAATTTATGTGGTTACTGATCTTGTAATTGAGTGTGCAGGGATTACTAATCGAACCACAGACTTCAGAGATCATTCCACACCTTGTTAATTGTTATTCCCGGTTAAGCCGATCTGGTCCCACGAGGAACCAAGATCTCTTTGTGTTTGATGTCATGATGTAATGTGGTCTTTCGTATGGTCGAGTGGGTTAGGTTACCCTCATGTAACATTATTTTTATAATTAAGTGTTGTAAAGAGATTGAATTTGAAATTTCTTATTTTATTTAAATTATGAGGCCCTTTTCTTGTGCTTTACCTTGACCAGGGGTGTCTTGTATGGGTTAAAGTTGACCCTGGGTTATACCCCATGGGTCCAGGGGCCCATTTGGCATGGGTAACCCTTGAGTAACCTCCATCTAGTCAACTTAACTGTCCCCTGAAGTTAAGTGGCGAAAATTGGAGGTAGGAGGGGACATGATGGGTTGTACCAACACTCAACCCATCCCCTCTACATTTCCCTAGATAAGAGATGCCACCCATTAGTGAAAGTCACCTCTTCTTTAGTGAGATTCCCCCATGTACTATGGGGACACCCATGTGAAGAAAGGAGAAAGAGGCATGGGTCACCTGTCTTGTTCCCATTTAACTCTTTTTTTTATTTCTCCCATGAGAAAGTGGAGTCACATGAGAGGAATAAGGAGTACCCTTGGGAATGGAGAGTGACATAAGCCACCTGGACAGAATAGTGGTTTTTGGGAAGGGTGAGGAGATGACAAGTGTCACTTCCCCATTTCTCAAAATTAAAAAGAAAGAGAATTTGGGTTATTTATTTTCAAATTTTGGGATGAGAGGGAGTTAGTTGAATTTTGGGAAAAAAAACTTTCATTTTGGCCTTACCAAAAATAGAGAAGTTAGTTTGGAAGATAGAGAAGGGAGAGGGAGTTGGTGGCTAAGGTTGGAAGTGAACTTTGTGGACTCTGCAACAACTTCATTCCAGGAGGGCTTTGCAAGGTTGGTTTGAATTTTTACCTTTGATTTTGTAGACTTGAAACGTGTATGAAATGTGTGTGAAATATGTGTTTAGACTTGTTTTCTGTGGGGTTCTTGTCGGGTGGTTTGACAGAGCGTCTCCCACTTGGGAGAAATGCTCATCAAGTTTGGGGTAGGGGAGGAGAGATCCTCCTCGGGTGCATACCTGTTTCCATCTTTTGGGATGTTGAAAGCCTTGAGGGCATGTATCTGTGACTGTATTTTTGACTTGAGAGTCATATACAGATTTCTTACAAATTGTGATCACACTTGGTTGAGACCAAGAGAAATTTATATTAGTTCATTTATCTGTCAGGGTGACACTCTGGAGTCGAGTGTGTCCACTCTCCTGCCCCTTATGAAACTCACTGTAGTTGAGTTTCCGTATTGTGTAAAATACCCACGGGTGTATGTGTGCTTTGGGATTGTTGTTGTTTCTGTTGTGAAGTGGAGTGTTTGAGTACCCAGGTGTGAGTATGGTCTCCCTAGCTCGGGGGTGACCCACTTGCGGGTCTACGGTAGGGAGGAGAGCTAGACGAGTGGTATTTTCTCCTTTGTTTGTCTTTGATACGCAGGTTTTTCTCTTGGAGCTTCTGGTTGGCTATTTATGAAGAAACAGTTCATCTTCTTGTCATGAGAATTAGGCCTGGTTCATTTCATAGAGATGAAGAGAGAACACCTCTCTTGTTATTGTTGTAAATTAATGATATTCTGGGAGTGAAGAAAATCACCTCCCTGATCTTGTTATTATTGGACTTTTATTTGGTTGTCATAAGTTCTCAGTTGTATACTGTTTGGGAGGAGAAAGTTCATATCTGGGAAGTTAAGTGGTAGTATTCATGATTGAGAAGCTGTAATATGAATGTGCTTAAATTTTAAGTTGATGTTGCAAACTTTTTTCAATAGCAATTTTTGTGTTCCAAGTATTACTGAAAGGAAAAGTTCATTTTTGGCAATCTAATCTGAGTTGTTTACATTTGAAAGTTTGGAATTGCTTAACTAGTTGAAATGTTAGTTTTTATAGTTCAATGTTAAAATGGAAAAGACAGTTTTAAATGTTTGAGTTCTTCTCCATATTTAGTGGATTCTGTTAAATTCTAGCATGTATATATATTCTGTTTGTACATTTAAGCATTCTTAAATGTTTATGAAAATGGAAATCTAGACTTATATAAAGGGATAGCTATTTACCATTTCTATCGATTAAGTGAATTTGGGATATATATATCTAATTGTTATGACAATTTCTTTATAACAGGTTGATTTGGAGAAAATGCATAAAGTAGTGAATTTGAGAAAATTTAGGAATTGGAATTATACAAATACATAAAGAATATTTTTCTCTAAATAAATTTATAAATATATATAGAGATATATATATAATTCTCATTTTGAGTAATTATCATTTTTCAGAATAATAGAGAAATTGAAAGTAATTATAATTGTTAGGAAATTGAATGTTATATATCAATATAAAAAAAAAGGGATATAGATATATATATATATATATATATATATATGAAATATATATATATATATAAATATATTATCGTTGATAAATACATATATATATATATTTATATATGAATATATATAAATATATATATATATATATACTTGTAAATATATTATTATTGATAATAATCAACGATTAGCAAGACTGTCAAAGTTTAAGCCGCGGATTAAAATACAGTCGCGGTTTAGAATAGGCGATGGGGAGAAATCCCCACCGCAGACCCTCATACATATATATGAAGGTGTGGAGTGGGGCGGAGCCCCACCCACACCCCACGTCGTGGAAATGTGGGCGGGGCTCCGCCCCACTCCACATCCCCCCCCAATCCCTTATGCCTCCCGCGGCCTGCACAGGCCCGCCGCTCTGCGGCCACCGTCGATCCTGTTCGCCGCTCTGCGGCCACCGCCGATCTTGTCCGCCGCTCTGTCACTGCGGCCACCGCCGCCCATGGCCGCCGTCGGCTGTGGAATCTAAAGCAATAAAATGTTAGGGCTTGAGCCCTAACATATGATTGGTTTATTTGAATATAAATACAGTTTTTATATAGCTCTATATATAGGCATATATATATACTATATATGTCTATGTATATAGCTATATATAGAATATAATAATGATTATATATCTATATATATATATATATCTATATATATATATATATAGATATATAAGTCGTGGTAAACCAATTTCGTCCTTTGCATTGACATTAAAATAAATATATTATATATATATGTATATATATATAGATATATATATACATATATATAATATACATAGGAGTAAATCTATGAACCATTTTATTGGGCCCTCGTTTTAAATCGTTATAAACCATGTCTCATGGATAGAGAGAAAAAAAAAATATATAACAAATGATATTCACACAGTAGATGTTATTAAGTGTTGAACACAACAACCAAAGAAGATATATTACCATGAACAGGGTTTTATAAAGTGAAGAGCCTCCTGCATCTATTTACAACGTTAAACGAGTCACAACCAGTGGATTAATAGTCATTATAGTAACACCAGTAATAGTAACAACAGTAATTATAAACAAGAGAAAATAAAATTATAATGTAAAAGAGAGTTAAAGAATATTTAGTGATACTCTGGAAAGAGTTTCTCGGAAGTTTCAACTATCAACGTAATACCAATCACCCGGAAAATGAAGAGGAAAATTACAGATCACTTGTTCAAAAGAACACTGGAAATAAACTTAAGAAGCCACCACTGACTATCCATGTGGCCATATTAATCTCAACTGTAGCAAACGACCTCATAAGTAAACCTGTAAGAGGGTCCGAAGAAGAAAAACTAACACTGGAAAACACAGAGGAGAAAATGCGCGACATTTCTCACATGGGATAAGAGAACTAAGTTGACGGACCCTTCTGCCAAATTTGCTTAGGAACAAGTTGACTAAGTATATACGAAGAGGAGGAACCTAGATCGGGGAAGATTAGGAGACCGAGTCCAGCGAAATAGTAAACCAGCCTTTGTGACCTAGATCATCCTGAAATTAGGTTTAATATCAACAATAGCTGCAGTAATAACCCTGATTGACGTAAATCATGAAGAAAGGTCAGGATGCACATAAAGAAAGCATAGAAAACGAAAGAGAGAGAGAGACCGAAATATAAACACACTAAATTAACAGAGGAATAGTTAAGGTAAGGGCGATAAAGATATAATCAAAATTAAGAACTTGTGAAAAGGGATGAGAGAGCAACCAAACTGCCTTGTTGAAAATGCTAAGTCATAGGAGGAGTATGTTTCAGGAAACAAGAGAGGAGACAGACAACCGTGCCTGGCTGAAAAATGACTAAATAGGGAGATCACTAGTCGGTTTAGTCGGAACAAGGCGTCGTGGGAAGTTGTTCCTCTATCAGCGAACCACGTGCGTAAATGAGTGCAGCGTAATTCCCACTAACGCCGTAAGGCATTATGCTACCGAAAATTGCCGAGGGTTCGATTTAAGAACTTTGGTAATCTCACTCTTGCAATGACGTTAGCAGCGTTGTATAGACCCTCTTGTTGATCTATATGCTTCTGGTTGCACGCAATTGTACTTGTATTCCGCTGAAGAGTGTAGCGTTTCGCCATGAGAGAACACCGTTGAGCATGTGTACGCATGCGAAGGGGGTTTTTAGGACAGTGTGAGAAAAGTTTTTCATATCTCGTGTCATAACCACATGACAGATGTGGCTATGACACGTGCGATGTGTGTTGTGACCACATGGAAAATGTGGGCATGACATCAAGTAGCTATACCACCAACTGGGAGTGCTTCGCTTCACATCAAAATTAATATTGATTTCTTATAGTTGGTATTTTCCTCCATCAACTTGTTATTTAGTTTGAAAATATTTTTCTCTAAATTTTCTGATTACTACCAACTGTAGCATTTCATCATTGCTTATATAAATAATGAAGTTTGCTACTATCACATGAGATATTTCAATATTCATTTTTATATGTAATTAATTGGATGGTTTTCTGCCAATTTAGAGTAAATTTGTAAACCTGGATAGCTATTCTATTAAGACCTTAGTATTTTTTTTCCAACAGTGCATTGTGTAGCTTGTTGTCAAACAGAGTCCCAAGCCATTGTATGCTCTTACCTTACCCACATTAGGATCTTAGTAATCACTAAGTGTGAGGGTTTTGCATTTCATCAAATATTTGTAAAAATATAAAAATTATAAATTTACAAAAATAAACTAAAATTCAATTAGAAACATTACATTAAGAAATAAATTCATGTGAACCACTATTCATGAAATATACTAATAAATACTCAAAAACTACATAATTAAATCTTCATAATAAAAAAATAAGTAGTATAATTAGCCATAGGCTTTATATGTGAGCATTAGGAAGGAGTCCCATGGCGCTGTTAGAGGATCTATTTTTGTGGAGCAAGGATCCATGAAACCAAAAAAAATTGCTACGGCATAAATTAGAATCTTTTCCTCCAAAATAGGAGCAACGATTTTTAGGTGGTTGATTTTGAGCCCGTGCATTTGAGGTGGCGCTGAAACTTTCCTCCACCAACTTAGGATTTTTCTACCAGTTTTTAGATTTCTTCCATTTAATTTAAGAAATATTTTGGAGGATTTTTTTTTATTTGATGATTTTTAATCTTTAGAAGGCTTGTTTAATGCTCTTAAAAAAATTCCCCAACACCCCTTGACTGAGATAATTTAGGAAGCCCCCCCTTCATGGGACGACTTCCTATAGTGCTTGGAAAATTGTCTCATTTTGTTAAAAAAATTCACCCCAGAAAATTCAGTTGTTCCTATTGGTGTATTCCTTGAACCTCCTATGGGTGCAACCAAGGCTTAAATTTGACAGTTGTATAGCTGTATTTAGACATTTTTGCTGTAAAATACAATCGAAATTTTAAACACTGTGTCAAATGAAAGAAGAGATTTTGGACAAACTATCAAAATTTATATAGGATTATGATGGTTTATATATTTGATTTTTATATGATTTACTTATACTAAAATATGTCATAGTATTTGAAGGGCACCATTGAATAGATAACTGTCAATAAAAAAAATTGCTTGACAGGCAAAGTCGACTGTCAAATTTAAGCCCCGCGTGCATTTAAGATTTAAAGCTTCTATTAAATGACTCTGCGTAAACTAGAAGTGTATGGGACAACCAGATTGGATCTGTCAACGTACGGTCACCCATTTCTAAGCAAAGTAATAATAAATATAGATTATATCCAACTATACACATGTGAGAATATCCGACGAATCGTTAGAAGATATTGCGTCGGACGGCTACTCTTTCTCATTAATTTAAGCCAAAAACACGGTAAAATTTTTTTCCCTTACTTTTTGGGATGCCAATTGACCTTACAACAGAGAAATCCAAATGATCTAGCGGTGTGGGTTTTTTTACCAAGCGGATGCTACCTAAAAGGTCGCTGAAGGCCACAGATGTGTTGGATGGCGGTCAGGCTGCCTTGGAAGCAACCTCACGATACGACCATTCTTTTTTGTATTTTTTTGTTTGCTTGATTACACAATCAAGCTTGGAATCAATAAAGAAGAAAAACAATTATGTTGGATCTAACATCGCCTACTGTTGCTGAACCAGTTCTTGACAAGTTTGTGGTTGGGATAAGGTCAGTTACGGATACCCACCTCTTGTTTTCTCAATGAAATCAATTGGCTTGAACGAATAATCAATAAATAGAATATGTTAGTATTTGGGTTTTCTTTTCATGGAGATTGAAGATGAGCGGCATTGTTGAATTGGATTTTTTGCTGTTTTCTTGTGCTTCGAGAAATCACAGCGCCATGTGATTTTTTTGCCAAAAAGAACTGTTTCTCTGTATTCTGTTCTTTCACATTGTTCAATTGCTTCTAATGGAGTCTGATTGGAATAATTCCTCTTTTAATTGGTTTCATTATGTTTCTGGTTATTTTTATTTTGTCGTAGACTTTTTTTGCTTTGTGGTTTACTAGAGAATAGCAGAATTATTCTCTTCTCTTGTCCCCTCTGATCGTTTGTGGGTTCAATGTATGCTGTTTGGCAAGCTTTTCTACGGTTTTCGATATTTGTCCTTGAAACTCTGCAACTTCCGATTTGTTATATGTAACCATATTTACCACGAAACGATCATACTTGTACGGGGAGTTATTCTGAAATAGGGTTGGGCATCATAGGAACAAGGGTATGACATATCATATGCGAGTATAATCGCCAGGAGATGTGGCATGGTGTCTGTCCCAAACCCAATTTTACCGTTGAGTATGTATTTGATACAACATATGTTTAGTCTATCAGGGGATTTATTCCATTACAGTTGGCATTGTTTTTCTCTTAGATTTGGTTGGTCCTCTAGATTCTTTTCTGGGTTGAATTAATTTGGGTTATTTACTCTTCTTAGCCGTACTAATTATGGTCCACATCTTGGAATGCCCCTTTTGGGTAAATCACAGTCATTGTTCATCTGTTTCCAAGTAAGGAGAGTGAACTTTAAAGAGAAAGGCATGGTAAGAAATGAAAGGAAGAGGAAGGTTGCTAGATTATTCAGGTCTTAGTTCCTGGTACAAACGTGTACATATATACCATTCACCTCTGTTGTTTCTGTTGTAGTAATTCCATGTGTATTGGAACATTACCACTGTTTGGTGACAAATATCATGCTTCCCCAATGAGGACATAACCACCTTTTCCCTTTCTAGCTGCTGCATCATATTGTTCAACAGATTGGTCAGTTTGCTATTTTGTGTCTCCAAGCAAAGGAGTCTGGATATCGAAAGAAGCCGAGAAACCTAGTACAGAAAAAATGGCTAACATACTTTTTGGTAATTTACGAACAATCCTACCGTCCACATCTTCTGCTTATTGTAATGATTCTATGCAAATTGGGCCACTGCCACCATTGGATGACAAATGCCACCCCTTACCGATTGGACCAGACCCATCTTCAACCCATTGTGCGTGCTACATCACATGGACCAATAAATTTGGTCATCAGCTATCTTGGAACTCATTGAGATCAAAATTTGCATGATGTTTCTTTGGTGCATTCTTCTTGTCCATTTTTTGTTCCCTTCCAAATGAATGCCCTGGTAAGATTTTTTTGGCTGTTCTGTAGAATTTAACCAAGACTTGCACCTGGTATCAACCATTGAGATGCACAGCATCTCTGTGTCATCAGGGTTACTAGGACTTCCATCCAGTCTTTGGTATAGATTTGTTTTGTGCGAGGGTGCTTACCCACGACTCAGTTTCCTAGAAGATGCAGCCCACATGCTATTGAGTTGTTCAGCCTAGGAAGTGGAAGGAACTTCTAGGTGTCCCCTTTTCATGTACCTGCATTCCCTGGGCCCACCAAATGGGGGCTCAGGGAAGCATTTGTATAAAGTTAACTCCTGTATGAACAAAGTAAACAACATAAATATTGAGAAATGGCCTTTAGGGGTTTCAACCTAGGATTGAGTATTGAAAGCATCTATTTATTATAACTTGACTGCAACCCCATGGATTCATCATGTGTGATGTTTTTCTGCTACCTAAAAAGTTTTTTATATATAACTTCTCTCATTACAAGAAGATTTATGATTTTGCTAAGGCTTGCAAGATGTAAAGCCCAAAGGTTTTCAAACCATGCCTGAAAAATATAACATTACCACTAGTCCTTGTAACATTGACATACTTAGCATGGTTGTGGCCAATATTACAAACACCATTAATAAGTGCATTAAGTGTGCTCCACAATAGCGAAAAGCACATTACACTCTTACTTAAAAAAAACAAAAAAAATGATTAAACCACAATAAGACCCAACATCAAGATGGACCCTTTTGAAGTCCACTAGTGGTGATGTGGGCTGCAGCAAACTCCACAATGGTGAGGGAGATAAATCACCATATGATCTAATTGGCAATAGTGATAATTGGCATGAAAGAAAATACGAAAGCCCAAAGGTTTTCAAACCATGCCTGAAAAATATAACATTAACACTAGTCCTTGTAACATTGACATACTTAGCATGGTTGTGGCCAATATTACAAACACCATTAATAAGTGCTTTAAGTGTGCTCCACAATAGTGAAAAGCACATTACATTCATATTTCAAAAAAAGAAGAAGAAATGATTAGACCACAATGCAACCCAACATCAAAATAGACCCTTTTGAAGTCCACTAGTGGTGATGTGAGCTGCTGCAAACTCCACAATGGTGAGAGAGAAAAATCACCATATGATCTAATTGGCAATAGTGATAATTAGCATGAAAGAACAAATGAGATCCATACATTCTAGTCCATGCTTCTTAGGACCTCTCAACAAGCAACTCAAGACTCCAGGTGCATACACCAAGCTTCACTTGCAATGAGTATGTACAAAATGATATCTAACCTCAATCTCAAGCCTTTTACTAATAGGCAAGAGAGCAACAAGAATGGAAAAAAATTCTATTTTTTTTAGCAACTCTTAAATAATACATCCAAGTGATACTCCTTAGGTGGGCACCCAAGTTTGACTCTAGGACCAAGAGACATTACAATCTCCAAGGCAACCCAAATGTTCTATCCAATTCAAGCATCTAAAATGACTTGTCTTCATGTGATTCTTTACTTGACATCCAATAATTAAATGCAATTCTCCAATGTGCTTCCCACATTAAATACATTTGTCCAATATGCCTTACGCATTAAATCATGAGCCCATTAAGCCACGTGCTCACTAAACCATGACCCTCAATATTAAATGCATTTCTCCAACGTCTCCCACAACAACTCCTAAGGAAAATACTGCACTCCCTAAAGTGTGGCACCCCGCTTTGAGATGGACAACAACTTTACAAAATATAAAATATTTTATGCAAGGTGTACACACCTTTCCCAACACTCTTCCACTTGTTGTTTACATTGCATCGAGGGCCAAACATAGACAAAACAAACTTGTTGCAAAGGAGAGATATCCCCATAGTTATCTTGCATCATCTAAACTTCTTTGTGCTTATAGGCTTCATCAAAGCAACTACAAAATTTAGATACTACAAATCAATGTGCTTTATCCACATGTGAAAGGTAGGATTCTTTGTCATGCCGGCGACACTCTAATGGTCACACTAGGTCTTGCTTCAATCCGATATCCGTACACATTCCCCAAAGCCAAATTTCCTCTTTATAGGCATGATTAATCGAAAGAGCAACCATAACCTGTCTCTTGCTCAATCCAATTTGCTGCACCACTAAACAGGGTAAACACATACCCACAGGAAGACGTCCTGCTATCCGCACCTCCTGCCCAATCAAAATTCATGAATACCTGTATATCCATTGCCTTGCTCAAATTTTTTTGTCTCTAGTAGCAAATCAAACATTCAAACGTGTCTCTAAGATACCTAAAGAACCTCTTCACCATAGTCTAATAATCATTGTCCAGAATGGGAATATGCTTGCTTAGGACTCCCACTGCTTGGGCAATGTCTAGTTTGGTGCAAACCATAGCAGAACACATAAAGGATGTGGCTCATGTTCTCTATCTCATATGGTGTAAAAGAACACTGCTCATTTGAAAGCTTCGTTCTCACAGAAATGAGAACACACACTGGTTTGCAAACCTGCATACTAAATCGCATAGAGAGATATTTTGTAAACCATGTCCTTACAACACCATTAAAGTGCTCTAGTTGTGTAATGTAGATCTCTACGAAATCTCCATACAAAAATGTTCTCTCTACATCTAATTGTTGAACCCCAAGGTCAAACATAGTAGCAATAGATCAAAGATTTGAAAGATGTAAGCTTCGCAATAGGAGAGAAGATCTCACCAACATTTGTTTCCTAATCTAGGGAATTACCACTTAGCTACTAACCATGCTTTGTACTTCTCAAACTTGTCCTCAGAACTTCTCCACAGTTCTAGATCCATATACATTAGAAGACAAGGCAAAAACAAAAATGTATCTGAAAAATAGGTGCACTATATGTATTAGGTTGCATTCTCTGCCAAGAGGATCTCCTCAAGAGTGGGGTATGACATTGTTCCTCCTCCTCTGAATCACTTTGACTCACTTTCTAAACAATCTCCTCATTAGGTGCATAGGTGTAGTCTTTTTGATCTTTTAGTTTGTTGTACCCATACGAAACTCAACTTTTGTACTCCCTTTTATTGGGTTTGTCTTGAGTTGATCGTCATTTGTGTGTCAATCCATTTCAGTTGATAGCCTCCTTGATCAGTTTACAAGGCCACCTAGTCATAATCTTTTCTTCTATCGGCTTTTGTAGGTGAGGTGATTGTCACAAGCCTGATAAGGAGTAAGCCTTGATGAAAGATCGAGGGCAGTAGAAGGGCAAGGAACGATGGAACGGATCAGAGAAGGAAGAGCAAAGAAATAGACAAGAGCAGATCAGCTGAGTAAACATGGTAAAATGAGTTGAAATTTCACCTAAGTGTGAAGAAAGAGAAATTGGTGCAGTTTTCCAATGGCTTAACCACTTGGCACTTCCTTCCAAATCATGAAATATGGCCTAAAAGGATTTAGCATGTGCTTTTGATGGAAAAACTATAAAGTATTCTGCTGATGCATATTTTGGATAGTTAAGCCAATGGCATTCTCCACACAAATCTCTGCCTAGCACTCAAATACAAAGGTGGTGCACTTTTGCTATGGCCAGACCATCATAAAGTTCCACTTTTGGGTTAAGTTGTTGGCAAATTCTGCTCAAAACTCCGCGCAGCTAACAGAAGTGCAACTTTTGGTGGGTTAAGCCCTTATGAAATTCTGCCAACAGCCAAAAATATGGCAAATGCATAAGTGATTTGCATCTAGCTAAAAATTGAGGAATATGTCTAAGTCTATGTTGCACTTATTAAAGGACAAAGCCATTAGTGATGTATGCCTAAGACATAAAAAAATGGCAAAGCAAGGAATGTTAAAGTGGCACACATTTTGAAGGGTTGAACCTTTAGTGAACTATGGCCAAGTGAATTAAAGAGTAAGAGAGGCTGAGTGATTTCGGCCTATGTTTTTTGTTAAATTTAGCAATCAGATTGACAGAAAGGAACAAGAAAACACAAATACACACATAACACAAAGATACCCTGGGAAAACCTCTCTCTTAGAGGTGAAAAACCCAGCAAGAAAATCTCAGATCCGATTAGATTAATGGCAAAGGCAGATTACAACTTTGCCCAGCTAGGGCACAAAATCATAGGCACCAAGAATTCAACTTATCTGAACTTTAGTTCTGAACTGAACTGATTATAATGTTCAGAATGAAGTTTGCTTGCACATGAGGTGATTGCACAGTAAGCATAGAGGTTCAGCAGCCCTGGATAATCCTGAAACAACTTCGCCCATGCAAGATCAGATTCGCTTCACCAAGTAGCAGATTCGTTGTTGATTGCAGATGAAAGCGGGAAGAACAAATCAAATTATCGAACCACTGAACTGGTTGAACCATTGAACTCCTTGAACCGTCGAACCCTTTGAACCTTTGGAACCCGTTGAACCTGTTGAACCGTTGAACCCTTTGAACCTTTGGAACCCGTTGAACCTATCGAACGGTTCAACTATCGGCAAAACAACTTACTAATTGCAGATGAATATTGCTAGACTTGAAGTAGATCACTGATGGATAGTTTTCTCAGAGCAGAAATCGGTGTGTCTTGCTATGAATTGTGACTACAAGTCACTTTACATTTATAGGAGATCGCACAAACAATAACCTTGGTCGGCCTTATACAGTTTGGCGCCAAGTTATAATAATTCAAATAATTACATACAAGTTACATTGAAATAGGTCCTGAACTATTTGCAATTACAAGATACACATAATGAATTCACCCAAATAGGGCCTGCCTTAAATCGGATGATAGAACTGAGATTCTCAAAATGCTAAGGCTGATAGGCCATTCAGCATTTTATGACTAGGTTGGTCTCTAGGAGGGATCCGACCTAGCTACCAAAATCAACATTTTTAACAGTCAAAACAACTGAAATCAGGGGCACATGTATGATGGTTTAGCCATCCAAATGCTCCGCCAGTTCACATTTGAAGTGGCAAGACCATAAGTGATCCGTGCTAGGTCAGTGAGAGATTTTTTTTGCAGAAAGTGGTGAGCTTCTGTAAGAATTGAACCCACCAAATGCTCCTCTGGTGCACTTTTACAATGGCTTTGCCTTTAAAAATCTACACTCAATGTTAAAACACCTCAAACACTTGAAAGACAAGCATGTTTCTTCCTTGACTTTGCCATTCACGAACTAAGTCAGTCAGCAAGTTATTTTTGCCAAAGTGTTGTAAAAAAAATCAGAGAAAAGGGGTGGGGCTTCCTATTCTTAGTCAAGCTTAAAGCAAAAAACAGGTTTAAGCATGCAAAGATTGAATTCTAATGCTAAGGGAAACCAGTTCATCTTTGCAAACCCCAAACCAATTCAGTCCTGATATTCACAGCATTAGCAGGGAAGTCTTTCTTCAATTTTTGCAGGTGTATGAGCAGATTTCAGTCTCCTATGACAAGTTTTCAAAATCTTCAAACAGAAAATAAAGCAAGAAGTATTCATGATAGTTTGGCAGTGCTGTTCGACCTATTACAACAGCAAAACAATGTTCTAAATTGCATATTTCAGTACTTTGATACATGTCTGATCAGTCATGCAGTACTCCTATCAAGTTAAGGACACCACATGAGCTGCTAGGGTTTTTTATCATACTCACATTCAAAAGATTCAAAATTTCAACCATTATTTCCAGCCTTGTCAAAGCCCTAAGATCATGGTCTTCCATTTTGGTGATCCGACAAACACTTAGGGTTTCTATTTCAAGTCACCAAGTTAGGTTGGTAAAATTGGCGGTGGATGCATAGTGATCAAGGTTTTAGTCTTATTCAGAAGATCCAGAGCATTCACCAGTTTCAATGAGGAAATTGCTTCAAAATCCTAGGTCACTTACATGCAAAATGCTATTTTTACTATTGAGCAGTGTTATATTTTTAGGTTGCTAGTTAATTGTGTTTATTAGTTGTTTTAGGATAGATTTGCTTTAGTGTTCCTTTCTGTCCATTTTTTTGCAGCTTGTGGATAGGTTCACTTTAAAGAAATTCTTTTTGGGATATTTAATTAATATTCTTGAAATCCTAAAGCTATTTTTTAAACTTATAAATAAGTGCTTTGAGCACATAAACTCTTAATGATAGTTGAAGTGAAGCTTATGCTATAGAAAGTATTATTTAGCCGGAGTTATTGTGGAACTTATTTTTGTAATTTTATGAATTCAATCGAATGTAGATCTTATTAAGTCATGCTTTGTATTGATGATATTTGTTTATGCATGTTGTAACTTTGCATGCAACAGTTTATTCCTAAAATCATGTGTTGGTCAAATTGTTATTCCTTCAAACCTTGTTTGTAGTGGAATACTGTTATCTGATTTAGACAGTAGGAAGCTGTTTTGTTTGTTTGTGTTTAGCTCAAAATATCGTAGCAAGGTTTGACTATCAACTATCTGGTGCATGCATCTAGGTAAAATCATAGGCGCATAATCGTTTCCATTTTATGCAAACCTCCATTGTGAAATCTTGTACAATGTGCATATCTATATATTTTTTTCTATAGTTTTAGCTTAGGATTAGCTTTAGTTTTAGCTAGATTTGAAGGAGCTTCTCACAATTTGAATAATGACTCTATTGTGCACACTGCCATGTTTTGTGTGGTCTCACAAGAGACATAAAAGTGCTAACACAACTGAAAACTATCGAGTGACTCAATCAGTTCCAACACATCTCCAACAACTAGGAGATCTCCAACCTCATCCTAATTTGCCTAGCAACAACAGGTACACAACTGATCACCTCATGCCAACCAAACTCCAACTGCAACACCACAATATCCAAGAGTGTCACTCTTCAAGTCAAAATGGTCACCATACTCAACACTAGAAGATTAACTCCAAATCATAGCCAATGCTTCCATTGCATGATTAGTGCAAACTTCAAGTACTCCTTATGGCACCATGATTTATATCTTCACAACAGAAGATCATCTATCACCGATTGAAACTCCCACTGAAGGTGATCTAAAGCTTCCCATGGCATCGTGATTAAAGATCTTCAAAACCTTGAAGATTGCACATGACCAAATATCAACCAAAAGTCCTGCATGCTTACCAAAAGCTTCCAATTGCAAAAAGTTCAGCATCTTTGTGGTAGATTTGCAAGCATGATCATGTCACGCCAAAACTCCAATTGTGCTCTCAAGAGCTTCCCATGACATCATGGGCACTATCTTCAACCTAGAAGATAATATATTACAACCATGTTCCTACACACAGCTCCAACTGAACTGTGATCCCAAGCCTCTCATGATAGTTTTAAAGGCCTCACAAGAAGGAAGAGGTATTCGGACAACCCTTGGGAATCACATTTCAAAAAAACAATCTTCCTTAGATCTGTAAAAACCCACATATTTTAAACAGAATACTTACAAAACACACATTCATTAAAAATGAACGCCTTACATGTAGCAGCAAGCCACATACAACTACCATGCAAATTTTAATCTGTTGACACATCCAAAACACCTGCAAATCTACAAACATGAGATTCACATTCTAAATGATGGTATATCAAAAATTTGCAACATGTAGATCCAACACACCATGAATCCACAAAATGCAAGTACATGCATCCAAAGGACTAAGGATAAGTGTTAGTTGTATAAGAAAGAGAAGATAACAGAGTAGAATATGAGATAGGATATACAATTGAGAGGATAAGTGTTAGTTGTATAAGTAGTGAAGATATATTCAGAGACTGATTCATTGTATATTGTAAGTTGATATGATGAATATATAATGGTTTATGCTATGTGATAGGTGTATGAGATGAATGTGCATATGTGTATATTTTGATTTATTTATTTTGTACTCTACTGCATTATTTTGTAATCCATTGCATAAGTTCTAATCGTTTTCTTATCCTTCTCACTGGGGTACAAATACAACATAAAAGAGCATAGACACACAACTTCGGTTTGCGTTCCTTCTTGTGAATAGGGGCTCAATAGGAGCTTCAAGTCACAATATGACCAACTCCATAACCTTCACATAACCAAGGAGTTATCCCATATTGCCTAACAGAAGCTCCAAGTGACCATATGACCAACTTCGACAGTATGAGGATGAACTTCAAGGAAACTTGCAACATGATCCACGATCCACTCATCACGATCAAGCAAATCCTCCACTTGAATTACCAAAACTCAAAGTTTGTTCCATTGAATCTTTCCGCCTCTATTCCAGAAGTGCTTTCCATAATTGTCTCTTGAAACAAGATCAATTGCAACAAACTCCCATATGAACAAGGATTAATACAAAAATAGGCTCTACTCTCACATATCTAACAAGCTAGCTAGACTCTAAAACCACATGAAAGGAAATACAAAACAATATCCTACTTAATCCTATGAGGAGAGATGTCACAAGTTATTTGATCTATATGAATTCCAACAACATTCCAGCATAGTTCAACACTAAAGGAAAACAAGAATAGAATAACCACACAAAAGAAAGAGACATCGAAATACCCTGAGAAAACCCTTTCGAGAAAAAACCCAGCTGTCAAAGCACTGAAACCAATATATTTTTAGTAACAAGAAATTACAAAAAAAATCAGGTTCTGAGCCTTTACAGGAGAGCAGCATGCTCAATCAAGGAGGAATCCATGTAAGATATGACCTTTTGTAGTAGTAGTGAGCATCTATTGTTGCAATCCTCATGATATTGATCCAAGAACAAATGAGATCCACACGTCCCACTCCATGTTCCTCAGGATCTCTCAACAAGCAACTCAAGCCTCTAGGTGCGTACACAAAGCTTCACTCACAATGACTTGTACAAGATGATATCTAACCTCGATCCCAAGCCCTTTATTTGTAGGTAAGAGAGCAACAAGAATGGAAAAACTTACAAAGTTTTCTAGCTACTCTTAATTAATGCACCCAAGTGACACTCCCAAGCTGGGGTCCAAGTTTGACTATAGGACCAAGAGTCATTACAACCTCCAAGGCAACTCAAATGCTCTCTTAAATCCCACCAAGGGAAGTTTAGATTAGAAAAGGGTCTTCTGAGAAATCCTAGAAACAAGGAATTTGTTTTTAATTATTAATTAAAATAATAAAAATAAAATGTTAATCACTTAAGTACATGAGTTAGGTCATATAAATAATTTAAAAACTTCTCTAAACAATTGTCCATATCAAGTTATTGATTTTTATGATTTGTTTATCTTAAAAGTTAAACTTGTAATCCTTTTACTCAAAGTTATTTTTTCTAATTTTTTGTTTTAAAGTAAATGTTGGATTCTAGATGAGTTTCTATTATTCAGTTTCGTGTTGCTTTATTGCTCAAAAATTGTAATCCTTTTTTATTTAGTTGCTTTATGTTGCTTTTATTTTTTAGTTGCTTGTTGGTTTTCATCTTAAAAGTAACTATACCTTCTACTTTTTATTTTGAAGGACATGTTATAGTTTTCATTATCATTGTGTTTTAATTTTATTTAACTTACCATTTTGTAGTTTCATGTTGCTTTCTATTGTTGCAGAAATACAGAACTACGAATATATTGATTATATCAGATTGATTATACAAGATACAGTGAAGCTGTATATATAGAATGTACAAAGGCTAAAAATAGCCACAAAGGAGAAAAAGCAGAAGAGATAAGAATTGACCATTAGGAATTAACTAACTCTAGTTTAACATCTATTTCAAAATGCAATACCTTCTATTTAAAATTCAAACATATACCAAAGGATGAGTAAAATAAGTATGGTTAATTAACTATGATGGTGATATTTATATTAGTATTCAATTGCATGGTTTTTGAGTCAAACTCATTGACTCATTTTCATGAGTTGTGGTTCATATGAACCCCTGTGGACTATTCATTCTCATGAGAGATGGATTCATGTGAACCATGACTCATGAAATATGGGTCAATGAGTTTGACTTGAAAACTATGCAGTTGAATCTTGATATAAATATCATAATTTGACACATTGGGGAAAATGCCTCCTTGTTAACTACGGTGAGTTAATTTGCATAGTTGCATAGAGTCTCAGGACGGTGGGATAGGTCTTAGAGACAGGGGGACCTAGGGTCTAGATTTGGGGATGGTGGGGCAAATATATATAGTACTTGAAAATTTAGTTATAAAAAAATGTGTAAGGAATAATAAAAAAAACTTTGAAGTACTAAACACATTGCATTGAATGATGAAAATTCTGAATATCAATATATTTATATTATATTCTAAATGATGATTGCATTCAAAATTCAAATACAATTGGCCAATGGCCCAATGCCTCTATTCATCTCGAAAGTCGTGCCAAACTCCTCATCACTCAAACTGTTGGAGCCTTGAGGTCAAGCTCCTTCAAACCAATACCAACCAACCCTATCTATGTGGCATCATCATCAACTTGTGTTGGCTCCTCTCTCTCTACATTCCATTGGGTTGCTAGACTCTCCTTATATGTAAGCATGTCATAGTCAATGAGATGCAAGGCATTATGTATAGCTACAAGCTTCTTTGCCCTCCTAGAGGTAAGACTGTTCCTCTTAATAGAGCGAATGAAGCTATAAGTAGACTGGTTTCTCTCAACAACAAAAGAACTAGAAACCTGGGATAGTAGACAGATGGCAAGTGTGGTTGTAAAAGAAGCAGGCCAATGCATAGTCCACCATAAAAATTGGGCCCTCCTTTGCATAGTCTCTCTATCTAGCTTGGTTTGTTCTAGACATTTGTAGAATCATACATCTTCTAAATAGCTTCAATGAACCCTATGTTCACCTCAACATCTTGTATAAGGGTAATTAGCCAAACCTTTGCATGTACCACTTCGGGTTTAATGCATAGGCAACCATGTGCAAGGGAGTGTTGAGCTTCTCCCATCTCTGATGAATGATTGGTTGAATACGTTCATTGTTGAATTGCAATGTGGGGTCTTTCTCTTGTATGGCCTTCATTTGGCCTAGCATATTATCAATGCACTCATATGTCTCTCCAAGGCTATGTACATTAGTATCCCCATATCTAATGACTTTGAAGATTGAAGTAGTGATGGAGATAATGTATTTTGCATCAGCCCAATAAGTGTCACTGTTCACCACCTCCTTCACCCTCTTCCCTTGCTTTGACTTATAATTAGGCCACTCTGTTGTCATGACCATTAGTTGCAATGCCTCTTGCAACTCAAGCATCCTCTCCAAGAGAATGAAGTGTGATGCATATCTAGTCTCTACAGGTTTCAAAATTTCCTATTTGAAGAAGGTGTTGAAGAGTTCATGTGAAGTGTGGTGGTTGTAGATAAACATTTGCATATCTCTAGTATTATTAATGACCTTTTTGATCCAACCGTTTTGCCCATGTCCTTGAGTGCATTAGTCCTTGAGTGCATTATTCATGGCATGCACACGAGTCCATCAAATATGTTTATAGGCCACTTCAATCAACTTCTCTATAGCTTTGCACACATGGGCTGCATATGTTACTACTTGCACCACATTCTTTGGCACAATCTCCTCTATAGCATCTTTAAGGATTTGGAACTGAAAATTGGCATCCTTGTGGTGTCCTAAATAATCGACAACCTTAAGCAAGTAAGGGCCTTTTGTTCATGTGACCATGATGTTGATGAGTGGATGATGCCTAATGTGTGAGGTTTATTTATAGTTGTTTTTTGGAGTGCTTAGGGTGTGAGTGGGGCCCATAAACTATTAGGGTTAGGGTTGAGAGCACAAACATCAAGAAAATGGCCTGATTTTTTTTTTTAATTATTTTTTGTAAGTGTGGTCCTCAAAGGGATTACATGCAGAGAGCAACTAGGGGATGTTTCTAAGGTGTTTCCCCTTGTTGGGGATGCAAGGGAGATGTCGAGATGTCCTTAGGACTTCAAATAAGCTCCCTGAAATATCTCCACCCCTAGTTGCTCTCTGAATCTGATTCCTTTGACAATTCTAATCAATCTAAAATTGGTGATTATTGGTCACATTCACATCTTACAAGTTCTCACCAACTTCCTCATCATTGATGAGAAGGTTTTTGTTATTATGCTTAAGTTTCATCTTTGAGGGAAGGTTGGGGAAAGATATGTCGTGCATGTTCAACATGATTTGATAGCCACCAAATTTCCTAATAAGTGTAAATGACTACTTTCAACTAGAAGCTTCTTTGAACAGTAACAAGCAGTGAAAAATGTTGAGGCTTTTGAGCAAGTTTCACCATGCACGTGGAGAATAAAAGCTGGCGACTAATATATGGAGTGTCATTTAAATTTGGCTACTGTCAAGCTTATTGTGACTAAACCTTAACTCAATTACATTAATACCTTTTTCCCTTGAAACCAATCACCCTCCATTGAGCTGGCAATATTAATTATAGGTTAACTTTGGGCATTGTCTGCTCCACAAATCTAATCAACAAGGACCACTTTACATTCAATTCTTGTCATCAAGCTGTCCAATGGTACTAATGATGTTCCAATTCTTCATTCTACTATTCAACTTTTGGTTGAGTCTGTTGTAGAATAAATAGGTCCAGGAATGAGGCGATAGCATTTTTAATTTGATTAGGGCGATGCATATCTTCCATATCTTCCAAGTGAATTCATAGTGCAACGGTTTGTAATTACTATCTTCCTCTTCACCTTTGCAAGGCACATACCGACTCAATTCTTGGTACACTTCTTCCTTAGGTTTTATGGGGCCAGAATTGTACAAATCAGCCAACAGATCAGCAAATTTGGCAAAAAAAACAAAATAGCAAGTGTTCATTTTTTGTTCACTGCAAAATTTGTCCATTTAGGGCAGTCTCTTTTCATCTTAAATTTGATGTTCATTTGGCTGTCATGGGCTATTTGGGGCAATTTTTTTATTTGGAGACTGAATTTTCCCGAGGCCTTAAATTTTGCAAATAAATCTGTTTGAGCCCATTTTCGAAGTATTGGAAAGCTGATTCAAAGATCTGTGGATGGACAGGCAGCACTGCAGCAGTCTTCTAGCATCTTGAGATGAGGGAAACTCTCAATGAGGTTTTGCATGATTAGTCATACTCTTTGCAATCACATCATTGCACTTGGACATTAGCTATTGTCACCACTCTTTGCACTTGGTTATCTTCTTCACAGCCAACCTATCAGTACATCATGCAGGCTCTTCATTGCATCTTTTCTGACTACAGAAGTTTGCTGCTAGTTCCTTAGCAGGTTTTGGGAGCATCAGCTTTGGATGCACGCTTTGTAGGCATGTTGCCACTTCTTTGTACAAACGTTTACTAACTTGCGACTAATTAACCAACTTCTTTCGCATCAGCAACACCATTTGCATAGCTTTACCAATACTCTTTAAAACTATCAGGTACTTTGGTTCTAATCAACAGAAGTTATTGCAGCAGCCACACACTTATGTACCCAGAACACTCCTACCTTGTGACTAAACAACCAACTTGTTTTGCACCGACAACAACACTTGCATAGCTGTGCCAATACATCAACTACTTTGGTCTTAATCAACAAAAGTCATCTAGCAGCCACACATTTATGTACCCAGAACATTACTACTTATTGTGCGTAAATCACGCATAGCGGACTTCATTTCCACGACCATGGTGGTCAAGTCCATAGCTTTGGAGGTTCAACTTATTTGTCAGTGAAAGGAGTTAGCTACCAGCTCACATATTTTGACCTGACTTTCATATGTGAGACATCAATCAGAACTCATTGGGCATCATCACTTTCTACAGGAAGGACTAAAGTTAGATCCATCTTCATTAGTGAAAGCAGGGTTTTATCACAATCTTCATTTGTCTCTTCAAGATCATCTTTGCTTCAGGAGGTCCCTTTATAAAGAGATAACCAAACTAGTACATCAAGATCATCTTGTTCCTTAGAGGCCTAGTCAAACCTTAAGAGGAAGGGAGGCAGCAGGGTCTGGGGAGCATGGGCAAAGGTGAGGGGAGGGGGAGGGGGTGCTAAGGTGGCTATTGAAGTTTGTAATCTTGACTTACACCTCTTTTATGGGTTCCACTGACTTACCAACATGTAGCACACCTTTTGGGCTATCTCTCTTGGTTTGGTACCTTGTACCTTAGTAGCATACGTGTTAGTAATTGATCACTCTAATTAAGGGGCCTACACAGGTAAGGTTTAAGCCTACACAGGTAAGGTTTAAATTATATTATGTTGGGATATGTTCCTTGACTATGTCGGCCTATCCTCTTTTCACGTGTAGGAGTGGTATATAAATCAAGGGCATTCCTCTCATCATGTCAGCCAATTCATCATGTCCAATCTTTTCATATCTTTTTATAGCCTATGGGCACATATACAATCTTCTTGTGTTCAAGTTCTCTTTATTGTTTGGAGTCTTTGACACAGAGCTTATTACTTTCATTCATTCTCTCATATTCAGCACAGAATATTGTTGTTTATTTCCACAAACTAGATGACTCGATATTGCAGTGCAGTGAGGTATTTATAAGCCAAACAGATTGTCTTCTGGTCAAACATTGCTATGGAAGGTTGACCAAGATAAGGTTTTAGCTAATCCAACACTGAAGATGCTACCTAATAAGCCAAAGACAAGTCACAACTTCACCAAGAACAGGTAGCTCCAGAAGTTAAAAGAATGTTTGTTCCATTTGAAAATTTCAATGAAGTATTTGGAGGTGGTAATATTTCCCGTACTGGGATCTTGGATTATCCTTTCAGACATCTGACAATTTGTGTAAGTAACAAAAAATATGAAAAGCAAGTATAACATCAAGGGTGAACAAATTATGAAGTTCAACGCCTAACCTTACAATGTTTCCACGCACACAAACTTCAATCCAAACCTTACAAAACTCAACATGTGCAAATTCTGTTTTCCTTGTCTATCTTCTTGACCATATTACTCTGAACTTATTGGTAATATAAATTTAAGCTTTTAATCTTTTTCTAAAGAATTCCAAAATGAACTTTTCAAATTGACATTGCATTCTAGACCAGTACGCATAACATAATTAAATACAGAGATTTACTAGCAGCTCATTACAGCCTTTCTTAAGTTTCACATATTAACATTAAGGCTTTAATTTCCAATACTATACACCTTGACAAGTTGTCTTCTTTCTTGGATAGAAAATTTTGTACTGTAGTTAATTACAAAGTACAAACATTCATAGATACTAAAGCTACAATAAAAAGACCTCTTGGTTGTTTAGAAAAAGCACCAAAAAGTTAAGAACCTTTTCAAAAGTCCAGAAACTTGATCTTCGGTTAAAAGATCTAAGATACACAACAAATTTTAGAATCAGCGACATGTTCATTCTTTAGCAGAGATTCGGATTGATAAACTGTGGATGTTAACCCAGATTTGTAGACACAGTTGCTTTTCAGGAATAAAGACCCTTTTAATTAACAAATTATGCTCAAACAAAATTCCCCAACAAATTTTCATGAGTGGCTAAGCACATGAGCAAGCAGATCCTATTTTTTAAAAAAACTTTCAAATTCATTTCTATAACGAGATAGGAAATTTCCACCCCCCCACCCCCCCGAACAGAATTAGAATAATATGTTGGTAAGGAAACAATGACAATCAAAAAGATATAACCGAAAACAAAGGAAAGACAACAGAGCAGATCTCAAATTAAAAGAAAATTTACTCATCTCTCATAACGAGACAGTAAAATTTCTCCCTAACAGTATTTAAATAACGTGTTAGTAAAATAATGAGGAATGATGACAATCAAAAAGTTAAGACTAAAAACAATAGAAAAACTACTTTAAAGTATAAACACGTAGTTTGAAGAAAGAGAGAATATCTAAAAACAGCTTCTTGTCTTCAAAATTAGTTGCTGAAATTGCAACAGTTAATATACTTCTAAAACTTTTCAATGTCACTATAAGCTCAGAGTAACATCACATATTGACTATTTCCTGTTGTCAATGCAGAAAGAGTTAGCATGTAGCAGGTTGCAAGGAAAAACTCAAGAAACATTCCATGAGTCATTACAGAGAATCATAATAGGTAACTGATGAACCCAATGATAATGGAGAAAGTGGAGCTTACGGTGTTCAAAATGAAAAAAAGAAAGTCCCCAAGTCCGGATGGATTTGCTGTGGGGGTTTCCCAGCACCATTGGGATATTATTAAAGAGGATGTGTTTAGGGTGGTGGGGGCATCTTTTGTCTCAAAGACCATACTCAAGAGAATTAACAACACCTTCATTGGCCATGCTCTGAAATCCAACCCTAGTAAATGTCTTTTATTCATATCGTCCTTTCTCTGTTTGTAACACATCATATAAGATAATTATCAAGGTCATTATCCAATCAGCTCCAAAAACTTCTGCCCAAAGCCATAATCACCTATTCAGTACTACACTCCATGAAAACTAACAAAAAAGAGGACTGTGGGTCAAGTTGGACATAACAGAAGATTGAGGCTAGGGCACCTGATCTAGTCTTCTTTTGTTCATCATCAAGGGGGAGGTACTTGGTAAAGGTATAACCTTGGGGGCCCAAGTGTAAAATGGAAATTTGAAGGGTCTTCAAGTTACCACTTAACAGGCAATCCTCCATCTACAATTGATGGATGAAATTCTTCTTCTTAGAGAACGATCAATCAAGGAAGCCAAGAATATGGATACCATCCTACAAGGCTATAAACTGGCATCGAGAGAATGTTTAAGAACTAATTGCTGATGAGCTTTCCATAAGCACTGCCTTAGATTTCCTAATTAGAATGACAACTATTCGTGGCTTCCCAAGAGAGCAGCTACCCAACAAATACCTTAGTATACCTTTGTTTGAAACTTGAAAGCAGAGGGAGAACCAGTCATTGGAAAGATTTAATTGAAAAATAAGAAAACACCTGGGAAGGTGGGCTAGCAAGCAGCTCCCATAGGAGGCAAGGTGCCAACGATCAAAGCAGTGCAATAGGCTACTCTGGTATATATGTTCGCAATCCTAAAGTTCCCAACAGAAAAAACAATGAAAATTGATACGATATAGAAAAACTCCTCTCAGAAGTCCATATTCATTTAGACCAAGGAGGGATGGTCAAAGGCCAAAGTATTTCTTTGATTGGCTCATCAAGATAAAATTTTCACCATGTGGGAGTATATATGGTACTCAAGTCATCACTTTGATAACTATTTCCCATGAGTCATCATTTGTCATTTCTCTATGAACTTTTAACTTATCTACATTAGTGAATAATCGCATGGTAAGGGGGCCCACAAAGCACTCAAGCAGATCTACGTATTTGTTGATCTGGGGAAGGAATGATCCCACAAATAGGGATTGTCTGCCGGTATATTACATAGATCTATGGGTACTGCATCATATTCAATGTCAGTAATGCATTTGCCTCTAATGGTGAACTAAACTTGTATTGTTGTGTTACTTGCGTTTCAACATCTTTATTTGTCCCAATAGTTATGGGTCTTGGTGTTGGTGGATCTTTAGCCTAATTTTCCTCATCAATAACTCAGAGATAAAGTTATTCAAACTCACAGTGTCAATGATGGTGACTGCCTTTGAATCCTTCCCTCAAATATTGACACGAAATAAAATGCAAACATTCTTCAACTTCTTAAGCTATTTGTTTCTGGTGAGGTTATGACTTTGTTGTTGGTTCTGTAGCTAGCATCTCCACTGTTGGGTTCAGTGAAACCTTTTCTAGTTAAACCTTCTGCAGCAGTGTTTGACCTGGAGACTTTGACCTTTGTTGTTTTGGACGATGTAGGATTGTCATCCTTTGGAAATGCTTATTTCGACGATGGCAATACTGTGACTTAATCTTTCTTTTTGATGTCACGCTCTTCAACTTTTGTCTGTGAAATCAACAACTTTTAACCCCCTCTTCATACCACAACATCTTGATGTTTTTAAATTTTTTTTTTCCTGTACTTCTGTCTTGGGACTACAGGTAGAGATTGCAAATCATAATGTAAAACAAAAAACATAATTTTGGAGTTTGGTTGTTGTGTGGTTTCTACCACTTCTTTGAATGCCTTCTAGCATATCCACAAATCCTAGACAAGTATGTATATTTTTTTAAAGGATTTGCTGTTTTGATTTGAGCTCTTCTAGCTAAAAGTACGTATTTTCAAAAGGTCTTATCTTTGCATCTTGACTCCTGCTTAGATGTCTAGTCTCTAAATGCAGATTAGGATTGTACTCATCCATTGTTTTTATAAAAGGTCTTATCATTGCATCTTTACCCCTGCTTAGATGCCTAGTCTCTAAATGCAGATAAGGGATGTACTCATCCCCAAGATCAGGTTATTTTCATAATTCATCTTTATCTTCTTTTTTATTATATGAATGTTTTGTGTACTCCATTATCAGATAGTTTTTGCAACTGTGCTTGCTTTGCACATATATCATTTATGGGTCATCCTCGTTCTAATTTGGTTTGTCTTTTTAGTTGTTTTGTAAAGACAATAAAGTTGTTATAACTATTCTTGTCTCCCTTGTGCACACCAATTTCTTGAGTGTGATATTTAGTTACTTGTCCTGCTTTCTGTTCTTTTTTGTCATAGCCATCCTGAAATTGCTGAATCAATCATGAACTTTGAATTCTGCTTCAAATTTGAAATCTGGAATTTTTATTTCATGTTCATAAGGGGATTTTATTGTTTACGAGTTTGTGGTCCCTGGAAATCACTATTGAACATGTCCTTGTCTAAATTTGAGAGGTCATTGTAAGCGTGATATCATGCTAATTGTATTTAGTTATGTTTTGGTTGTGATGGGTGGCCAACCATCGCCACCGACTACAACTGTCGGGAGGTAACAACCTCACCGATCACAACCAAAACATAACTAAATACAATTAGCATAATATCACACTTACAACTTGGGGCATAGATTACCAATTAAGGGGTCATTTTGTCATTAATAATCTTAACCACCACCTTTTTTAAAAAGAAGACCAAATTGTTTAAATAAAAAAGGATTTTTTTACAAAGCACCCAGCATTGGTGGAGACTGCTACCGCATGCTAGAGTAAGGCTGCTGTTTTAGAATTAATACCTATGAAAGAGACAGTAGTCTCAAAAGACACATACACCACTAATTTAATCACTTAATCAGACGATCTTTTACACTTTATCGTCTCTTGACTTTCTTTCAGAACATAAAGTCTTAACATTTTAAATAACTTTGACCACAACTTAATGTTAAACTTATTACAATTCAATCAAATAATGTCATGGGTAGGTACAAAACATGCGAAGACTTTAAAAGCAACCATTCACAAGAAATTTTTAAGTGTTCTACGAACGACTTCTTATTTATTTCTGAAATGAGAATGAAGTATTGTCTTATATGTAGCAATGTGGGTTCAGCTGCAATCAGCACTGACACTGTCAATCTTTTCTATGTTTGTTTAGTGCTATCAATTTATAAATCCAGTGTACTGTATTTATGTATTTGTGTGTACACTTATGCCACTTTTATTTGATCATATATTGATGGTCTGATCTATCATTCTGCAATTTGCTCATTTTGTTCCTTCTTGCAGAAGATTGGCTCAGTCTGGCTCTGAGATATTCTTCAATTCTATGGTTTTTTGCAGAATAGTACGGAGGTGAAGCACAAATTTATTGTGATTTGGTAAAGAAGTGCAACTCTTTATGGTTTGATATCCTATTTCTGCAAGTTAAGTTCCTTCAATTTTCTGTTGAGATAATGGATGAGGAAGTGCCTTTGGATGATAATGAAACTAAATGTCATGAACAGCTGGATGGGATATTCAGTGCGAACAATGCACATAAGGATATTGTGCAAAAAACAACAATAAATGGAACTTTTAAGGCTCACTTTAAAACTGAGCTAAATGATTTGAATCCTATAGAAGGATGTACAGAAACAAGTGGGTTGTTGGAGAATCAGAAGGTTCATACACACAAGCCCTTAACATTTCTAAGGGCTATAAGAGGGATTTTATGTTTAATGATTCTTGTTTCTACAGCATTTATGACACTGATTATCTTTGCCCCTCCTGCATTTTTGCTACTGCGGCTTTTCAGTGTACACTATAGTAGAAAGGTGGTATCCTTCTTGTTTGGCCATTGGTTAGCCATGTGGCCTTTCTTTTTCGAGAAGATAAATGGGACAAAGGTTGTATTTGCTGGAGACTCTGTCCCTCCAAGGGAACGTGTTTTGTTGCTTTGCAATCACCGAACAGAAGTAGATTGGATGTACATATGGAACCTTGCTTTGCGCAAAGATCGCTTGGGTTACATCAAGTATATACTTAAAAGCAGTGTGCGTAATGCACCGATCTTTGGTTGGGGTTTCCATGTTCTTGAGTTCATTTTGGTTGAGAGGAAATGGGAGGTGGATGAGCCTGTCATAGAATCAATGCTCTCAACATTCAAGGACCCTCGAGATCCACTGTGGCTTATTCTCTTCCCAGAGGGAACTGACTTTACGTAATTAATCCTTCTTAGCTTGTCTAATGTTAATCATAATGCACCTGCTACATCTTCTTTCACATCTTTGTCTTTCCAATTTACAAAATGTAGAAGACAATGTAACAAGATGATTTTCCAATCAAAGCTACCCAAAAAGTTCGTTGCTACTACTGGTTCTTTAAAAAAAAAATACTGGGAAGGGATTATCATTGATTTAGGCAGCTCCTAGCTATTCATTCCTTAAATTATTGATGTGAATGCAGAGAACAAAAATGCCTTAGGAGTCAACGGATCGCCAAAGAAAATAATTTGCCTATTCTCAAAAATGTGCTTCTGCCTCGAACAAAGGGTTTCTATTCATGTGTATCACTTCTCAGGGACTGTCTGGATGCAGGTTAGTACCTTTTATTTCCTTTTGATCTGATTTTTGGTTTCCATTATTTTCTTCTGCCATACAGACAGCAAGGGATACAATGCTTTCAAGAAAAACAATTTTTTTCTATGGTTGAACACCAGACCTGAATGATGTATGGTACTAGACTCAATTTCTGTGTTTGCCAAATTTGTCATAAATGTTGGTTAAAAGGTTTGTTCAACTAATAGTAAATATGTGTAGATGTGAGTGGGAAAGATAGCTCATAGCCTAAGGGGTTATTTGTTTATACTATATAGTATTTATTAAGAAATTTTGACACATTTTCTGAGCCTATAGATAGTGTTATTTTTACATGTTAAACCTATTTAATATAAAGCAATGTCGAATATGCTCATAAGCTACTGCAGAAATTTTATTTGATATGTTCTCATTATGTTGTGAATGTTGCTAAATGTAAGCTAGTCTAAATTCTAGATGCTCTTAAGTTTCTTCAAAAACATTGAGGTTCTGTGTTGTCGCTATTCTTTAAATGATGTTGTACCTTTCTATTTATAAGTTTTATATAGCTCATTGTGGAGGAAGCTTTTTCAGGGGATATTAGAAATTGGTAAATAAGAGAAAAGAGAAGACTAATAATTGGAACTCTTAATCTCTGCTTCTCTGGATTGATATTGTATTGTTTTCAATTACTAGAGCTTGAGCAATTCCTTGCTATTTCCCTTTGAAGGAATGGGTAGGATATAGATTTCTTGGGCTTGGGGATAGCTATAGAGAATAAAAAAAGAGTGTAGTATATTAAGAAACCTTTGTGCATTATAAGATCAATTACTATTTGATTATAAAATGGCTAAGATTTGAGTCAAAACAATCTTGACTAACACTAATGATATGATGTGTCCAGCAATATTTAACTTGATAACACTGAATGATTGAGTTAGGCACTATCTTTTGACAAATGAGTGATGTGGATGGATGCCCTAGATAGGGGGAGTAGGCCAACCAATGCTTATCTAAGATTCATAGTGATAGTTGCTCACAAAGGACGTATGATATGGTTAAGTGTATCTACTAAAGGATGTTGAGAAATATACAAATAATTGATGATGCCAGACTAATGAGGATTATAAATACCATAGTTCACATACTTAGACTCAAATCTTAGTGATAGTTACTCACAAAGGATGTATGGTATGATTAAGTGCTTCTACTAAAGGACGCTGACAAATATACAAATAATTGATGATGCCACACTAATGAGGATTATAAATACCATAGTTCACATACTTAGACTCAACTCAGACTTAGCAGACCAAAAGTTCTTGACTTAGCAAAAACTTGGCAACTTAAAAAAATACTTAAATTTATTTAAAAAACACAATTTTATGCAAAATTCAGTTACAAAATTAATCAAATGAGTCTATAGAACATTTGGGAAGTGTTTTCTATTAGATTTGAATACAAATAGAGTACAAAATCCATCATCATGCAAATATGATAGCTAGTTGATAACTATTATGAATTTATGATGATTGTCTTTGAAAATCATCATCATAAATTGCATATCTAGGCAAGTTACAAATATCAAGATTTTACAATTTCCGCTTCCCCATTCTAGTGAAAAATTGGGGAGAGGGTCTAGTCCTTGCACTGCACTACAGCTCCTTGCTTGGCCTAGAAGGTTGCGCTTGTGGCTCCATCCTACCATTAGATGACAATGACTCCTTTGGTACATCAATGCCATCCAATCCCATCTCTATTGCTTCTGTTGTAGCCACATCCTCCATTGCCCGCCTCTTGAAATTAGCAATTTCGTCCTCTGTAAACGAGGGCTCCTCATCCTGCGCAATCTAGTCACTATAGGGATCAATCTCATCCAAATCAATAAGCTCTTGTGATTTGCCCTTCAATTGCGAAGCCAAAGGTTGTATTGCACAAAACTAGGTCATTGAGGTGTTGTTGAGTCAACCTATTGCACTTCTTCATGTAAAGGGTGTCAAACAAACTCCAATTGTGCTTACAACCAGAAGTACTAGAAGGTTGAGACAAAATTTAGAGGGCTAGCTTTTGGAGTTTTGGGGTATTTCCACCCCAATTTTCCCACCAAGAAATTGCAAATAAGATATTTAAGAGTTTGTAAAAAAGCAATATTTTATTAATAATTGTAATTTTAAATTGTAAGTTGTAATATAAGACTTCAATTTTTGTTAACTGGTGCCTGGGTGGATCTTCCTCAGATAGCTAGTGGTGAAGAAAGAGCTTCCCCCTATCTTGCTTATAATTCTGCAACTTTGAAATAATGAGGTCTCTCATCCTAACCTTGGATGTCATCCTCTCAATGCATGTTGAGAGGTCCTCTTTAATCTCCCCATTAGCATTTGTGAAGCTATCGGAGAAGAAACTCTTGGGGTTGAGGTGGTACGTTGCTACATGAATGGGTTGGTGGAATTGATTGTTCCACTTCCGATCACTGATCTCCTGAATGGGGGCAAAGCTAATTGTATTGCCTTTGTAATAGTTTTGGATGGACTCTTTGGCCCTATCCATGGCCTCATAAATGTGTCCCATTGGGTTTTGCTCCCCATCCACCAAGTGCAAAACCCTCACCAAAGGCTTTGACACCTACAAATTACAAACAAATTAATGTTACAAAATTACAAGTTACAATTAAAATAAATGCTTTTAAAAATTGAAAATAAAGAATTTAACTTGAAATTTAAATTGAATTTTGGAGTTATCCTCTCTCTATGGGGCTTCTTTGAATATGTTGAGTCTAGCCATGCTCGACTCACAAACTTCTGCTTCAAGGATGTCAATGAGCTAGAAATGCTTTGCAATGTTTGAAAAATAGTTGCAAACCTTGTGACACTCGGTTGCACAAACATTTTCTCCTTGGTGTGATCTTTCATCAAGTTGAGAACCCAAGGGTGATTATAAATATATTTTGTTATCTTCCTTGCATCTTCTACAATCGGTCTCACCCAATCAATTTTGTTTATGTCCCCCAAAGGAAGGTCAAGGCAATTGGTTGCACAAGGGGTCCAAAAGAGTGTTGGATACCTCTCTTGAAGCAATCTTCTTGCCGCCATGTATGATGCTATACTGTCAGCGACAACTTACACAACATTCTGTATGCCCACCTGTAAAACAACTTCCTTCAACATCAACATCAAGCTCAAAGCTTTTGCATTCTTTATTTTATTGGAGGCATCAATTGACTTCAAGAAAATCAGCACACCATTTGAAACCACCAAAAAATTGATGAGGGTGCGGCTCCATGCATTTGTCCACCCATCTGAAAGAATTATGTATTCAAACATTCACCACTGCTTCTTTTGATCTTTCACAATTGTTTTGCATTTGCAATAACATCTTGGAGCAACCTCCCACTTAACTCTTTTGGAGAGGGCGCCTTGTACCCTTTCCCTACAACTATCAATGTTATCACCAGGTACTCCTAGTATGGACTCTTTGCGACGTTGAAGGGAAGGTTGTTGTAATACCAAACTTTGCACATGCCTGTTGGTGTTG
The DNA here is from genome assembly GCA_027924645.1 of Cunninghamia lanceolata. Classification (NCBI taxonomy): domain Eukaryota; kingdom Viridiplantae; phylum Streptophyta; class Pinopsida; order Cupressales; family Cupressaceae; genus Cunninghamia; species Cunninghamia lanceolata. The sequence continues at coordinate 1,637,428 of BSBN01000380.1, read as the reverse complement.
GAAATAAGCCACACCCGGACCGACGATGGACTGGTCCAAGAGGGGCCAGTAGCTCTGGTAGAGCACTCCAGCAACGTATGGAAGGTCCTAGGTTTGAGTCGTAGCTGGTCCATGTCCCAACATGGTATCAGAGCCAGGCCCAGGCTAGGAGCCCCAAGCACACGAGAGGTGTGGCTTAAGGGGGGGTGTTGGGCTTGGAAATAAGCCACACCCGGACCGACGATGGACTGGTCCAAGAGGGGCCAGTAGCTCAGTGGTAGAGCACTCCAGCGGCGTATGGAAGGTCCTAGGTTCGAGTCCTAGCTGGTCCATGTCTCAACAATGCCTTTTCTGCTTCTTTGTGCGCTTCCTTGTTCCACCTTGTACCTTGTAGTGAAGGTTGTGATCTAGGTATTTTTCTAGGCACAAAAAAACTTTGTGATTGGGCTCTACTTGAGCAGGATGAGGTGGATTGCCACGCCTATGTGGACCACAACTAGAGCCCACAATTCCTGTCGTATCTACTTTAGTTTCTGTTGACAAATCAAGAGCAATGGTTGCTTGTGCCCTCGCCCTTTCCAATTTCTTCTCATCCAACAATGCAAGAAGTGCTTGCATCTCTCGTTTTGCTTCTTTTGGGGCTTTTAGACATGGCTTAGCATCATGGTTAGGAATGCATGCACTATGGTATTTGAGGTGATTGATGCTTCCATTAAGCTTTTTCGCACACAAGATACAAATCACACTCCCTGGTATTAATCCCATTACGACATATTTCCAAGTGAGTTTGCAGCTTCTAGGGGGTTTACTTACAACGGGACGGCTTTCTCTTGTTGAGTCTAAACTTGATGCAGAGCCAGATGCCATTGTATACTAACCTGCTATAATAATTAAAAAAAAATAGCGTTTCAAAAAATACAGCAATTTGAACACAATTTAAATTTTTTTTTATGTAAATGCATTTAAAAAATTGAAATTTAATATAGTAATATGGTAATTGAATAACAACCGAATTAATGAATTTGACAAAAATAATATGTTTTTATCCTAAAACGTAAACCTTATATTTAGGAAAAAAACAAAACAATTTGATTCATATAAACTTGTGTAAATCAACAAAAGAATTTACATAAATTGAATTCAATGCAATTAAATTTGTAAATTTTACATGCTATAAAAAAATTAACATGCTAGAAATATTTTATATGCTTGGAAAAAAGGAAAAAAAATCACTCTTCGAATCTCGTATAAATTCCTTCCAATTTGCTCAACAATGCCGAAACTCTAGTGTGCTTCTCTAGCATGGGCGGATAGGGCTTACAAAGCCACAAAATTGCATTTTTGCTGCATTTTTCTGTGCCCCCTGCATGGTGTGAGTCATTAGCAGAACTCAGTGAGTAAACAGTGGAAAAACTTGGGAAGCAAAAAAAAGTGGTGAGTACTTGGCGACTTGCCGAGTATTCAAACTATGATAAATACCTTCAAGAAATATCCCGTTTCACTGTATTCCTTTTTATCTTATCCTTATTTTCTTAATGACTTGGCTGATTTCATGTTCTGCCATATCATTTTATTTATATAAGGGAGGAAACTTGTGATCTGTAGTCAACTTGGATATTCCAATATACAATTCACCAGCACAGATTTAAATTTTCTTATGTGCTGATCCAATGCAATATCCACTGAAACCAAGATTCATAAGACTGAAAATTGATGTTCGTTGCATCTATGGGCTGCTATCTATCTATTTTATTCAAATTGCAACTTGTGTGCATGTTCATATACATGCACGTTAGTGAGAGGTGCTGACAAAGGACATATGGTATGGTTAAGTAACTGTAGTGAAGGATGATGACAAATATTAAATATACAAATAATTGATGATGCTGAACTAATGAGCATTATAAATACCTTTAAGAACTATCCCATTTCACATTATTCCTTTATATCTTTTATTCTTGTCCTTATGTGCTTAATGGCCTGGCTGATTTCATGTTCTGCCACAGCATTTTGTTTATACAAGGGAGGAAGCTTGTGGTTTGTAATCGACATGGATATTCCAATGTACATTTCATCAATACGGATTTAGAATTTAATTATATGCTTATCCAATGCAATATGTACTGACAGCAACATGCGTAAGGCTGAAAATTGAAGTTTTTTAAAGCTATGGGCTGCCATCTACATATTTATGCTTGTGAGTAATTCATTCCTACATAAGATGCTAAATGCCTCTCACACAAAGAGATGGAAGAAGACTCAATGTCTTTCTTTTGGACACTCAATTTTGCTATTTTGTTTTATAGTCGACAGGTTCAGAATTTGCTTGTATGTTCCCATTCTGTGTGACATCCAAATCCGTCAACTATGTCTGGTTTCTCAAATTATAGAGTTGGCAGTAACAACTAAGTACTTGGGTACGCATCATCCTCATTTTCCTCCCTTTGCCCTGTTTTTCCACCCTTGTTTGTTGCATTCTGGTTTTGTGGAGTGAGTAAGAACATGTCTTTAAACCTTTTGTTAGTCTCATGATCTATAAAGTAAGTCATATTATAACTCAAATCAATTGAATTATGATATTTTGCCACGATAAAATTTGGATCAACTTGTTTTTTCATTGCCTTGTTGTGATAAACTGTGGGTCAAATCCCATTGCTTGCTTGTTGGAAGGTTAGGATCTGTATTAGAGGAAATATTTTGGTAAAATTTTCTATATAATCAAATGTTAATTATGCTAGTTTGATTCTGATATAATTGTAATGTCCCCCTTTTTGGGGTCTCTAGTAGTGCAGTTGTCGTTGACCTTTTGGGTCCGTGCCATCTTGTTCAGAGGGGTAATTTGATTTTACAAGTGAGCTTTGATGGGTTAGAGGAGTCATGATGCTCTCAGAAGTTATTTTTAGCTTCCGGTTTGGGCTCCAAGATTCTTGGAGAGGGCGTCTATTTATGGAAAGTCGCCCGGTTGGCTCCGTTCATCATTATTCTTCATCGGGATCACTCCAGTGCAGTCAGATTTCGATTCCGATGCATTCCAATAGTTTCTGCAAAATGAGTGTATTAATGGTTTTATTTAATTATTTTACTAAGGTTGCTAAAATATTATTTAAAATATTTTAAGAGCACCTTAGTGTTATAGCTCATCGGAACCGAGATGAAATGTATTAAATCATGGATGCATTAAACATGGACCTTGTGTGTCAAATTATCATTATTTTATTTAAAAGGTCATTTTCGGAGCTAAAATGGAGTTTAATTAAAAATGTGACTATAACATGATGTTATAAAAGTGACTTAACTTTATGATGTTATAAGTCATAACTTAAAGTTGTGTGCTAGGATATGGCCCCCCTTCATGAGGACTCATGGGACTTCATGAAATAAAATAAAATCAATAAAAGAATTCTCTCATGGGTGTTGGAAATCAAGAAATATAAAGGGGAAATGAGACTTCATTTGCATCTATTGACTTTGCAAAAAAAGAAAAAAAAAAGGAAGAGACATTGTGGTGAAGCTTGAAACTTGGCTTTCTTGCTGATCTAGGGTTCTGCTAAGATGAAATCCTCTGTAGAATCACTCGCTTCGTGTTTGGAAGACAACATCAGGCGGGTTGTGGGAAGTCTCATCCAGGGGCTTCACATTGAACTTATTTTGATGCATTTTGGTGGAGATTTCATGAAGTTATCATTCAGATTTTGTGAGCAGATTTAGATAAATATATCAGTAGCAGATTTGTGAGTGGTATTTGACATTTTCCATCATTCTCCAAGCTGGCTGTACATTCCTAGAGGCCATACTAGACTGCTGGGTCGAAATAGTTGTTTGGACAACATTATATTACTTCACTGGGGTCGATTTGGGAAAGGGGTTTGCACATTCATGGAGCAGATTTGAAGTCATCATCAGATTTGAGAGTTTTTGGTTGATTTTCATTGCTGTAGCAGCCCATAACAGGGGGTACAGGTGCAACTGGGAAACATGGGGTTCCTTGAAGCTCAACGTCTATCTCTTGGTTCAGCTAATACATGGTTTTTGGGCGATTTAGCCTTGGCAATGCATTGGTAGAGCTTGCAACTAGGAAGACATGAGGATTCAAACTTATTGAGCCATTTCATATCAAACCTTTGCTGGTCCATATATATCAGATTTCCAAAGTTGTAGAACTCAAAATGGGTATGTCACTATAATTCATTTTGAGCAATTTTAAGAACTGGGTCTTCGATAGTTTGTGCATATCTATTGTAGTTTTTTTGTGTTTTCGTTGCATGCTTCGTTTTCATTGTAAACTTGCCTATCTAGTTGGGTCACATACAACAAAAAATTCCAAAGTGAAGAAAACGATATGGGTATGTAACTATAATTCATTTTTCGCAATATTATGAACTGGGTCTTCAATACTTTGTGCATATCTATTGTAGTTTTTTTGGGTTTTTGTTACATGCTTGTATTTCATTGTTAAACTGCAAATAACTTATGCAAAGACCATACACAAAACCCTGAAACAATCAGCAGTGAGAAATGGAAATTTTTTTGGCATAAAACCCTACAAGGACGGTGGCCATTACAGTGGTATCAGAGCAGAAGATCTTGCCATCCTGTGAGGATAAATATGACATGCAGAAGATGAACATGAGACATGCGGCCTACAGATAGATATAATTTTAGACCAAGGCCAGGAACACGAAACCCACAGAGAATACAGGAAGGAGAAGTACCATAGGTTGATCCATTTGAGTCAGAGATACAGACTCTGCAGTTGATACAGGAGGGAGAAGTACCTATAGAGGATCCATTTTTAGGTGAACTACCCCCAGTTACAAAAACTACAGAAGAAATGGGTGACAGGGAAGGTGAGGAACCTAGCATGCGCGAGATCCTGAATGTGCTCACCATGAGCTCGTTGGCCTTAGAAAGGGAATTGAGGGAGTCTCGACAAGAGTTGAGAGAATCACAGGCGGATATAGCACATACCCTCGAATAGTTGCTACCCCGAGATGGAAGACATAATAGGGATAATAACAATAATCACCGTGACAGGAATAGGTACAATGGTGGCGACAGGAATATAAACAATGATGGTGATAGAAACATGGACAATGCAGGCGAGAGGAACAGGGATAATGTGGGTGATAGACACAATGGTGAGAAGAACTAGGGAGACAGGAATAATGGGGACAGGAACCAGGATGACAGACATAGGTTCAGAGATGATGAGGGTGAGGCTTCGGTTACTCACAGGAGGGCTTCACAGTTTACTGCAGGTGACAGACCTGGCATTTCGACCTTTGCTCCCGGGAACCAAGTTCTTGAACAGGATCCCACACAGGCTGAGTTTTAGGAGGAGATTATGAGGGATTGGAGAGCTTCTAGTGCAGAGTTCAGGGCCGAGATGAACTTTGCATAGTACTCTGACATTAGGATAAGGAACAGACCTCGCAGGGGAGGTAGACCTCAAAACCAGGAGTTGCAAAAGAAAGTAAGCAAATGACACTTATCTACTTTGATCCCAGGTGACAGACCTGGCATTCTGACCTTTGCTCCCGGGAACCAAGTTCCTGAACAGGATCCCACATCGGCTGAGTTTTAGGAGGAGATTATAAGGGATTGGAGAGCTTCTAGTGCAGAGTTCAGGACCGAGATGACCTTTGCATAGTACTCTGACATTAGGATAAGGAACATACCTCGCAGGGGAGGTAGACCTCAAAATTAGGAGTTGCAAAAGAAAGTAAGCAAAATGACACTTCTCTACTTTGATGGATCAGGTAAGACCATCGCGAGGGCTTGGGTCCAGAAACTGGACAGCTACTTGCAGATTAGTCCCATGCCTGAGGACACCATTACTTATGAGGCTTTACATTTGGAGGGGGCAACACATAAGTGGTGGAGCAACGGGAAGGTCACATTGGGTCACGATCAGATCACTTCATATGTGGAGTTCACTGCTAGATTGATCGACATGTTTGATAAAAAAGACCCAAAGTTACAGTTTAAGGAGTTGGCACAGCTGAGGCAGAGTGGATCAGTAGACTCCTACATTTCCGAGTTCTAGGACCTATCTGTTATAGTCCCAGACATTTCCGAGCGTAGACTGGTCATTCTATTCATTGATGGATTGTCAGACCCACTTCGTGGTTGGGTTAAGGACTTTGACCCTGCTTCACTCCAAGAGGCCATGAAGAAGGCTTGAGATATGGAGTCATTAGTGTGGAGGAGCAAATTTCAGTCTAAGGTTTGTGTTGTATGCCATGGAGATAATTGCAATTGATGGGCATACTTTGGAGGCAAATTCAAACTATGACACAAGCACTTGGAGTTTGCCTGATAAGGTTATTCAGCATTTTCTGACCACATGTCCAGATGAGAGACCATTAATGGTTGCACCCAAAGGTATTTTGTATTCTTGGATGACTGAATTTAAGAAATGGCAAGTGGAGGAGATTCCTGTGCATAATTTACATGAGGATGACTGTTAGATTTCAGATCTAGGAATTTGCATGATTAATGGAATGTGTCCCAGGTTGTTGCAGAATGACAGTTATATCAGAGTAGCGCAACGGATGGGTGCAACAGTAATTCAGAGATGGATATGGGATCTAGGTGGAGGTATGTTTGGCATATCACTTCATTGGAGTGTTGATGAGTCGTTCCACATTTCATATGGTATTTCCAGTGATTATAACAAGGTAGCGCATTGATAGCATGATGGGCATTTCCATAGATTGATTTAGGACCCTGGGATCACTCTTGGGTTCAATTTGGATCAGTCTGATGATTGTGAGGTTGTTATGGCATTGCTTGAGGACAAGCAATCTTTGGGGAGGGTTGACTGTAATGTCCCCCTTTTTGGGGTCTCTAGCAGTGCAGTTATCGTTGACCTTTTGGGTCTGCGTCATCTTGTTCAGAGGGGTAATTTGATTTTACCAGTGAGCTCTGATGGGTTAGAGGAGTCATATGATGCTCTCAGAAGTTATTTTCGGCTTTCGGTTTGGGCTCCAAGATTCTTGGAGAGGGCGTCTATTTATGGAAAGTCGCCCGGTTGGCTCCGTTCATCATTATTCTTCATCGGGATCACTCCAGTGCACTTAGATTTCGATTCCAATGCATTCCGACAGTTTCCGCAAAATGAGTATTAATGGCTTTATTTAATTATTTTACTAAGGTTGCTAAAATTTTATTTAAAATATTTTAAGAGCACCTTAGTGTTATAGCTCATCGGAATAGGGATAAAATGTTTTAAATCATGGATGCATTAAACAGGGACCTTGTGTGTCAAATTATCATTATTTTATTTAAAAGGTTGTTTTCGGAGCTAAAATGGAGTTTAATTAAAAATGTGACTATAACATGATGTTATAAAAGTGACTTAACTTTATGATGTTATAAGTCATAATTAAAGTTGTCTGCTAGGATATGGCCCCCTTTCATGAGGACTCATGGGACTTAATGAAATAAAATAAAATCAATAAAAGAATTCCCTCGTGGGTGTTGGAAGTCAAGAAATAAAAAGGGGAAATGAGACTTCGTTTGCATCTATTGACTTTGCAAAAAAAGAAAAAAAAAGAAAGAGACATTGTGGTGAAGCTTGAAGCTTGGCTTTCTTGCTGATCTAGGGTTCTGCTAAGATGAAATCCTCTGTAGAATCACTCGCTTCGTGTTTGGAAGACAACATCAGGCGGGTTGTGGGAAGTCTCATCCAGGGGCTTCACATTGAACTTATTTTGATGCATTTTGGTGGAGATTTCATGAAGTTGTCATTCAAATTTTGTGAGCAGATTTAGATAAATACATCAGCAGCAGATTTGTGAGTGGTATTTGACATTTTCCATCATTCTCCAAGCTGGCTATACATTCCTAGAGGCCGTACGAGACTGCTGGTTCAAAATAGTTGTTTGGACATCATTATATTACTTCAATGGGGTCGATTTGGGAAAGGGGTTTGCACATTCATGGAGCAGATTTGAAGTCATCATCAGATTTGAGAGTTTTTGGTTGATTTTCATTGCTGTAGCAGCCCATAACAGGCGGTACAGGTGCAACTGGCAAACGTGGGGTTCCTTGAAGCTCAACGTCTATCTCTTGGTTCAGCAAATACATGGTTTTTTGGGCGATTTAGCCTTGGCAATGAATTGGTAGAGCTTGCAACGAGGAAGACATGAGGATTCAAACTTATTGAGCAATTTCATATCAAACCCCTGCTGGTCCATATATATTAGATTTCCAAAGTTGTAGAACTCAAAATGGGTATGTCACTGTAATTCATTTTGAGCGATTTTATGAACTGGGTCTTCGATAGTTTGTGCATATCTATTGTAGTTTTTTTGGGTTTTCGTTGCATGCTCCATTTTCATTGTAAACTTGCCTATCTAGCTGGTTCACATACAATAGAAAATTCCAAAGTGAAGAAAATGATATGGGTATGTAACTATAATTCATTTTGAGCAATATTATGAACCGGGTCTTCGATACTTTGTGTATATCTATTGTAGTTTTTCTAGGTTTTCGTTACATGCTTGTATTTCATTGTTAAACTGAAAATAGCTTATGCAAAGACCATACACAAAACCCTGAAACAATTAGCAGTGAGAAACGGAAATTTTTTTGGCATAAAACCCTACAAGGATGGTGGCCATTACAATAATCGCTTTAAATCTCTGATATATTGCACAAATCTTATATAAATTGCCCTATTCTTAACTATAAGCATATGATTATGTTATAGTTAGGAATAAATCTCAAAATGCTATTTCAAACGTGTTCAGGGCTTAATTGGCCTACGTGTATATAGCTGTTCTCAATTTTAGATTCTGCTTATCTTAATTAAGATTGGTATGTATGAGAAGCTAAAGTTAGTTTTTAACTTTTTTTTTGCAAAAGACCACTCGGGTCAAGACACCCTAGATCTAGAAAAGTTGTTGGCTGAGATGCCTTCTCCCAGTTGGTGCTAACTAAGCAACTGGGAAAATAACAATATGGCGACTTGTAAAAATCAAAATTTAGCATTTGCTTTTCTGCCTACAAGAAAAATTTCCTTTAGCGCCAATCATATTCTAATTGCAAGAAAGTTAAAAACAAAAAAACTAGTGTCTTTGCTCATTTGTTCATTATGCTTCCTTATTTTATCATTCTCCTCTGATTCAAGCATGAAAAGGTAGTATTGACTGCACATAAAGTCAAATTTTTATCAACATAATTCTTTCTTCTTTTTAATACCAATTTTTACAGTTTTTAATGAAGATAATTTTTTTTTGGTTGGTGTGGCCATCAAGGGAAAATGATGAGTATAAACCATCTTGTGCAACTTTTCTACCCCCATTTGGCCACTAGATTTGCCACCATATTTGCTATCCTTCTTGTTGGGACGTTTTCACACATCACCCCATTGCAAATGGGGACCCACCCTTTTTCTCGCTTTCTGTCTCGGTTTTGCTTTAGTGTTTTGGTTTTCTTTGAGTTTGTAGGTTTGGTAGTATTGATTTGTCTAAGTCTTGCCAAGTTCTTGCTCAAATTCATGAAGTGATTGAAGAAATTGCTTAAGGGATGGTATTCAACTAAGGAATCCATATGCTTTTACCTTGACGCATGTCCCTAAAACACTAAAAAATTGACTAAGTTTGATGTCCTGAACTCCTGAAAACTAACTAAGTCTGAAATCTGGTGGATCCTCAAAAATCTAGAATCTGCATGTTAAATCGCATGGATCCAAGACCTATCTCAAACATATTGACAGTATATTTCAAAATATCTAAACATATACTTAAATATATTTTGAAATATACGTCAGGCAAGGACCTTCAAAATTTGGTGGAATTTCACTTGCCAAAATCGCAATTTCCATGCCATAGTGGAAATTGCGCCAAAATAGCACAATTTCCAGGCATAGGTGGAAATTGCGCCTTTTCTGGAGACCCCTTTTTCATGAAAATTTCGCAACTCCTTGCAAGGGATTGATTGATAATTGGAAGTTTTGGTGTTTTACGTTCAATCTTGGTTTAAATTTCATTTGGAGAAAACTTAGAAAATCATCATCTTGGGAAAAATCGCAATTTCCAAGGGGTAGTGGAAATTGCGCCTAGGGAGGTTTGGCACTCAATAGTTTGAAAATTCTCCAAAATCATTGAGAAATCTCTAGAAAAACGCCACCACCAGTGGGAATGTCGCAAATTTTGATCACACATGGAAGTGGCTCAAATTTGAAGGACAGGAGGAAATGGCGCAAATCTTGATGACTAGTGGAAATAGTGCAATTTCCACCTACAAGAGGAAATTGCGCCACCTTGTGGATCTCACAAAATTCAAAGGAAAATCAAAAAATTCTTGAGTATCCAGTGAAAATTCCTAAGGAAGGTGTCAAAGTTGTGAAGAAATCATGAGAAGTTAAATGCAAAAAAGGAAGTCATAATGAAAAAGGCGCAATTGCAAGTAATATAAAGAAATTTTGCTAAAATTGCAATTTACAGTGACCTGTGGAAATTACTCCAAAAAGGCGCATTTTTGGGCATATGGTGGAAATGTTGCAATTTCCACTTTAGGGTGGAAGTTGTGCCAAAATGAAATTTAGCTCTTAAGATCATGAAAATCAAAGTTCAACTTTAAAACATTAAGATAGCTCTTGAAAACCATTGAAAATCATTTGCCAAGGGAATAGAAAAGTTGAAGGTAAAAAAAACATACTAAGTGAAAAAATCGCAATTTCCAGGCCATACTGGAAATTGCACCCAAAAAGCGCAAATTCTAGGCCCCAGTGGAAATTGTGCCACCCTCATGTACCTTGGAGATTTTGAATAGCTTTCAATTTCTCACATGCATTAATGAACTTGACTTAATGTTTTCAAGTACTATGAGTTGTGAATTTTCATCTTGCAGGTGTGTGAGAATCCGGAGGATCAAACATCATCAAGCTCATCACCTTGCATCCAAAGAAGGCGTTGTCACTAGAATGAAGAAAGTTCTACTGTACTTCATCGAGACATCATCATTATTGTTGTAGGAGAGAGTAGAATAGCAAGTAGAGTAGGAGTAGAGTAGAGAAAGCTCTTCTAAGTTGTTGGAGAGAACTCATGAAATTGTTGTAATCACTTCCAAGATTAATACATTTCTCATTGAAGCTTGGTGACAATTGTGTTGTTTTGGAACGTCGCATGGTTTCTTATTTCTCGAAGATAATCTAGATGTGTTTCCAAATAGAAGTAGAGTAGATTAGAAAGTTCATTGATATAGTGAATGTGTGAAGATATTTAATGAATTCCTAGGTTCATACTTTTGATGGTTTGTCGCTGGCAGATCGTTGTGCAAAGTTAGCCTGAACCTCCGTTTATTGCAATAGTTCGATTGTTGATGCTTGTTTGAGTTGCGCCAGATGTGGGTACTCAAATGTGTGTCTACAATATGAAAATCCTTAGTCGTCCTTGGGAGATTGCACTCGTTCCATCTAGTTGTTGAATTTGCCATGGCGAAGTGGAGCTTGTTATGAAGGAATTTGTCTATCTTGGCATCATTCATTGTCTCATTGTCCTTGGGAGTAGCGTAGATTCTCTCTAAACCCTTGACCTTTTTGCATTTTCTTTGTAATCCTGGAATTAGGAGGTTTCTTTCTATGAAAAGGAGTAATAAGTCGAGTGAGTGAAGAAGTAAATCCAGCGTAAGTCCCTTTGTGGTAACAACATATCACATCAAACAGTCCCTTTGTGTTAACAACATATCACATCAAACTACTGAGTCTATCCATTGCAAATCACGAATAATGAGCCTTGGAGTTGTCTCATTGGATCACATAGTTTAGCCTTTGAGAGACTTTGTTCAAGAGAGGATAGAATACTTAGTATTTTATTCTGCATGTTTGCATGTGCATAAAAAACACATCAACACTTCTTATATATTGGTATGAGAATTTGAATTTCTCAATTTCCCTCTTAATTTCCTAAATGATAACTTTTATATGCTAGACATTGAACCTCTTTTATTGCTTCAATAATTAGTATCGAGTCCCCTTCCACCGAAAGTTTCTTCTATTTATTTTCCTTAACTAGTTCTCTTTCTTATAAGAGAGCCATTGCTTCCACCTTATTATTTTTATTCAGTCTCAAGTAGACTTAAAACACCAACAGAGTTTGTCCACCATCATCTCTAAAGATCCCTTCTTGCTAATACCAAATCTAAAGTCCCCTTGTGTTAACAACATATCACATCAAACTACTGAGTCTATCCATTGCAAATCACGAATAATGAACCTTGGAGTTGTCTCACTGGATGACATAGTTTAGCCTTTGAGAGACTTTGTTCAAGAGAGGATAGAATACTTAGTGTTTTATTCTGCATGTTTGCATGTGCATAAAAAACACATCAACACTTCTTATATATTGGTATGAGAATTTGAATTTCTCAATTTCCCTCTTAATTTCCTGTATGATGACTTTTATATGCTAGACATTGAACCACCCTCTTTTATTGCTTCAATAATTAGTATCGAGTCCCCTTCCACCTAAAGTTTCTTCTGTTTATTTTCCTTAACTAGTTCTCTTTCTTATAAGAGAGCCATTGCTTCTACCTTTTTATCATCTCTAAAGATCCCTTCTTGCTAATCCCAAATTTCTTTTTGCATCTACATCAAAATTGGGCTTAACCTAATCTCTAGGAGATTTCTTCCACATATCTCTAAGCTTTTTCACTCTATTCCAACTAAACCCTTTATTAGGCATCTTAATCAATTTCCATCTTTGTAGAATTTTCTCATCTTCTTCCGATGGCTAATTTGATACGTGTTTCCACATTTTGACCAATTTTGATATTGAAGCCTTTATCTTCCTCTATATTCTCCCCACTGGGTTTTCATCGTAAAATATTCTTGAATTTCTTTTTAGCCATACACTGCAAATTGCATTGGCTTGACTTATCATCTAGATGGCCTTCAAAATCTGATTCTGAAGCCCTCTTGGCCATGTCAGTATCCACTCCTGACTGATATTAAGCCACTCCATCATGCTAAAAAAATCTTTTTCAAATCTCCCATCTCATGTTACATCACAGTGATAAATGATACTCATCTACTGAGTTGCTCTTACATAAAAGACTTCTTGAAGGGACATGGATTTGTCTATGGGTGAGCATCATACTTCAGTGCCATACCTGAAATTGCTAACTGTAGAAAGGAATTTCCTTTTGGAAGTTGATGCCTGAGCCACACATTCTTGGCTAGAAATTTCCTTCCTTCCCCTTCATTTTTTTGAAAGGAGTCTTAATAAGCCTCTCTCTAATTGAAATGTTTGATCTGGTCTAGTCCCATAAAAGCTAATCACTCTCTCATGGTCAAAGAGATTATTTTTTGCAAAATCTATTCCAAATTTGCAATTTTATCTCTATCTTAATGATGGGACCACTTCAAATGTTTTCATTTTCTTCTTCTAAATCATGTGATAGTTTTGAACCTTATTACTCCAAGTCCTTTCTGTATAGGATTATAGATCAACAAACTTCTCGTTTTGAGCCTAAGTAGCTGGCTTTATCCGAAGTATTATCTTAAAACAAAGCATAATCTCCTTCCCTTAAATTCCATCTCAATTCCTGTTTAATTATGAAAATAAACCCTCTAAAAAATTTTAATTTGTGAGAACTGTATGGAAGAGGCTCTAAACCTTTTGGTTTCTTGGCTGTCTTAATACTTCCCTCTAACCACCATGCTTCAAAGCCTATCGTTTTCTCTGTATACGCTTTGGTATCATATTTACTTCCAAATCTAAATTCATGACTTCCATGTATTTCAAAACTAAACCCACATTTGATTTTGGTTGGCGTATCTTTTTTAGGCTAACAAGGAATTTCTTGTTTCATATGTTCCAGTCCTAAAAAAAATCTTCCCTAATCTTGTAACAGCTTCAACTCTTTTACTTGGCACTTGGAATAAAGAGATATCATGCATATCGGAACTGCTTGTAGACATGCTTTAATTAATTTAATTCTTCTTACTAAGGTAAGTTATTTTCTTTTCCATATTGACAATTTTGTTTGCATTTTGTCTGCCACTCCCTTCCAACACTCACTCCCTTCCTTCATTATAGGCATTCCCAAATAGATACTTCATAGCTCAAATATCTCAAACTCATAATTTTGAAGTTTTTTCCTTGTAATTCAATGGTTTTAAAAGATTTTTTTCTTCTTCTTGCTATTTTTCTGACCTAAAGTTGTTTTTATAATTATTAAATATTCTCTTAAACATGTTTGCTTCCCGAGCAATTGGAGTCCCTGCCATCAGAGTAACATCTACAAATTAAAAATGTGATATTGAATCCACTATGAAAGTTGTGCTTACAACTCTTATTCTTCTTTCTTCTTTTTCCTCCTTTATCTTTCTTCCTAGAGCTTCTGCCACTATAATAAAAATATATAGAGAGTGGATCTCCCTACCTTAAACCCCATGATGCATGAAATTATATAACTGGCAAGTTACTAAAAAAGGTTGATATGTAGTAGTACTTAAGCAACTTTGAACACCTGTCGTTGTCTATCTTGTGCAAAGCCAAGCTTCTTTAGTATTTCAATAAAACTCGCAAATTTCTCTATCATAAGCTTTGTTCTATCTTGTTTTATCATTATTTTTGCCTTTCCATTCTTGTGGATTAAATAAATAGTTTCATGAGCTAATAGGATCTCATTTGATATTAGTCTTCCTGCCATTAAATGTTTTGTTCTTCTTTAATGATATTGTATAAGGATGTTTTCAATCTATTTGCCATTGGCCCATTAGTTATGCAAAAATTTTAAATACTGTAAATTATATTATATAGAGAGACTAGTCTGAAGGTAACAAAAAAATCTACATCAACCTTTTTTAGTAACTTGTCAATTATATAATTTCATGCATATTGTAGGCTTCTGTTAGGTCTCCAAGCCTATAATATGCCAAATTTTTTGAAATGTAAGATTGATTTTAGGTTTAAAGACATGTTCTCACTCACTCTAGAAAAACAAAATGGGACAAACAAGTGTGGAGAAACATAGCAAAGTGAGGAAAACCAACAAGACTCAAAGATGGGTCTTGACAACTAGGCTTGATGAGGTACTCGTGTACAAAAGTCTCTCACAAGTGGAGAAAAGGAGAAAACCTAAAATATCTCTGATGAATATGTATTAGTCTGTCTTTGATTTCCACTCACAATAGTAGTGTATACCCAGCAGTTTATTGTTAGAAAATTAAATCAGTCAGCACGCTGAACAAGAGATGCAACAATTAGATTAAATAGATCTGGAATTTGTCACTTATATAAGTTCCAAAACACTAATAGGGTTGGTTACAATGCGGCCCTGAATTTGTATAAACTAACTTATATATGATAGATTGTTGTTCCATATCCCAATAATGCAATAAATGGTGGTAGTTAACAGCGATTGGATCTGCTAACCTTAATCCTTGCTCCAATTCTTGATAATGATAGATTGTTCAGAGTTTATGGATCCATGTTGGCTGTGGGTAGTTATGCCTTTGCTGGTTGATGTGTTTCAATGAGTCTGCCCTCTTATCAGCTGTGATCGCTGTGTCAGAGAGACTTAAATCGCCCAAACCCTGAGAGTCTTCGCTGCTAATATTGTAATTTGGCTCATGTGACCCTAATATTATGAATTTCTCCTCCTTTCTGAGTGAGACGCGATCCCTAATGATCAATTAGGAATTCGATTTGGCAGTGATGTCATTATTGATCTGTATCCAAATTGAGACTGAGCAGTTTTGTGGAAATCCTTTGGGTAGCGACTCTGAAAATGATTGAATTCCTCTACTGGGCAGAAAGACCCTTGCAGACCTGAAAAAAAATGTGTAACAAACTTCAATTAATCCCAATGCAAATCCCTGAATTGGAATTTGCTCAATGAACTTGGCAGGGTTTTCGTCCCAGATGGCTTGGTTGCTCAACTGAAATCGGCAATTGCAAAATACAAAATCGGATGATGCCAAAGAGCTCCAATGCCTGATTTAATACCTTCTTGAAATTGGTCCCATGAGACCCAAAAATGGGTGCCAAAATAGAATATTTGAACTTTCTTTTATTTTATTATTATTATTGTTATTAATATAAGTATATTTTTATTTATTATAATATTTATTATATATTTATAGTGCTAAAAAACCCTTTTATTATAATAACAATAATCATAATATTATTTATTAAGGGTGGAGGGGACATTATAGTCCTCCCTCAAATATTGTTTGTCCTTGAGCAATTTCAGATTTGGATGATAAAAAATCTCCACTTCTTCTCATGTAGCATCTTCGAGAGGCAAATTCTTCCACTTCACCAAATTTTCCAGAATGACCTTACTCAGTCTCTTCGCTCTCATATTGATGATCGCTTTGGGCTCCAAAGTCAATTTACCTTCCTCGTCAACCTAACATGCTGCACAAGTACCTTCTCAAGGCAAGATATATGAAAAAAATTGTGAATTCTATTGTCTTCCGGTAGCTCCAACTCATATGCAACCTCTCCTATCTTCTATATGATCTTATAAGGCCCATAAAATTGTGGCTTAAGCTTCTCTACACTGCTCTCTTTGAGGGAAGATTGCCTTTAAGGCCGTAACCTTAGGAAAACCATGTCTCCCACCTCGAAACGCCTCTCCAAACGGTGACAATCAACATACATCTTTTGTTGATTTTGGGCCTGCTGCAAATTTTCCTTGAGTGCATTCAAAATATCTATGCTTTGCTGAACCAAATCCCTAGCCCCTGGGACTCTACTATCCAAAAGAATCAAGTCCACAAAAGATAGTGCATCATACCCATATAGTGCTTTGAAAGGAGTCATAGTTATAGACATATGATGTGTGGAGTTGTAGCAATACTCCCCAAGATGAAGCCACTTAATCCATGTTGTTTGTTGCCTTGTAAAATAATTCCTTAAATGCTCCTTAATCCATTTGTTTACAATCTTTGTTTGTCCATCTGTCTGGGGTGACAACTAGTGTTGGGAGTAAACTCTGTGCCGGTTAATCAGAAGAGTTGTTGCCAAAACATAATAATGAACCTACTGTCCTTGTCACTCACAATGTTCCTAGGTAGCCCATGTAATCTAAACACCTCTCTAGAAAACAAATCAGCCACATGTGGAGCTCTATATTTAGAGGATATAACATAAAAATGAGCATACTTAGTAAGTCTATCCACTACCAAAAAAATACAATCCTTACCCTGTACTTGCGGAAGTTCGGTGATAAAATCCATAGAGACGCTCTCCCATTTCTGATTTAGAATGGGTAAGGGCTGCAATAAATGAGGTGGAAAAGATTGTTCTAGCTTGTTCTGTTGGCAAACCAATCACTCCCTAACGCGTTTCAAAACATCTTCCTCGAGGCCTTTCCATGAGAAGCACTCTCTCAATTGCCTATAAGTCTTGTAATACCCCTAATGACCATCCAATGGTGTATCATGACATGCTCTCAAAATCTTCTCCACAATTTTTGATTTTGGAACAAGGTACACTTGATCCTTATAGAGTATGAGCTCTTCCGCTACTTTGTACCTGCGATCTTGTAGCTTACCATCCACAATATCAAAAGCAAAATGTTCTTGGCATACTTAGCTATTATAGAAGCCTTCCAGTTAGGAGATATATCGGTCATGGAACACAAATATGGCTTCCTAGACAAAGCATCAACAACAACATTATTCTTACCTGTAACATACTCAATATCGAAATCATAAGCTTGTAATTTACCCACTTTTGTTGCCTGTCATTCAAATCCATTTGGTTGAGGAAGAATTTCAAACTATTGTGATTTGTCTTCACCACAAACCTCTTGCCAACCAAATATTCCCTGAATTTGGTCAAAGCATGCATGATGGCCAACAACTCTTTATCGTAAATAGAAAAGCTCCTCCCCGACTCCTTGAGCTTCCTGCTCTCGAAGGCTATGGGGTGTTTGTTCTACATTAACACTGCTCCTATACCCTCTCCTGAAGCATCACACTCTAGAACAAAAGGAGGTGAAAAATCCGGAATAGCCAAAACAGGACATGAACTCATTACCTCCTTGAGCTTATCAAAAGCCTCCTGTGCTAAATCACTCCAGGTAAAAGCTCCCTTCTTCATCAAATTGGTCAATGGGGCAGCCAACTGTGAAAAGCCTCGGATAAATCTCCTATAATAACTGCAAGGTCCCACAAACCCTCTCAAATGTGATATAGTCCTGGGTCGAGGCCAATCCACTATTGCCTTAATCTTCTCCTTATCCACGTTGACTCCTTGGGCGCTAATCTTATGCTCTAAATATAAAATCTTGGTCAACCCGAACTCACATTTGGATGCCTTAGCGAAAAGAGATTGCTGCTCAAGAATATCCAATACCTCATCTACATACCTCAAATGATCCTCCCAAGTTCTGCTATAGATCAATATGTCATCAAAGAAAACTAATACAAATTTCCTCAACTGCTTGATGAATACTTGGTTCATGCAAGACTGGAATGTGGTAGGTGCATTTGTCAACCCAAATGGCATGACTAGAAACTCGTAGTGACACCTGAAAGATGTCTTGTGCACATCCTCGTCTCTCATCCTTATCTAATGGTACCTAGACTGCAAATCAATCTTGAAAAAGTATATTGTGTCGTGAAGCTCATATATCAACTCATCAATCTTGGGAATAGGGTAACGGTTCTTGATTGTCTTCTTGTTGAGTGCCCTATAGTCAATGCACATCCTCATTGTGCTGCCCTTCTTGTTCATCAACACCACAGAAGAAGCAAATAAACTAGAACTTAGTCGTATGTGTCCCATATCCAACAATTCTTTGATCGCCTTCTCGTCTCCTCTTATCTCCTCGGATGACAATGTGTAGTGATGATCGACTTAGATCCCTCCTCCAACTTGATGACATGCTGAAACCCTCTATCTGGAGGTAACCCTGGAGGAATATAATTGAATACCATGCTATGCTTGTCCATAATGGATTGAATAACCACATGAGTAGTCTTTGCACCCATGGGTGAAACACTATTTGTGATCAAACACTCTGCTTCCCAAGCTACTTGTCCTCTACGAAAAGCTCTCTCCATCCTCTTGGATGAAACAACCCTCGGAGCTCCATTAGACAAGCCTTGAAGAACCACCTCTTTACCCTCTGATTTGAATCTCAACCCCATAGTTTAATAGTTCTGGGTGAACGCGCCAAGTGAATGCAACCACTGCACACCCAAAGCAACATCCGTCTCACCTATACCAACCACATAAAAGTCATCACACACTCTATGCCTACCCAAAGTGATGTCAAGTTGCTGGATCCTCCTGGTGCAAGGGATAGTAAATTCGTTTACCACAATCACATTGAATCCCTCAAAGTTATGTGTCTTCAATCCCATCCTTGTCACCAAACCCTCATCAATGAAATAATGGGTAGCCTCGCTATCAATCAATACTGTCACCTTATGACCTTGCAAAACTCCACAAACTCGAAAGGCATGATACCTAGGTGCTCCTGAAAGGGTAGCAAGTGTGCCCCTTGAAGAACCTCCTCCTTCTTCATGCTCCCCCTTGTCAACTACAACCTTGGTCTTAGGTTTTCTATCTCTGAATCATCATTTGAAACTACCTCTATGAAATGCACTTGTCCTTTCCCTAAACACCTATGCCTAGGGACTTGTGGCTCCCTACATGAGAAACACAATTTCTTTCTTTGGAGTTCATTCTTGAACTCTTCATTCCTATTAGGTCTCGGAGGTAGCATCTTGGGTTGAGGGAAACTCTTTTGGAACGGTTTCCTTTGTTGCCCTATTGGAGATGGCTTGGGATTGACCTTGGTTTTGGCCATCAAATCTTCTAAATTCAAAGCTCTCCTAATGGCATCCTGTAAAGACCCTGGATCAAATAGGGGTTTTCTTTGTTGCCCTATTGGAGATGGCTTGGGATTGAACTTGGTTTTGGCCACCGAATCTTCTAAATTCAAAGCTCTCTTGATGCCATCCTGTAAAGACCCTGGATCAAATGCCCTTACCAAATCCTTGAGTAGTTCAGTTAGACCTTCCACAAAAAGCACTAGGAGTCTCCTCTCTGTCACATCTGGAACCATCACTGAAAGCCTTTAAAACTCTGCTACATAGCATTCAGCTGATCCCTTCTGTCTCAACTGTGCTAACTCTCTGAAATGAATCTCTGGGTTCTTGTCATTACAAATTGGAACACAAATAGATCCGAAAGAGGATGGGACAAACCCAGCTAGCTTTTGCATTCAACAGGGTAAACATTCGTCAACATCTTCTCTAGACAATTTTGTGTGTTTCCTGATGTTGCTGTGCGGATGGGAAGTATCCATTCTAAGACTGTAGTTGATTGTAGAGTTGATGAGCAATCCTGTTGAGTGGTTCTTGGACATCTTTGGCATGAGCATATGTGCACTGGTACTAGTCTTGAGAAGAGCTGCATAAAATTCAAGCAAGGATGTGCAATTTCTTTTTATTTTTCACCCATAATTGATTATATCAATATTTCTTGGGATGTACCTGTTGATTCCATGGATTCTTTAACTGTTGCATAGGTAGATTGTGATTGCCATGTTACTATTTCTCAAGGAATATCACAGAAAGCAGAGGTCTCACAGAAGCCAAAACTTCTGTTGGAGCAAGTTCAAGGATATCCACCTAATAAAGAAGCTCTGGATTTGATCCCGAACTTGATGCAGGCGTGATTCTAAACTTGAGTATGCAGATTTGGTAGCCACTGATGAGTTGTACACCAAAGGTATCTGCAACATCACAAGAATATCAGCTTCTTTGCTCCCAGATTTTGCAGAGTTTGATAGTGGCACAGTTTAGTTAAGACTCTTTCTTACAGACCTTCATGCACCATCAATCAAAGACATGTTGCAGATCAAGAAAAATCATAGTCTTATTTGAAGGCACATCTCATCCAAATGGGCACTAGGGAAAGATGGAAAGTACACTCCTTTGTTGTGTGGAAAATGTAAGATTTGTAATTTCTAATATTCCTTAAGGGCTGTGTGGCTACATGGCTTGACGTATGGTTCAAATGTAGCCCACTCTCTTTGAGAGTTCCTCTGCATTTCTTTGTTAATTTTCCATTATTCTGTTGCACAAGTCTTCTGCTCCTTTGTTGGACACAACAATCATTCCTTGCTTGCATGCGATACTTTGGGGAATTGGATGCCAACGCAGAGAATTCCAAAAAGTCCATTTTTCAACCTACTTGTTTTTGCATGTTGTGCCTAGGTTATCATGTGAAGTATCCTTTGCCTCATAAATTCACACGGGGAAGTCTGTGAAGTTGCTTATTGGGAGGAAATAATGTGCAAATCAGTTCCTTCACAGACCACACCTACCCTTCCTCACAAATTTAGAGTGCACCTGACAAAATTTCAGCATTTATACCTCCTGCCATTTTTTTCAAAACTTGGAGACTAGTTTAAATCTCTTCTGCAGTCTATTTCTGCCAATGACTCAGAACAGGCCTATCAGCCAATCTTTCTTAAAAACCATACCAAAGAACACTATGATGGGCAACAAGTCTGGTGTATTGTGCATGATTCAAACCTGCCTGAAAATCAGCCATATTGTGGGCTGAAGATTGCTCTGCAGAATAGTCATGAGATAACTGGGATTCTCAAACAATGTTAAGGAACATGTACATGTGGAAGAGTTTTCTACCATGCTGATCTTACTTCCACTAACACACAATATGGTTTTATTCACTTTCTGCTCAAGCTAGATGCATATACCGTAAGATATGTATCCTCACCACATTCTACACTGTTTGAAGAATGAAGCTAAGGTTAAGATCAATAAACTACTATGTACAAGAATCGTCATTCCATGGTAAAGGCAGTGCACGGCCAACCCTGCACTTGGTTAGAACTCTAGAAGAGTAATGGCACACTTTGCATACAGACTTTTGAGAACTCATTAAAACAATCATTTGGGTCTCTTTATCAATGTGTTTGATACTTTAAAGATCAATTGCATTTGAATTTCATATGTGACTGAATTGTTATTTAGTGGGGTTTATACTGCTACTCAATAATCTGTTTGGATTGACAAACACCACAGCTGCTTTAATTGGATCATCACAAATATCTGAAAGTATTTCTTGCATGTGCTCATGGAGATTTACTTAGATGATTAGTTCTTGGGTGGATCTCTTTTGGACTTGGCCAATTTTCTTGCTCTCAAGACCAGGCATACTTGGCACAAAGAACTAGAGTGTCACTATTGAGTGCCCCTGTGGTATTATCGATTAAGAGTTTGCCTGGGCTAGATGGAGAATTGATCTCTCTATTCACCAAAGTCTCCTCTCAATGCTGCATACAGGGTTCACAATCATCTATGTATTTGTTGTTGTCAAATGTTTTGTCAGACTGCTGTCTATTCTCAGCCTGCCACCTCTAGGGTTTCACTCAAACATGCCTTTTGCTAACTTTTGGCATCCCATAGAGCCTAGCTCAATAGGACTCTTTGCTTCGTTAAAGAAAGTTACTTCTAGAGAGGAACATTAGCCATATTAGAGATCAATAATGAGATCAATATATAATAATCAAGGTTAGTAACAATATGATTATAATTGATAACAATGAACAAATACAAGTACCTAAATATATATATTTGTCATACTTATTCTTTAACATATTTAGGCCTCATGATATACTTCGGGAATGGCGATCGTCATGCCGAATCGTTAATCTAACCTAATCGTTTACCCTAGCGGAGGTTGGGAATATATTCGTTAAGGCGCTGGATAACAATGCTCCACTGCCATAGGCCCAAGGGTTTCATTGCTACACCCGACAATTCTTCACCACTTGGCTCAAGGGTTTCATTGCTACACCCGACAATTCTTCACCACTTGAGGGTCACCTATCGTGTAAGACATTCATAACAAACTAATCTTCACTGCCATAGGCCCAAGGGTTTCATTGCTACACCCGACAATTCTTCACCACTTGGCTCAAGAGTTTCATGCTCACCCGGCAATACTTCACCACTTGAGAGTCACCTATCGTGCAAGACTTATTAATAATAATAATAAATCGCCCTTCCTTAACGACCCAAACGTCCTCATAGGCATCAGACAAGATTAATGACGCAGCAAGACACACAACATCCCTCGTATAGCATGGGCAAGACTAATTATCGTTATATAAGCATAGATATATATAAGTTAGAAATATTATACCGATTCGTAGATTTGCTCTCCTTAGAGATGTACAAGTGATCTTGTGGATCACTAAGATGATGATTGCCTTGATTTCTTACAAGGCTGCTATTAAATCAGATTTCCTTATGCAAGGATGTTCCTTATAGGAACTATTGTAATTGAGAGTATTTCTACCACTTATGGATAGATATTCATATGGCAGTTTGCCTATATATAATAAATCTGATATGTATATTAATTCTGCCTTGCTGTTGTAATGGCTAATATACCATTTGAATGCTGAATGTTGTGAATAAATGTTCTTTGATGCTTAAAGGAGTAGATATGATTGAATGATGCTTGATCAGATTGATTGATTGATTATATTTAGAGCGTTTGCTGATGAAAGATTTGAGAATGCTTGCTGAATGATGAATATCTGATGATATGATTTATATTTGAATTCCTTTTACAATCAACATATATATATATATATATATATATATATATATATATATAATCAATATACATATCTGCTGAGTGCGCAAGAAGAAGCAATCAAATATATATATATATATATATATATATATATATATATATATATATATATATTTGATTGCTTCTATATAAATTTGATTGCTTCTTCTTGCGCACTTAGCAGATATGTATATTGATTGCTTGAATTGTATTCGTTGCTGTCCTCCTTTCTTGTTGATATGCTCAGTCCATTATATTAGAAATATGTATTTTGCTTTGGAATATATATATATATTCTTAAGAATCAGAAATATATGTTATTCCTTTATTACTCGCAGTAAGTATATATATATATATATTGATTGCTTGTTCTTCTCAGGTTATATGCCATGTGCCGATATTAAGGTATTGTTTAAATTAAAGATTTAAAACGTCAGCTTAAATATCCCCCGTCATAGTCCATTAATAAAGATATAATATTATATGATATTATCTATAAATATTTTAAATATAATATATTAACTGATATATTATATTTATAAATAACTAATACAAATATAAATGTAAATATGAATAATTTAAATTATAATCATTTATTATAATAATATAATAATAAATATAGTATAAAGACAAATATAATATATAATATATTATTTAAATAACTAACAAGATATATTATATAAATAATAAATATTAATAATATAGAACTAATATAAATAAATATATTTACACTTATTAAAAGTGACTCCACTTCATACGAGGAGATTCGGTTAAGAGGAGCACTAAAGTTAATAAAACATATATTAAAAGTGAAGCAAATAATATGATTGGAGAAGAATAATAAATAAAGAAACTAAAAAATGATTATAAGTAAAGGTGCGATTCAAAGGGACCCTTCACATGCATCATTTAATAAATGATTAAATGCTGCTGTAGTATATTAAGGTTAAGGCTGCGATAATAATAAACAACAAACAGTCATAAAAGCATATGACGGTTGGAATGGGTATACCCCTTAACAACGATCATGCCTTTTAAAAGATATAAAAGGGAAATCATGAGAATATTATTCTAGCAATAGGAAAAAAGATATTTTTTAAGAGAACATTTCTGAGTTAAATATAACTTTGATATTGAAAATAAATAAATATAATAAAGAGTAATCGTATTTGATTTATATAAGAGCATAGCACACATTGAGAGATTGGAGGTAAACTTGTTAGGAAGAAGTAGCATTAATACCTCAAAGGTAGATAAGACTGGTGGTGGAATGGACCATGTTACATCATACTTAGGCAATGGATAAGACCTGCGGTGGAATGGACTATGCTACATCATACAAGGGCAATAAGTAAGACCTGTGGTGGAATGGGCATGTGTTACAACATACAGGGGCACTTAGTAAGACTTAAAGTGGAATGGACATGTGTTACATCATACAAAGGCACTACCCGTAGAGGATGATTCATGCAACCTAACAAGAGATAGTATCCCATCTCCACTAAGATTTGAAATGAATAAGATTAACCCTAAGTATGAATCGACTTAAGGATTGGATAATTGAATTACTGATATATGTTGATATTAGAAGAATAATTGATTACTAATGTTCTCTTTTACAAGTTGAAATTCTGTGCAAGATTAAGAAAATTTTGACTTGCTAGAATGGGACATTACATTATCTCTTATTGTATCTCTACTGCTAATTGATATTGTCTTTTGGAATTATTCCTCTTCAAAATTCATAACAATTATTCCTCTTCAAAATTCATTTCTCCATCGATCCCCTTAAGACCCTTTATATCTTCCAACTTGTATGACTGTTGGTCAACGGTCATGTCTTTTGTTAAGGGTGGCGTTGCTTTTATATTAGTTCTTTTACATACATTATTATTATTACTGCCTCTTTTAACAATCGCCGATTTAATTTAATTGCTGTCTATAATGCTATGCTGCTCCTTTAATATAACCGTTGACTCCTGCTGATCGCAGCCTTTGTAAGAATATAGGAATAGTTCCTTATATGTATCGCTGCATTACTTATTTCCCAAAATCGTTGGGTCTTCTTGATTTGACTTATTTCTTTTATATAATATTCGTTGCCCTTTCTTATGTGTTAGTAATATGCTACTTTATATAATGTATACCATATATTTATTCTTATGTATATAGTATTGTATATATTATTTCATAATATATTTATAGTATTAATATTATATTATAATTATAATAATATTTAAATT
The DNA here is from genome assembly GCA_027924645.1 of Cunninghamia lanceolata. Classification (NCBI taxonomy): domain Eukaryota; kingdom Viridiplantae; phylum Streptophyta; class Pinopsida; order Cupressales; family Cupressaceae; genus Cunninghamia; species Cunninghamia lanceolata. The sequence goes on along the minus strand of BSBN01000380.1, from coordinate 1,611,612 downwards.
GTTAATATTAATATTAATAATTATTTTTATATTATATAGTATATTATAATTATTATAACATAATATTTATATGTGTTTGTTTATTAAATATAATAAATATATTAATTATATTAAAAATGTTTATATAATAATATCATTTATTAAACATCGACTTCTATAAATTGATGATCGTCGGCCTATAGGAGAGGGGACATGACAGAGGTATGAGATTGTTGTGCCTTTGAAGCACAATCTCTTCAATAGGTCTATGTTGAACTCATGTCCAATTTTAGGTGTAGGATCCTCGGTCTTTCTATTGAAAACAAGTCAAGAGACTCATCGCTCCAACACATGATCTCCAAAAAACAAGAGATCTCCCCTAACCCGAATCTGATCATATAGGTGTGCTACCGATCATCTCATGCCAATTGAACACTAGTTGCAACACCACAATAACCAAAATCTCACTAGACAAAATGATCACAATAATCATCTAGCAGATTATCACAAACCATTGCCAAAGCTCCCAGAACATGATCATTACAAAATCTAGGAACTTGTCATGACACTATGATTTACTACCCAAACCATGACCAATGTTCTCACTGCAATTGAGAAAGTATGTATACTCTAGGAACTACCACTGGCCTCATGATTTGCATCTTCACCAAAGGAGGTCATCTATCCCAATCGACAAATATGCTCTAAAGCATCCTCATCATGCCACAACTCCAACTAGTAATCTAGAGTCCACCATGGCATACAAAACTCATCCTCTAAACCAAGGATCATCCATCTTAACTAACAAATCATAATCGACAACTCAACCAAAGACTCTAAGAGCCCTCCATGGCAACAGACTGTCTACATTTTCATAAAACATGAAGATAAACATATTTTGTCAACATAACTAAAGATATCAATGGACGCCCCTCATGACACCAACCACCACTGTAGAAGATCATCTATCACAAAGTGACAGATTCTCATCACTGCCAAAGTTTCCACTAAAGGTGGTCCCAAGCTACACATGGCACTGTGATAAACATCACATAAGTGAAGATCACCCATGGTTCTCACATAGCAAAGGAGCACATTTGCAACACTAGCATCTCCCAAGGTAGAACCAAAATCTCCAACCAAGAAGATAGGAATGGCTATCTAACTGCACAAAGCCGTTGGCAACATATGTAGGATGATGAAAAGCTAATGAGCATAACTGTAAGTAGTGTTGTCATTGATGGCAACAAAGGGTAAAGATACAGTGGTTCGAAGAGGAGCAACACAGGATAAAGATAGTGGCAACAAAGGTTAAAGGCATAGTGGTCCGGAAAGTAGTAACCAGGCATAAGGAGACAGTTGTGTTGGTCTGGAGAGATTCAATAAAGGGGTATAGATATAGTTAGGCTGGAGTTGCTAAGTATTTTGGAAAAGGTGCTAAGTGTGATATGAAATTTGCTAAGTGTGATGTGGATAAGGATAACAAAGAGTAAAGATGTAGTCATGTTGATCCAGAGAAGACCATTGCACCAATCACTCTGCAAATTTGTCTAAGTATCAGTATACTGTATTCAGTGTTCAGGAGACCAGCCTTTTTGGTCCGCATTCCTCCGCTATGAAACATTTTGCTGTGTGTTTGCAAGGTATTGTTGGTACATATTCATAGAGTCCAAATCCAAAGTTTTAGGTCTTGAAGCCCTCCGGAGTCAAAGGAAGAGTTGACAGAGTACCGGACTTTGTACTGATAGTACAATGACAGTGCTAGTGACAAATTGGGATGCTTCGCATTCCACCGCAGATGAATATCCTGCTTTGCGGAGTTGAGGATAAGGTTATGGATGTCTGAAGTATGTATGATCCAAGTGATAGGCATTTTGGAGGTCCGCATGTCGATTTGTGAACTAACAGTTAGTTCATGCTATTGTTGCCTCACCAGTGGAGCCGACCTGAAGGTGTTAATGTTGTGCGGAGCTATGAAATGTATGAAGTAATGTCATGAGAGTTTTTATAGGTTGTGCCGACATATATAAATGTGCTACATGCTTTGGTCCTCTCTGTAAAGCATATTGGATTATGTTTTGGGCCGACAAGACAGGAAGTCATACAATACATGTATTGTGCCAACCTAATTGATGTTTCTCCTTAATGCGGTATATATACAAGATTGAATTCTTGTGCGGAGGTGTGTGGTGAAGGTTGTGAAGCGAAATAGAGTGGAGGTAAGCGAAGTCTGATGCAGAGAGAGACAAGTTGAGGTTGTGGTCAAGATGAAGTGTGTAAAATCAATATTTTGAGCTTCAGTGGAACTGCATCTTCAACATTAGTCAAATGCATTGTTAACAGTTCATTTTGGCCGTGAGCCATCCCTTTCTTCTATCTCTTTCTTTTCAGGACAGTGAGCCACCTGCAGTGGGCATTCTTGGACAGTGAGTCCACCAATTGTATCAACCTTAACTGGTTGCTTTATTAATATATATTGTGAGCTAATCCTCACCGTGGTTTTTCCCTTTTTGGGCTTTCCACTTAAAAATTTGGTGTTCATGTGTGTTTATTATTAAACAAGCTTTGTGAAATGAATGTTTAAATGATTAAGTGGTTTCAAAGAATTTTGATTCAACCCCCCTCTCAGTATTCTGGGTGTTCAACAATTGGTATCAGAGCTTGATTCCTTGGAAAAAGCTTAACCGCTTGAGGAAGATCTTGAGGTGTGAACACATGGCTCCTAGGAGATATCCTACTCCGAAAGAAATCCCTGCTATTGAATTTACTGAAAGAAGACTGCATAGTTGACATGAATGGAGAACTTGATCAGCCCTTGAAGATCTGGGAAAAGTTTAATGTAAGAACAGAGATCTGGAAGAAAATATTAAGGAAGTAGATGAATGCATCAAAACATTGAGGGAACAAAACAAAAAATTCAAAGAAAGATACAAGGAAGTAAATGAATAGATGAATCAATCAAATGAGACAATCACCAATCTGAAAATACAAATTGAGGAAGGAAAAAGAATTAAAGAATGCCAAAATGAAAAAGTGAAAGGCAAATCTGAAGAATGCTCAAGGCTTGAACAAGAAATAGCGGTCTTAAAAGCAAAACTTGAAAAGGCAAAAATTCAAGAAGACAAATTCAAGAAGAGCTCTATATTTCTTGATGAAATGATTGCAAATCAAAAGACTCATAAGGATAAAGAAGGTTTGGGGTTTGAAAAAGGTGAAAATTCAAAAGCAAACAATGCTGAGAAGAAAAACAATGGTCAAAAGAAGACTGAAGACAAGAAGAATAACAGACAGGTTCGGAATCAAAAGAAAAATTTCAAGATGACACCTATTAGACAACCTGTTGCACAAAAATACTCTGGGTGTTGCTATTCTTGCAATAAGTTTGGACATAGGGTTGTGGAATGTAGAAGCAAGATGAATCAAAATGTTCAACCATTCTCTGGGCAGTGTTTTACACGCCAAAGGTTTGGTCATAAAGCTAGTGAACGCATAAATCAAATGATGAGAAGTTATAATAAAGGTATGATGGTTTCATTTTTTAATGGTTACTGTTATACATGCAGTGGATTTGGGCATAAGGCTAATCAATGCAGATCCAAAATGAATGGAAGTGAGCTTGTTCAAAATGTCAGTGTTATGAATGCAACAAATTAGGTCATATTGCTAGATTTTGTAGAAGTAAGATTGTGAAGGTTGATCTGGTAAAGAAGAGTGATTCAGTAAAGAATGTGGATCTGCTAGAGATAAAGAAAGAGATGGACAAGGTTTGGAAAAAGAAAGAAGAAAATAAGGTGAATGATGGTGCTATGTCAGTCTTTGGCGCAGATACCTCCTCCGGGAACTAGGTTGAGAGCTTTGGCTCAGGGGGAGCTTTAATGGAAATCTTTCTTCCCCTGCCAGAGAAATGGTGTTGATGCTTCAACACAAGGATATGGGATGTAGATTGATATTCTTGACCCATTGAAGAAAACACCGGTGAAAAACGTCTTATTGCGGAAGATTGCGGAGCAATTGAAGATGACTGTGAATCACAGTAGAAGCTTTGACAGCTTTATCAAGCAGAGCATTGAATGCAAATTAGGTTAAATGTACAAAGGGTATAAACGAATGCAACTTAACAAAAAGGATCATTTGCAAACAATCAATCCAAGAGTGAAGAGCTGTGAAGGTGCAAGAAGAAGCGAATTTAGATCTCCTAAGCACGAAACCCTAACCTGAGGTGATTGAAAGGTATTTGTAATAGCCCAATGTTAAGGCATTGTTTAAATCATAGCAGCAAAAATGGTTTGGGAAAAAAATCGGCAAAACAAAAGAATACGATTTTTTCAAAAAATCATGAAAAATACAAAAAAGGAGAAGAAATCCTAATTGTTTTTAAATGATATAAATTTTATAATAGAATAATAAATATTATATTTTAATATTATCTATTAATAATATAATATATAAATATAATAATATTTATAATAAATATTAATAATATAATATATATAATATTATATTATTATAATATATTAATCTAGAAAAATATAGATTAATGATAAAAATATTATATTAAATATTATAATAGAATAATAAATATAAATAATATATTATATATTAATAATATTATTATTATATAATATTATATTAATGATATAAATATTATAATAAAATAATAAATACAAATAATATATTATATCTTAAAAAAATTAATATTCTATTTTAATAATATAATATACAACTATTATATTATTAATGTTAAATATATAATATATTATTAGTATTTATTATTCTATTTATTCATTAATATATTATAATATTATAAATTATATTTAATATTTATACAACCGATAGGCTTTTATATGAGAGCATTATAGTGCTCCGAAAATTGTCTTAGGTGGTAAAAAAAAATGGCACCCGAAAATTTCTTGAACTCGCTAGTTGTTCTCACGCCAGGTAAAAATCGTGTCAGAAAGTTTAAATATGGGCTATATTTGCAGTAAACTGGTTTTGATTTATATTAAAAACCCCTATTTTCTTGGGTAAAAAATCACCTAACTCGGTGATTGGCGAAAAATCTGGGGATTTCTACTTTTATGGTTTAAATTAAACATATATAATATTATTAATATATAATATTTAATAAATAATATTATTATATAAATATTTTAATATAATTAAAATATAATATATTTATTTTAATTAACAAGATATACTATTATATTTATAAATAACAAATATAAATATAAATATAAATACAAATGTAAATATAAATATAAATAAATATTATTATAATTTATAATCATTATAATATATTAGCAGCAATATCAATATGTTATGAAGGGCAAAGACAGCGATTTAATATATATTGATGGGATACATTTGGAAAAAGACAAGAATTCTCTATGAAGCGCTACATAAGGATAAGACAAAGGGCAGCGACTTTTATGACAGCAATCTGTTATAACCAAAGGCAACAATTAATATAGTAGGCAGCAGATGCAGCGATTAATATCATTCACAAGCAGCGAATATAGGAATGGTAGCAACTATTAACAAAACAATGTTAAATAATTAATAAGAGGCACAAATTGTCTTTGAAGGCAGCGATTGATATCCATTGATATCCATAAAGGTGCATTGCTAAGTAGTGTGTCTCTTCAATGTGCACAGGTATAAGAAGGTATAAAGAGTAAGATTAGTTGGGAGTTAGAGGGAGGCAAGAATAAGATATTTTCTGAGTTAGAATAAATATATATTCTGAGATAAACATATATTTCTGATATATTTATCAAGTGAATAGCAAGGTAAGGAAGATAATAATAATTTCAGAGTATATCAACTGTTTTATTGGGAAGGAATATAAAACAAATAAGGGTTTGCACTCAGGTAGGCAAAAGAAGGGAAAATATATATTTATTATAATCTGATCTGAATTTATATTGCAGTACATTAGACTGCAGTCAACATCAAAAGACAAGAATACAATCTTTAGATTTCTAAAGGATACAAAGGCAAGAGTTATCTACTTGGTATGATGTATCTAACCCTACCTATCTATGTCTATTATGATGACCATACATATGAATTCCAATTGGTTTAAATCTTAAAGATCATGTATAATGTATATTCACAACACATCGAAGTAGAGGTATGTTCAAGCTTAATACTTAGTTATTTCTATTGCCTCCAACCTTAGGAGAGGCGAGGTGTTGTTAGGGATAGGCGGAGTAAATCCATCCCAATGAGATTGAGCCCCAAGGGTGAAGGACAGATGTTCCGGAATCTGGGCCCAATTATGGAGGTGGTGTCATCCCGTCCTAGACAAGTAAATCCCCATCTAAGGTTGAGGATTAGAAAGGAAGTAAGGGTTGAGACTTGAACATAGCCAATACCGAATGTGCTATGAATAAACATGATCAATTGGTTCAATTAATTAATTTAAGGTAGGATAATATTAGAGTAATAAGTAATGATTAATGGAAATGGATTATCTACTAATTAGGGACATTACAGTATTTTACAGCTCTCTATCTTGCTCTAAAAGATTTTCAGTAAAACTTTAAAGATGTTTACTCCACAAGTGGTAGAGGTAGTGGACCATCCCCGACCTACATTCAAGAAACATCCCTTTAAGTCAATGGCGACGGATCCGGATGACGCTTTCTCGGATATACCATACGGTGTCTTGCATACAGAGGATGTGAGAATGTATATCCATACAAAAATGGAAGAATACAATCATGCAAAACTAGGGGAAGTTTGGGTTAATGAGTTAACAAATGACAACTTTGATCTAAGGCATGAATACAGTGTCTTAACTGAGAAAAAGTTGGATGTTTGGAATGATTTTCCCATTTTGTGTTATGAAGATGCATGGGTTAGGTATGTCTTGAGCCGCATTCATGATAAATTCATGTGGCTGGACCTTCCACACATGATAAGCAAGGAAGCCATTAGGGTTGTAACAGGGTTGTGCTCCACCGGAGCTGTTTCGACACTAAAATATGTCAAAAATGATGTTGTGATGAAGCTCACAGGAACTAAATTTGATAAGAGAGCCTTGATTGTGAACGATATTGAAGATCCGGCAGTGAAATATGCATCTATGATGATAGGATACAAGATCTATTTCACAAACAGGGAAAACTTTGTCTCGGCAACTACAATATGTACTACATATGAGATGGTCAAAAATGGTATGGATTATGACCTGTGTGAGTTGCTAAGGCAACAATTGCTTCATAACTTGTAGAAGACAAAGGATTCAAAATATCCTTTAAAGTTTGGTACTTTGGTTATCTGTTTACTATTTTATTTCCTCAAGGAAGTACCAGGTGCACAAAACATTGTGTGGTTTGGACACATTCCGGTAGCAACTCAAATTAGAGACCATTTGAAGAGAATTGGAAACATTGAAGCCCAAAACGCTGCACTCTGGGGTTTCTTCAAAATATTCCAGGAGAAAATGCAAGCTAGGGAAAGGATCCCTAAGAAGGTAGTAGAAAAATACAAAGATGATATCCTCTTCATGGTAAGTAAAGATGAATGCTACATGGAGGCAGTGGAACCCAGGACAGTTTGGATTCCAGAAATGAGGTATGAAGTTTCTGAAGATATCATTGTAGGTCTTGCAGACCTAATGTTGAGCAAGCCAAAAGATACCATTGAAGAAACAGTTGGAACTTATGAGGAAAAATCTATTGAGGTGCATCTTAAGCACAAAGAGAGAGAAATCAAGAAGAATGTTGAAGGGATGAAGTCTAGAGTTGAGGAGATGATGGCACAAAAGTGCCTTGTGGAGAAATCCAAGGGCACATTTGAAGCTAAAAAGGAATCACCAGGTATTAGAAGGTCATCAAGGACTTCTACCTCCTCTGCTGCTGCACCTAAAGCCTCCGGAGCCATGCTTGCAGCTAGCCTTGAGAAGAATGAAGAAACCAGTGCTTTTGTGCAACAACGGCCTGCAAAGAAGAGAAGGGTAAAAGGAAAAGCATCCAGAAAGAAGTATGTAAACCATGATGATAGTCAAGAAGAAGAGGAAGAAGAAGAACCCAAACTGGTCCGGAAGAAAAGAGTCTTTTGTCTCCGGAGAGGAGACACAAGTTAAAAGAACAAAAATTGACATTGTAACAGAGGAAGAAGAAGATATTGAGAAAGAAAAAGAAGGTTTTATTTTCAAGAAAAGAGAAGACAAACTTGGTGAAGAAGGCCAATCCTCAAAAGGAAAAGGAAAGGGAAAGAAAAGAAAAGAAAGTGAAACTACAGATAAGGGAAAGGGCAAACAAAAGAAGTCAGAAAAATCCAGTCTTCCCCCTCTGCAACTTGAAGCTACAATCAATGCAATAATAGAGTATGACACTCTGAAAGAAGTAGTTGAGCTATATGATGAAAGATCATCAGAAGATAAAACAATCATTGAGACAACTATCATCAGGTACATGGACGCATTTAATGTTGCTTTGATAGAAATAATTGATAAACTACCTGATAGTCTTGCTGATGTATTAATGAAGAAGACAGAAGAAGCCATGAAAAGAGACTGAAATGAAGAATAAGGCTCTTAAGAAAGTCTGTCCTACAATTTCCAGACAAGATAAGAATAAGGCTATACAAAGGTTAGCCAAGGAGTTCAGGACAAAGAGAAGGTTGAATACCTTGATGTCAAATGATAAAGATGAAATAGAAAGGTTGGAAAAGGACACTTTGAAGATAACTGCAGATGTCCTTAAGGAGTTAAAGATTAGTACAATTGAAGAAGAGTACTCCTTTGAAGAAAAGGAAAAGGATGATGACCATCCTGAGATGAATGAAGAAGTTGGTGCAACAAGAGCAAATCAGAATGTGTTGATTGAACAAAATGTGCAATCTCCAACAGCAGACACAAGTGCAGAAGATCAGAGTATTGTCAGTCCTTCGGAAAATGTAGAGAATATTGAAAAAATAAAGGAGATACTAGAAGAGAAGAAAGATGAAGAGACAGGAGAGCAGGGCGAGGCTGAAAACACAGTGGATAATGTCTCCGCTCCGAAAAACAAAGAAGAAGAGATACGTGAGGAGAATTGTCCTCCGGAAACCCTTGACTCTCATATGATATCCATCTCAGAAGAGGAGAAAAATATTGGTAAGTGCTCTGGAGTTTCCCCAATTGACTCCATCAGAGAATTTTTGGCACAACAAAGACAAATCCAAATCATTTCTTCACCACAACTACTTCAGGTACAATCCTTGGATGGACAGATTAACTTGTCCAATATATCTCCATTGCAGAAACTTCAGTCTGGAACAATTTTTTAGGCAACTGCTCAGGAAGAAATTCTGTAGTCACATGTAGAAGGTAATGAGCTATTGGAAGAGGCTATGAAAGTGTTTGAAAAGATGCTACTTGAAACTAAGAGGGATGTCTCTCTAACTCCTGCACTACAAATGAAGAAACTAATGGAGTCAGTTAACAACCATTTTGAGTCTTTGGAAAAAGTAGTTGAGAAGAAGGTAAAGGAAGAGCTAAACAATAAGAGGTTAGTGGATTTGATAGATAAGTGCTCCAAGGCACACATTGTATTAAACAATAGTGTAAAGAGTATTCAAAATGCTCTAAATGATGCCAATGTATTATGCCAATTTTGTTCTCTGCCCATAGCTACTAAGGAAATAAAAGATAAGATTGACGACCTAGAGACGCAAATAGTAAATAACTCCAGAACCTATGATCCCTTGAAGGATAACAATGGAAATCTAAGGGCAGAAGTAGAAAAGACTCATGCTATAATAAAGAAATTATAGAGCCAAAGAGAGTCAATAAAAGATCAGATGGGTCAACTGAGAGAGATAGTCAGCTTTAAGATGGCTGCATTGACTGGTTTGCTAAGGGAAGCTGATAAAGTTGGGAAGATGACAGCTGCTCCTGCAATAGTAGAAAAAGCAGAAGAATTAGTCTTGCAGATCAATGGATAGATACATACATTAAACTCTGCCAAGATGCATTGGGATTCTGCTGTGATTCAATTGAAGAATATCTACAAAGATATCTTTCCCACAAATCAGTAAGTCTTATTTTCAGATCTCTTGTACATATGTGGAAGGTTAGAAGGAAACAAATTTTGATATTTTGGTGTATAGAAATCAAATCCCATCTCAAATCATGCATGCAAATCTACAACCGGCTCCACCCAGGATACCCTGAATAAAGTCTCCACATATCTACAAAACCATAGATTTTGATTAACATGTAGAACCTACAAAACCATACATGCAAATACAATCATCCAAAAGGATCAGAGGTTGTCTAGGAACTCTAGGTCACCAAGAGACCAATTCCACAACTGTCATCAAGTAAATGCAAACGGAGGAACTAGGTTGTTTAGGAGCTTTCAGGTCGCCAAAAGGCCAATTCCACAACCCACATGCAGCTAGAGGTTAATCATCCAATGCCTTCGTGTAAGAACCCCTAGTAGTTCTGATCCAAAAGCTCAATTTTCCCAACTTGGCATTTCATCAAACAAATGGCATGTATTCTGACCTATAACTGATATGTTGATGTTTTGTGCTTGTTTGATGTTTGTTTGGAAAGAGATTAAGTGCAAATACATATACCAAATGAAAGGGAAACAGACTAATAACTTGGAATTCAAGAATTAACATAAACCATCATCGAAAATGCATCCATTATCATCATGCTATGATTACAATATATATCAGGTCTGATATGAAGTGTGACAGTCTTGTTGTGACCAAATCACACATCGCCCCATTAGGAATAGGGACCCCCCATTTTTTTTGAGCTCTGAGCTTTCAGTGAGTTTTCAATGAGTTTTCAACGAGATTTTAATGATGATTTGACTCATTTTCCTCTGCCGATATGGTAACAATTTCCTTGCCTATGATCTTTGGTTCACGATTAAGGGTAGATGAACTTGCAATAATGAAGAATTGTGATCAAATCCTATCTAGATATTGAGTTTTGAAGCCAATCCTTCAGAATGTTTGAGACCCTGAAAAGACTAAGCCTGGAGCCTGAAATCCTGAAAATCCTGAAAAATGGCTAAGTCTGAAATCTGGTGAATCCTCCAAATTCTATATTTTGCATCTTAAATCCGGTGGATTCGGGACCTATCTCAAACATCCTGAAAGGTATATTGAAAAATATTTAAAGTATAAGAAATTCAATCTCTAAACTTATACTTAAATATATTTTTCAATATACCTTTACTCGCGCGATCCTGAAAAATGCCTGACGATTTCAGAGGATTCAAAACACTGATCTAGTGCGACAGGGTACTTAGATGGCGCAAACCTTTACTCGCGCGATCCTGAAAAATGCCTGACGATTTCAGAGGATTCAAAACACTGATCTAGTGCGACAGGGTACTTAGATGGCGCAAATCTGGGCGCAAAATCACGAAGGAAAAGGCACTTGCAGATGACGATTTCCACTTGCTCAACCAATGCGCCCATTTAAAGTCTTGAAGTGATGCGATTTTCAAACCTTGAAGTGATGCGAAAATGCTAAAGGATTTTAAACCTTGAAGTAATGCGATTTTGGATGACAAGAGTCGGAGGATTTGAAAAGTCTATCTATTGCGCCAATTCTTGGGGAATTTTCACCCTTCAACCAATGCGAATCCAAAGAATATGAAAAAGACAACACTAAGCTGATCCAATGCGAAATATAAGGCAAGAGGATTTAAATCCTTGATCTCATGCGCTTGAGAAGGAGAGGGAAATTCCAACCAACAACAAGAAGATCACCAAGCCTTTATCTAGTGCGCCATCAAGGGAGTTGTAAACATTTAATAATTGTTGCCTTGGAAAACGTGCAAAATGCATTTATTTAATAAAGATCAAATCTAAATTAAATGTTCGTGCACAATAGTAAAGGAGGTCGGCCTAGAGAAAAGGAAAAGTTTTAAAAGTAAATTATATATATGTGCCTCATTTCTTTTTCATTTTGATTATTTTCAAGAGCAGATTTGTCTCCAAGAGCAGAATTTTCTTCAAGGAGCAGCCACAAGAAGTTGTTTTACAAGTATAAATTTGATTTTATCAAATTTAAGCAAGTAATGGATCAAATTGCAAGGTATCCAATTCAAAACAGCTCATCAAGTAAGTCTGATCTGAATATTTCTGATCTGATTTTCTTATTTTTCCTTCATTTAATGCATTAAAATTGTTCAAATATTGGTAAAATTCAAGAAGGACAAGTGGATTTTCATGGATTTTCATAGATTCCTTGAATCTAGATAGCAATATTTCATAATTTTAAAGGAAAATTTCATAGATTTAATCCACTAAGGTGGCTGAAGTGAAGATTGTGTTTGCAATTACTTATTCGCGTCAAGTTTGCAGGAATGTCAATGCTATTTTAAAGAAGAAGAAGCTGGAACCACCTTCATGCTAGGAGTAAAGTCAACCAATTGTCATGTGGAGAAGACATCAAGTAGCTGCTCCACCATAAGGAAAGTGTTATCATCAAGTTGGAGCATTTCATATTCTACTTCATTCAAGATCATCTTCAAGGAATCATTTCATCAACTATATCATGATCATCAAGAGCAAGTGTTTGAATCACTTTCACCTTGCGGAGGGAACACTACTCTAAAGGATTATACCTCAAATCTTCTACATCATCGAGTTGGAACACTTCATTGAAACTTCAAAAGGCATTCATCCATCTAAACTTCAAGACTCTTCAAATTTCCAAGTCCAAGAGAGTCTCCTACTCTTCATAAAGAAATCAAGTGTCATCATCTACTCTCTAGCCTACATGAAGATACATCGAAGAAGATTCACATCAATCTATCTACAAGAAGAAGAATCATAAAGTTAGTCAAGTGAGGCGACAACTATCATACATCCAGTCAACAAGAAGAATGAACAAGGCAAGATCCACAGGATGTATTCCTAAATATACAAGTTCAAACAATCACATTGAATACATCATTACAAGTTGATACAATTTTCAAAGTATGCTGAGTTGGCACTTATGTGGCGAGTACACATCATTTAATTTTGATTAGCCACATTATTTAATGCATGCAATGTATCATTTAATGAAAGAAGTCAAAGGGATTCCTATGTGGAGGAATATTTTAAATGCTTTCGCCTTACCTTATCACATTGGAAAACGTGCCTTCATTGCCTCTCTCTTTTTTGCTAAAAATAGCAAGTTGTTGTAACTACCTCTGAGGTGGCACGATCTAAGCCCTTGGCTATCGAATTGATCTAAGCCATTCATTGTATACTGGAGCACTATATAAAGGCCTTGTTGCCTCATTTGTAATTCATTAGAAATATAGATTAGAGATATAGATTAGAGAGTAGATCATTAGTAGTAGTAGAGAGTAGATTTTAAGAGTAGAATAGAAGAGACTCTCAAAATTCTCTGAGAGAACTTGAAATTGTTGTAAATATTCCTCAAAGTTAATGCAAAGACATTGGAGCTACTTGTTTGGTGTTAAGTATTATCTTGTGGAGTATCATGGTTTCCTGAATCTTGATGGAATTAAGAGATGTTTCAAATAGCTTAGAAATAGATTAGAAGTGCATTGATGTAATGAATATGCGTAAAGATATTTGATGAATTCTTCTGGTTCATACTTTTCGTGTATTGTCGAAGGCAATCCACTTTGCAAAGTTAGACTGAACCTTCATTCTCTTTAGTTCGGTTGTGAATGCTTGTTCAAATTGCACCAGTTGTGGGTGTTTGGATGGAGATTTACAACATGAAAATCCTTGAGTTTCCTTAGAAGATTGCACCGTCTTCGTGTAGTTGTTGGTTCTCATGGCGAAGCGAAGTCTGGTTTCATGAGGAGTTTGTCTATCTTTACATGTTTCATTATCTCATTGTCCTTAGATTAGCCTTCTAAACCCTTTACCCCCTTTTTCATTTTCTTTATCATAGAAGCTCTGTATATATGTCATCCACATCAAAGGAGGAATAAGTCGAATGAAAGAAGAAGAGTCTGCGTAAGTCCCTTTGTGTTTTAACAGCAGAATCATACTTAAATCATTGAGCTGTCTCTTACCGAAAATATCAGAAGGAACCTTGGAGTCATCTCGTTTGATCACTTAGTTCAGCATCCGAGAGGCTTTGCTCAAGAGAGAGTCAGATACTCAGTATTTCACTCTATTGTTGACTTGTCAAAAAACAACCATCAACAAGTCTGATATGATTATAACAGCAATATGATTACTTGTTCAAATTAAAGATTTGAAAGTAAGAACATCAAGTAAACATACCTGAACTGTTTATCCTTATTACATGCATGAAATATGAACCAAATACAATATAAGCATTGCTGTAGCAATGCGGGAAAGTCTGATAACAATCAACAATCTAAACACTGGTGGAATTGGCCTCAATATAGCTGTGAACCTCTCCTTGTTGATGCGCTTAGGGTTTGGAGTCTTCAACACCAATCAAATCGCCTTTCCTTGGCCACGATCTCCCTTTTGATGCACGCAAACTCTATGATGCCAACAATCAACCTGAACGGCCTGATATATGCCCCAATAAATGGCAGCAATCTCCCTTTCTTGGACAGCGATCCTCCTCTAGGTGACGTCTAGGGTTTGTAGAGGTGCGCTAGGGTTTGAAGGACGACCATATATGATTTTACACTTAATCCCTCTTCACAAATGCCAAAACCTTGAATGCTGATCTGCTAATGATATCTCAATGAAATCGTTCCTTCACCAATTTGTATTTGCTCCAAATCTTACAAATTGGTAAACTACTTCTTCAAATAAACCCTGTTGTAGATATCTGATTGTAGCTCCAGTATAATGCCAAAATTATGCAAATAAGTGCAATAGTAAACCCTAGGTGGATTTACCTCTCAAAGTGGAATTGTGTTTTCGTCCAAACAACTAATTTCTAAGGGTTTTTGTCCTCAGAAATCGCTGAACCAGTTGTTGCAGCTGTAAAAGAAATTCTCTAATATGCAAATGACAAAATGATAATATGATGAAATAAACTCCAAATGACCTCCTTGTAAAGCCTCCAAGAGGTCCGCCCCAATTTGCCATTTTTTATTTTTTTTGACATCCATAAGTGGTGCTCCCCACTTGCATAATAAAATAATAATTTATTGACATTTTATTATGTTATTTCTTTCCTTTCTCCAAGTGACTTCAAAATTAGCTTCATCGAACTGACTTTCTAAGTCACTTTTGCTACAATGGCTCAACTGTTCATTCCCTTAGCATACGAATTAGCCTACGGGAATGGTGAATAGGCTAATCATCCTCTGCTAGGTGATCACTCTGGAAATGGGGACATTACATTTCGTGAAGCCAGGGATTGAAACCATGAACCCAACTTAAGCACTTCATAGAGGAGTCAACACAACTAGTGCTTTCCCATGTGACCAGGGGACCAAAAGCAAGCACCCGACATGATTACTCTTCCGCTACACATGACCACAAGGTAAATGAACATAGCCACCAAGCTAGAGGGTAGTCACATTCTGCCAAATAAGAGCTCCAAGTCATATCCATGTAACATGGAAACACATGACAACTCCAAGATATACCACCTTGAACTTCAATAGTCCAAAGTTCTGTCCATTTGAACATTCCATCACAATAGATTTAATACTATTCTGTCTTCTCACAAAATTCTCGAAAGTTATCCTTTGTGACTAATTATACATGAACTCCAACAAACTAGCTATTGTAGGGTTTACCACTGCACACGCTAGGGTTTGAATTCCCAACGAAGTAGTAACCACCCAAACAAACACCTTGCGCTCTGCTACCAAATGTTGGGGATTTGCACCCTTGTTATAGTTGATTGATAGACTTGGATGAAGGAAACTTAAGATTATGTATTCAGAAAACAAATAATAGCACTTATAAAATCCATCTAACATGTATAGAAGTAAATGGAACAATATGCATCCACAAGATTACACGAGACTAATTATTTTATATTATTCAGAATCAAGACCAATTCAATACAACAAGGTCTTTGGCAACTTTTTGTAGAGTCTCAATCTATAGCATTACAACATAGCATTCTGGAATTAACCTCTTGACATCTGTCATCCAATGGTCAAGGATCCACTTTTTGTACTACTTATCTGTCCTTGACCAACCTTGGCACATTCACATGAGATGATAGATATAGGTGTCATCGTGGAATACCAACCACCTAATTGTTCGACCAACCCGAGGAATACCAAGAGGCATGTAACCATAATTTGACCATAACATGACATCAACATACTGGATAATCACCAAGTATGATAACTCCGCATGGATAGTCACCTTTTATATTTTGTTGCTGCCATACACTATCAATCAATAGTAACAACCTTAACACTGTCAGTATACACATGTTTCCAGTATAGCCACCACTACCAGCTCCTCGCTTGCAGTAGCATATACAAACATTACATCACTTTTGACTACTTGCGGTACCTCAAAACACCATCCTCAACATAACTATGCCCCTAGATTCTCCCACATGAACTTCTTTGCCACAAGTGCACTTGCATCTCTATTCATGCATCTAGTAACACTAAATTCAGTATGTGGTAGTGAGTTATACTCCAAATGTCTTGCAGTTTCTGCCACTACATCACCATATGTAAACCGACATGCATATTGTACCGCAACATCTAAAACTCACCGCAACTTACTGCATTGCATTCTATAGCTGTTTAACCAAAACAATAGATAAACTATTTTCTTTAGGGACTTACCGTAGAACATTTGCATAGGTGGATACACACCCAAACAGCTCTGTAGGTGAATATCACACCCAAGCCGCAACAAGCTATCCTTGTCTAGGTCTGGGTCATGTACTATAACAATAAGCTCACCCTCAAATATTGTGTGTGAGGAGAATGGCATGCAACTTATGTTGGTGGGGGCTGGGGAGTGGGCGACATTTGAGGAACCAATTGTGTCTTTTTCAACATGCTATTGAAGTTTGGAGAATGTGCCACATGAAATAAGATGGCATGGCATAATTGTTTTTAGCTACAATGTGCTTACAAGTTTATCATCCCTGAAATTGTAATTGGCCCATCACATGTGCGCTTCCTCTTTCCTTTATTTCACAACATTTATCCTAGCAGTAGAACACAAATTAGAAGAATCCATGGCAGGTTCTACAGGGTAACCTTTAGCTCTTGCTTCACCTTTCCTAAACAAGTTTTCCAATGGTTATTTTATTACAAATCAAACTCCTTTTATGATCTGCGTGGTAAATTGTAAGTAACCCTAGTGTAGCTCATTTTGAAATCTTGTTGCATATATGGCACAACCAATGTTTACTCCCATTGAATTGTTAAATTGTTAGAAGGATTTTGTGGGTTTGAATGGGCCCTTTCTATAAGGTTTAACAATGGTAGATGGGCTTTCCAAAGAATTTCTCAATTCACCTCTTACAACACTCCGACACCTAGAAGAACCTCCAACACCTCTTTTGCTTACTTCCATCTCAAATTCATCTCTAGAACTGACATTGCTGCTCATAAAACTCGAAAAACAAAAAAAATTACATTGGGATGCCATAGTAGTTGACCTCCATTGATAAATGTTGATGCTCTTCTCCTCTTTTTTTCTCATTGCTACAAATCACTAAACAAAATAAAATATACAATTACTTCAACCAGCTTTGATTTGGATGCTAAAAGGAGGCAGTCAGGTAGCTTTGTCAAATTCTGTAAAATTTTATGGTGAACATTATTATAACTTACATCATTTGGAAACATGCCTCAAATTTTATATTGCAAGGCGGTTCTTTCCTTTATCTAGTCTAATGTACTTCATTTTCTCTGATGTTTGCAGTGTATGATTATATATATAGCAAGGCAGTTATTTCCTTTATCTAGTCTAATGCACTTCAATTTCTCTGATGTTTGCAGTGTATGATTTGACTATTACGTACAAACATCGATGCCCTCTTTTCATGGATAATGCCTTCGGGATTGATCCAGCTGAAGTCCATATTCATGTTCGTCGAATACCTTTGAGTGAAATTCCCACCTCAGAGGATGAAGCTACTGCTTGGCTTAATGAAACCTTTCATTTTAAAGATCAGTTACTTTCAAGTTTCTACAAAGAAGGCTCTTTCCCCAACTCTGGCACTGAAGAACTCCTCCCCACCTTAAAGTGCTTATTGAATGTTGCTGTAATGGTCAGCTTAACTGTTCTATTTTCAGTTCTAACATTTTCTTCTATCAAGTGGATAGGAGTCTATGTTGCTTTGAGCTGTGTTTATCTTGCTGCTGCTACATACTTCAATAGCAGGCCAACTCCCATATTTGGGTTTGAGAAGCAGAGTTAACTGTGGCAAAGACAACAGATCATCAATTAAGCGATGTCAGAGATTACATACTTCATTTTAAAAAATAAAAATTAAATTTAAATTATCACTGGATCTCTCATTCCTTTTCGCGCTAACTTTTGTTTCATAGGTAAGATTCCAACCTGTGATCATTTTACTTTTGGCATTCATATTACCAACCTTACATATCGTTTATTTGGTTGAACAAGGCAATTATTTGATATCACAGAGCGCATAATTTTATAATCCAATGCAATATATTTTTGGCATCGGTTAAATTTAGCGAACTATTTGGTATTTTAACCAGACCACACAGTATTCACTTACTAAACCTACGTTTGATTATGGGATGTTATTTTACTTAATTTTGATTTCTACCGCCCAATGTTCTATTGTTAATACTCATTTTTATTAAAAACGCCCTATTTTCTTAGAGACAATTTACCTACATATTTAATGGCCACACTTTGAACATGAAGTTCACGTCCAGTAGTCAAAGTATTAAATACCAACTCAAAAACATATTTGATAGAGGGAATATTATTCTCTGTAAAGTCATGATAGACTTCATGCACATTCAGCAGAATGAAAAAAAAAGGGAGAGAAGAAGAGGATAAAGTTTCATGTTGATGTACATTTCAAGTTTAAAAATAAAAATCTAAACTTAACAACCATGCTGGAACTTGCCAGATGCATAGATTGCTAAACATTTTTTCATGGATGTATTTGTGAACACATGATACTATTTATCATATTGTTTATTTTTCATGAATTTTTTGTTAAAAAAAATCCCAAAACAATCAAGGCAATAACGTGGCTGTATCATACAAATTATCTATAGTTCTCTACAAAATACTTAATAAATCTTTGAGGGAAAAAATTAAGATGAAATATATTAATAAATTTTATATTCACTCATGCCATCTAATACACATAAACTCCTAATACACATTGAGTCAAGATAAATTAAAATAACCCTTTTAGAAAACACAATGACAATCACATCTTTTTCATTCAAATAAAATGTATTACAGTATTTATAGTTCTCTCTTAACTTACACATTTCATGTACTTACACATTTTCAATATATTTTGATAAGAACAAAATGGAGTTATAATACCATTTTGGTTTATACAGTGCCGACCCAGATCCATTTTAATAATACCCCTTAGATACATTGATGGGTTTCAAAATCTACATGGATTGTAGGACTAGAGAGTTTTCTGTAGTTCTGGACTAGATAGCATAAATGTGAATGAAACTGGGTTGTGAATTGATGTCTCTGTGGCTTTTTATTGATAGTAGTAATCAAAGTTAAGACAATATACATTTGTATTTTGCCAACAAGAAAATAATATTTTTTTAATTAACAAATTATATGTCTCACTATGATTTTTTTATAGGTCTTACTATAATTTTGAATACAACTGCATTTAAGTTTACTAGTGAAATCTATTCTCTGGGTTAATAAATTTGATGGCCCTTTTCAGAAAGGGAAAGAAAATACAATCAAAATTCTGAATACTAATCAGATGGAAAGGGAAATTTTGGACAGAGAGCCTGAAGTTGTAAGAGATTGTAAGAGATTATAGTAAAAATATCTACTTGGCTTTGCCCGTAAAAAATTCTATGGAGTAGATTTTAGACACAACTTTAATTGTTTGAAGGAGTTAAAATAAAAATATGTACTTAACCTCAACATATATAGACAATGTACACTAGACGGGGTGTATAACCATATACTATTGAAGCAAGTGTATGTTAAGACAGACTATTAGAAACACATGAATAATCTAATTTAATAGATTGTTTAAGTATGCCTTTTCGCTCAATTCGAATGTAAATTTTTTTTAAAAATTAATTTAATATTATGGTTATATATTTTTTTCCAATTTTTTTTTTTAAATTAAGTATTGTATGGTTACTAGTTTAAATTTATATTGAATATTGTATTATTCACTATAATAATTAAATATTAAATATTATATAATATATGAAATTTAAATAAATATATATTTATAAATGAATTAGATTTATAAATACAATATTATTAATATATATTATAAATATTATGAATATAAAAGTATTTAGTAATAGTTATTATTAGTATAATAATTATATTATAAATAATTAATAAAAGATGTTGACAATATTCGACATAAAATTTTAATCAATTTTAAAAATTAGAAAAAATTAAAACTGATGATATTGCAAAGGATGTCAAATAACATTGGATTATCACACCATGATTTAGTAGACCTAGATCTTTCTAGATTTTTTGCTTCTCCTTGAAGAGCAATGGTTCATATCGCATGCAGTTGCGATAAAAGATGTGTTAACAAATTGACAACATCCACTTTTGTAAACCATTTTTTTTAAGAGGGCAATTGACGTATTTTGACAATTTGGAAGATAGGGATCTTTTAACGATATGCTTGTTTGACCCTGACATCAATGACTTGATTCAATTTTGTGGGAACATTATAATTTGGATTGATCCTTGTTTGCTAAAGACTCTTTGCAGCATTTGATGCATCCAACATAGGTGGAAAGCAATGGCACGAGAGCTTTGTATTGAAGATTGGATGTAACCTAAGGCAAGAAGGAAGATTAATCTTGAAACAATTCTCTCCTACTTTCTTGGTGATCATGTATAGCCCATACTAAAGTGAATGTTGCTTGTGGTGAGATTGTGTCAGTATTTCCTTCTATAGGTGTAGCCAAACTCGATCAACAACTTGAAAGGTGTGTGGTGTCTGAGGCTTTCCATGGCACTACTTGTATTTAGCATTAGATTGCTATAGAATGGTTTGCACTTGCTATTGAATGTAATCAATGAATTGAACAAATTTGTCAACTTCCTTTTGAGTTGGAGTTATTGCCATTGATGGCAAAACAAGATAAGTTACATCAATGGGTGCCAAAGTTTATAAACCCAAGTAGTCCTGAAAAGGGTTTTGTGAGATAGAGTTGTGTAGAGCTCTGTTGTAGTTGTGTTGAATGCAAGGCAGGCTTTCATCTCAAGCCTATTGTTTCTTTGAATTGTACACCCTGAGAAGATGCACTATCATCCTATTTCCCACTTCTATCTATCCACAACTTTATAGATGGAATGTGGTAGACTTGTTCAACTTTGTGTCTAGAATAGACTTAAGTGCTTTCCAAGAATTGCTCAAGAACCTTGTGTCTCTATCAAATGAGATAGTTTTTGGGATTCCAAAGTGATCCAAACATGCTAAAAATATAGTTAATTTATTTTTGAAGTTGAGATTTCTTTCTTACAAGGTATACTACCATTTTTGAGAATTTATCAACTACTACATAAACACAATCATTACCATGCTTGGTAGTAGGGTATCTTGAGAGGAAGTCCATGGAAATAGATTCCCACAGTCTTGTTGGAATTAATAGAGGTGTGTACAAACCTTGCTTCTTGTTACTTAGTCTGGCAATTGTGCATGAGGTACAAAACCTAATGTATTTGACAATATTTGACTTAAGGTGTGGCCAAAATAAGTACTTTTGTAACACTACAAGAGTATTTTCAACTTCAAAGCATCTTGCAACCTTGTTGAAATGAGCCTTAAATATTAGTTTGACTCTCCCCCTTATGTGGGGTGCACAAATACTTGAGGTGGTGTAGGATTCCATCCTAAAAATAGAAATTTGGAATTGAATTACCATAAAGCAAATTCTGATATATATCTACAAAATCTATGTTAGATGGATATAATTTTAACCATGCATTGAATTTATGTTCGCATATATCAAGTAAAAAAGAAAGATCTTCAATTAAGAAATAACAGACAATATGTGACTAGATTGGCACTTCCCTTCTTATGCTTGATGTTTAGATGGAATTGCTAAAGATAAGAATATCATTTTTGATGTTACTCTTGAATCTATAACTTGGTTTAATTCTGCAAGAATTAAAGTAGCTTGTGATTTGTGTAGATCACATTCTCCTTGCCCAAGTTATAATGCTTCTAATGCAAACATGCTTGAACAATAGCATAAAGATTGTGATCGCATGTTGGTTAGTCTCTTATTGGTGTAGTGAAGGTTTCATTGTCGTAAGTAACTAGGTGAGTATAATGAGTGGGGATTGCTCCAAGTGCATAATCAAATGCATCAATTTTAAACTCAAATGGTTATTAAAGATTTGGTAATACAAGTACTAGTGTGGAATAGAGTTTGCATTTCAATTCTTCAAATGATTTCTATGTGTGATCATGCAAAAAATTAGAAGACCATTAGCAACAAATATTCAACAAAATCAACAATGCTAATTCTAAAAATTTGAATGAAAACCTTGAGATAGAGCATGCAAAATGAAAATTAAACAAAATAAGTAAATGCAATTTTACCAACAATCTCAATTGTACATGGATTTTCTCTGAAATGATGAAGAGATGTGGATGCTCTTTGCAAAGATAATTATTGTTTCAACATCATATAATTAGCACAAATGTGGATGAAAATATGACATCATATGGATAGCATGAAGGTGGATGATGAAGTGAGAGCATGAAGCTCTTATTTATAGATTTTTAGAGAAGAAGATCAATGGTGGAGGATGCATGAGAAGATCAATGGTGAAGAATGCATGAGATGATTTTCATAGGATTGAGAAGGATTTGTTGTAGTCATGCAACATGTGTCCCCTTTGATTTACGAAAAGGTGGAGATAAAGTGGAGAGAAAATAACTGTGTTGTGACTATGTAACTGTAAGCACAAAAATCACGCACAACCTCCACGAGGACCACAATGATTGTTTTAGTCCTTGTCACATACATGTAAGCGTGAAATAATGTCCTCTAAGTAGCAAACCTCTTGATGATGTGTCTTATTTCCTATCTTGTGTTGTTTCCTCTCTCTCTCTCTCTCTCTCTCTCTATTTTCGACGCTTTTTTGACACTTTTGCAACACTTGTCAATTTACATTTTCTGAGTTTTCAACCCTGTTCCTAAGCCTTGTGAGCATCTTGTAGGTGATTTTTCACCTTTTCCCTATGTTTTTCATCCTCTGCATCCCCTAGAAGCCTTCTAGAGGACCCCCCTTTCCATCTCCAACTTTTAGTTTTTAGTTTCACTCAACCAATCCAAATCTCCCCCTATTATTTTTAGATCTGCCCCAGGAGATCCTGCGGTGTAAGTGGAGATTTGGATTCTTGCACATGATTGACCTGTTTCCGGAGGCAGAACTCCTCCTTTTCCTCTTCTCTACCATCTCCCATCATGTTATTCTTCTAAAAACCCTTTATGTCTGGATCTCCCCTGAGTGACCCAGGATCTGCCCTTAGGCGACCTAGGATCTCCCTCGGGTGACCTAGGATCTCCTCTCATGTGACCTAGGATCTCCCTTAGGCGACTCTGTCATGTTTCCAGCTGTGGAAAAATTTGAGTTTTCACTAAAAAAAGCTTTGTTTTTGCCCATTTCTCTTCTAGTTTGCATGGTTTTTGATGCCTAATATGGAGTTGAATATTTCATGCACCCACACATGCATAATTAACTCTATTTGATCTAAAATTAACAACTCAATCAATCTCATGCATTCTTCCAACTCTAATCCTTCTTCAATGATAAGCTATTATTGATTTATCACTCCCTAGTTAGGTGAGTTCACTATGTAATCAATCTTAGAGTTCACTCCCTAATCAATCCTTGTTAACTCATAAATCAATTGAGTTAACTTCTCAATCAATTCCACCTATCATCCCTTCTTCAAACCTATAAATACCCCTCACCTCTTCATTATTTTCCAAGTTGAGCAAGTTGGAAAATCCTCTTCTCATCTTCACAAGCTTTTTCAAGCTTCTTCACAGGGCTTTAAGCCTCTTTCTTCATTTCTTTCTTTAGTTTTCCAAAGCTTCAAAGATTTCATTATTACATAGCTTCAAAGCTCTTCCACAGAGGCAAATTCATTGTGCACACAACTCCTGCCAATTTTTGCTCTCCAAATTAGCATTCTAATGCTCTCACAGGATGAAGGTGCCTTTTATTTTATTCATTGTTCAACCAAGCATCATTACGCTATTTTAATCAATGGTATTGTGCTCATCAAAAGATCTCATTGAGCTCTTTCAAGTTTCAACAAGCTTCTTTTGCTTCTTTGTGTTGTCTTGTCATTAAGAGGTCTTCCCGCTGCTTCAAGAGGATTCGACATTGCCAACATCAAGGATTTCTGAGGGTAGTGGAGTCACGCAAATCTTCATTATTTCAGGGTCCTCTACTACTTTATTCAATTGATAGTAATTAGAAAATCAAAATTGCTCTTGGGAATAGTAATTCATGGCTTTTTCCTTGATAGATTTAGAATCTTAGAGATAGTTTGCATTCTTAGATTAGATTTGTTTACTTGCAATTTTTCTTTTCTAGATTAGTTGTTTCAAAACAATCAAAAACCCAAAAACATAGATTAAAATTGCATTAGGAAAAGCCATATTATCTTGCATTCATATTTCCTTTCATGGATTAAAAGCACTTTTCATTCCTCAAATACTAAAAAAGCACAAAAACAAGTTTCCATTTCATTTAGCTTTGCATGCATATAAAAACCCTAGAAAAGATAGGTAACTTATAAACCTTCGATACCATAACGAGGTAAACCACGATAAATGATTCAAACAAACCCTTGATCACATCACAAGGTAAACACAAGTCAGAGCATAACCAAACCCTAGGTCAAAACCCTAAGTTTAGTTAAGGATGGTCATCACACATTTACCTCTATCTTGGCTCATGAATGTGCCTGGGAGTGAGAGGAGAGTGGGTGAGGGCTAACCTCAACGAGTTTGAGGAAATCAATGCACGAAAATAGCAGGAGATATTTACTTTACCACAACAAGATCCATTTGTATTCTTATTAATAGAAAAACATAGACAACTCCAAATACAACGAGAACTCATTCAATGAATTGAAAGACAAGAGGACATAAACGAAAGAAATTGCTTACCCACACAAACATGGAATAGAAGAAATCCCAATAGGAGAAGATAATATAGTGACCCTTCAGGTCATAGGGTTATCTCTACAACAACTACCATCGAATGAAACATTCAACTTGAGACACAACAACAAAGGCCATAGAACTTGCTGATCCCTCTCCGTGAAGTCTAGCTCTCCAATGAGCCAGACCCATGCCATGTCTCGCCTCCTCTCGACTGCTACTTCCATGAGAGTGAGATTGACGTGGCAGATCACCCCGTGGAAAGGAGGGAAGGGTCTGTGTGCATGCCAAAATCCGTCTCGACAACCCCGGGAAACCATAGTCATGATTTTGAGCGTACATATTTTGGTGAACCCAACGTGAAGAACATAAACTTTTGATGGGATCTTTTGCATTTCCATGTGCTTCTTTCATTGCATGCTCATCTTTCATGTCCATCTTCATTTCATTCATTTTATGGTGTTTCCTACACCCCAAAACTAGAACAAAATCACCCAAAGCTCAGGGGAATCACCTCTCCAATGAAATTAGCACATGTTTAGATCTAATAGCTTCAATCTTGAATCCATCAAACTCAAATGACTCAACGGGGATCCAACAAGATCCCCACAACATTGACCAAATCAAAACATGCCAAGTGAGTGTTCGATCTGAGATCCATCAACAAAACCAACCCATAACAAGCGATACAAAAATGGCTACCCAAATGGACAATGAGGTAAGCCATCAAAAGAAAAGCTTACAAGAAGCTTGGGGGGCACAGAAAACCCTCCATGTGGCACATCAGGAGAAAAGACTCATGACATGTCAAATATCATCAAAGGGAACAAGTAGGGTCAGACAAACCCTAACAGAAAGCAATCCATCTCAAGGTTGTAAAACTCAAAGAACGGAGGAAGCCTCACTCATAGACCTTATAGAAAATTTGGTCCAATGAATCAGGACCCTTGAAGCTAGAAATAGTTGTCAAAGTGAAATTCAAGAAAAACCTACGACATATGGAAATCATTTCATTGATGAAATCAAATCAAACCAGGGGGCAACACAAAATACTCCTCATCTAAACTCCCATTCATATGACACACATAACAAAGGATTCAGGCCTCCCTTTCCCTCACAATCCAACATGACAAGTCTCAATCAAATAGGTGGGATTCCTATGATGCAAGATCAACCAAAAATGATCTGACCCATTCTTCAAAACATAAACATTATGCCATCTAGTCATCCAACTTTTTCAGGATATCAACCATCTAGCATACCCTTTCAACAAACACAACAAGCTCCACTTGAAGGACTAATGTTTGGAGGAACAAAATCCTCTACACATAACTCCCTCCTAGGAACATACCTCGAGTACTTAAAGGAGCCTCTTGACTACAAACATTCGTCAAGTAATACTACCACGACCTCTCCCCAAGCTTCCAAAATTTAAAGGAGAGGGTGATCCCAACTCTCATATCAAGGCTTACGTCATGTAGTGCGAGAACTCCTTCCTTGGGATGGGGTGGTAGAAAAGATTTTTCCAAAGACTTTGGAGGGTATCACTTTGGATTGGTACTATCGACTTCCAAAAGCATCGATCCACTCTTTTAGGCAACTCATTGATCAATTTGTGGTTGCCTTTGACATAAACAAATTGGTCAAGACATGAATATGAGAATTTTTAACAATCAAACAAGAAGCCAATGAGTCGGTTGCACATTTTATCACACAATGGAGGAAAGTTCTCTATTCTTCAACTAGTGCATCAAACATGGATCATAGAGAACTTTGTGATCTCTTCTTACATGCTCTGAACAATGACATATGAGAACAAGTCCAAAAAATCCCTTACAAATCATACGAAGAAGCACTCGAAAGTGCCCTTAGAATTGACCAAGATGCTATTGATAGCGGAAGAAGGGAGTATGATTCCAACGGAAGGTTGATAAACCATGATAAAAAGGGCAAATCCTCAACAAATGATCAAGAGATGTAGATGAGTCAACAAACACTTCACTGTCAGGGAACTACAATTGTGACTACAATAGTCATACAAATTTGGGAAATGAAAATACCGACAACTATCACCTGAGAATCAACAAGAAGTCTTACAATAATCATCATAAACCTCGAGATCACAATCATGATAAATATTGCTCAATTCATAAGAGAAGGGGGCATGAGATCAAGTCATGTCGGGGTACCATCGCTTCATATCAATCCTCCTAAAACGTTAACAAAAAGCATTCATGGACAGATTCTCACAAGATGAAGAACTTAGCCCCAACACCTTTGATCAAAACACCTTAGGCCTTGTGGAATTAGATAAAGATCAAGAAATCTGTGTCATACAAAGACTAGAGTGACTAGATTACACCTCCAACAATTCAATTTTTTTCACATTCTAGAGCTTATCAAGAGTTCTCTTACACACAAGAAAGCTCTCCTCAAATCCTTAGATCTAGGCCATCTAGTTCAAAACACTCCAAGTGAAAAGTGTTCTTCTTCGACATTTGATTTTGAAAATTTACCCTTAGACAATGACATAGCTAACAGGGTGATCTCCCCCTCCATCTAATAGTCCAAGTTCAAGACTATTCCATTAAACGTGTAATGATTGATGATGGGTCTGTAATCAACTTAGTCTCCTTTTCACTTCTTCAAAGAATGGGTTATAATGAAACTCAAATCACAAAACAAACTTCCATCCTTAGAATTCATGTTAACCCAAACATTGAAACCATGGGTAAGATCAATCTTCAAATCACATTGGGTCCCAAAACCCTCCCGACTGAGTTTTATGTCATAAACGAAGAAACCACTTACAACATGATCCTAGGAAGGCCTTGGATCCATAGGATGAGGGCCATTCCCTCCACATTTCAAGAATTACACTTATCATACATGGGACAAACCCACATCATCAAAGGAGATCCCAATCCTTTCATCCTTTAGAGAGTTGAACAAGTCAAAAAGAAGGGAAAGTCCATGGAAACCACTAGCGACCCAAAAATCAACACTTTTGAAAAAGGAGAGACATCAAAACAAATTGCAAACATAGACAAGACCTCAAAATGTATAGGAAAGGGGGAAATAAAAGAATTTCCCTTCGATCCCAACTCAACAAAGTCTTATGCTCCATTCAACTTAGTGGCCATTCCAATTGAACCAGACATAAACATCCGACCTATGGTTGAAATCATGACTGAAGAAGAAGAACCAAAATCCACACAAAAACTAGGAGAGTCAATACCAACTCTATTGCCCTTCAAAATTTCTAAATAAACATGGGAACTCAACAAGAACATAAAAAGATAAAGCTAGGGGGTAAATCGTCAAACAATGAAATATGTGAGTACACAAAATTCTTCATTGAATACAAGGACATTTTTACACCAAGTCTTCGAGTGTCCTTGCAAAGACTTTCAAGGGAAGTTTAAACTAAATTGGATAGGTCCACACATAGTTAAGGAAGACATAAAAAATGATGCTACCTCTTCTGCACTATGGAAGAAGAAGATCTTAGCATCTCATAAAAAATCATAAAACACAAAAATACAAAAAAAAAATTCAGAAAAATTAAAATGTCAAAAAGAATTTATTTCTTGCATTTTAGTTTCATTATGTTCATCTTGCATTACAGTCAATGAATTGCTCTTGTACTATTTTCTTTTCAATAAGGAGTCTAATGTTGCCTAGATATACGTCATCCTTTCAAGACCTAGAGATTCCCCATTTTCACACTCACCATTATCCCCTTTTCAATCCTAGTGATTCTAATCAAAGCCTTGCTCTTAGCTTTACACTGATCCCAATCTTAATAAGTCAAGATGTTAGGTCTAAACAAAGTCAGTATTCAAACCTACAGTGTTCAAAAGAAGCTTGCAAGTAGACCTTCCCAATTCTTCCTTAGTGGTAGAGAAGCCTGATTAGATTACAAAAACTTTAGGTGGTGCTTACCTCCTTATCTTTCCTGGCCAAAAATGTCAGGAGGATCAAAACTCTGAAGGAAGCAATCTAAAATTTGAGTGAATAAAAAATGAGTGATCAAAATAAGAGTGTGAGAGATCAAAGTATTGCATATCAAAAGTTTCAAAAGTGTTCATTTCTTGAAAAGTCAAAAATCCAAAAAAAATGAGAAAAATCAAGTGAGAAAATACAAAAAAAAGGTGAAAAAGTAAAAAAAAAAGAGAGATACAAAAAAAGAGTGAAAGAGAGAAGATTGCCGAATGTTCGTACTCTTGGGTGGAGATCAGTCTAAGCTCGAAGCCTCAAGGGTGACATTTGAACAGAGAAAGTAAAAAGAAAGTTACAAAGCACACACACACACACAAGCTGAGCAAGGCCAAGAGTCTAGTAGTCTCTAGGATCAATTGCTATCTAGGGACGCTTGTTCTTTCCTACTTATCCTTTACCCCAGGTCTACCTTGCTTGCCATCTATGATCTAAGTCTAGCGAACACCAATAAAATTTCTTACTTGTCTAAGTTGAAAGCTTGTTAGATTGTCTTATCTAGATAAGGATCAGTGTTTAGCCTTTAGCAAAGCCCAAAATCAGAAATGCTCTATTTTCATTCCTGCTCCCCACTTGAGTTTTAAAAATCATATCTCACAACCTTGAATAGGTCTCTTATATCAGGACAACTCGCAATCCCCAGGATTGAAAATCATATTAAAGAGAAGTCATGTTGTTTGTTCCACATTGCATTCATACCAAAATCAGAAAAAGAGTCTCAAAGAAATAAGTCAGTGTCATATCTCATGACATTCAGTAGAAGTAAATGTTTCATTTTGGCATCCCTTATGTTCTTGCATTTGCATATCGTCACCTGCATTCATATATATTCTGAAAAAGATAAAAACTAATTGCATCACGCATATGTGATCATCTTAGGTATGCATTCTCGTAAGAAAAATAAAAGCTCTAGCCAACCACATGCACAAGAGGGAAAGTGAAGTACAAGGTGTTGACTAAAGCTATGTATGGATCTCATCAAATCATGTCTTGTAACAATAAAGTGTAAAACAATGTCTAAACACGAGTCACTCCAACAAGTCAAAAGAGCAAAACTATGTAATCAAGTACATGAGTCTCCCCATACAAGGGGGCAAGGGTAGAAATATCTTAAATATAGGTCTCTCAAAGACCTCAAGGAGTGTCACATCAAACCTTTGCAAAATCTTCACAAAAACCATAAAAATTGTAAAAAAAAAAAAAAAAACCTAAAAAAATTGTAAAACATCAAAATCCTTAAAAATCAAATATGTTCTTCAAAATTTGCAATAAAAGGAGAATCTATTCTCCTCCTCTTTAGCTTAGCATGTGTTCTATTTCTTTTACGCATCCTTCGTGCGTCATTTTTGTGCATTCATTCCAAGAGGTCTCACTAACAAAGGCAAACAACTAGTCGAACTCAAATGATCTATGGCAAGTTCGTCATTTCAGTTTTCATTATTCATTTTGATATATTCAGATGCTGGACTAATATTAGTTATTGTAGGTACAATTGTGGGAAAATTAACAACAGTTAAGGCCTAGTTCAGGAACGGTACCTACCCTTCCTATAGACTACCATCCTTGAGGGGGCAAATATGTAAGCACAAAAATCACGCACAGCCTCCACGAGGACCCCTATGATGATTTTAATCCTTGTCACATACATGTAAGCATGAAATAATGTTCTTTAAGCAACAAACCTCTTGATGACATGTCTTCTTTCTTGTCTTGTGTTGTTTTCTCTTTGTCGTTTTCTCTCTCTCTCTCTCTCACACATTTTTTGACGCTTTTTTGACACTTTTGCGACACTCATCGATTTGCATTTTCTAAGCTTTTGACTCTATTCCTAACCCTTGTGAGCATCTTGTAGGTGACTTTTTCACCTTTCCCCTATGTTTTTCATCCTCTGCACCCCCTAAAAGCCTTCTAGAGGTCCCCCCTTTCCATCTCCAACTTTTGGGTTTGAGTTTCTCTCAACCAAACCGAATCTCCCCCTATTATTTCTAGATCTCCCTCGAGAGATCCTACGGTGCAAGTGGAGATTTGGATTCTTGCACATGATTGACATGTTTCCGGAGGCAGAACTCCTCCTTTTCCTCTTCTCTACCATCTCCCATCATGTTGTTCTTCTAAAAACCTTTTCTGTTCAGATCTCCCCCAGGTGACCCAGGATCACCCCCTGGGTGACCCAATATCTCCCCTAGGCGACCCAAGATCTCCCTCAGGTGACCTTGTCATGTTTTGAGCCGCGGAAAAACTCAAAATTTTCACTAAAAAAAGCTCTGTTTTTACCCTTTTTCTTTTAGTTCACATGGTTTTTGATGCCTAATATGGAGTTGAATATCTCATGCACCCACACATGCATAATTAACTCCATTTGAACTAAAATTAACAACTCAATCAATCTCATGCATTCTTCCAATTCCAATCCTTCTTCAGTGATAAGCTATTATTGATTTATCACTCCCTAGTTAGCTGAGTTCATTGGGTAATCAATCTAGTTCACTCCCTAATCAATCCTTGTTAACTCATCAATCAATTGAGTTAACTTCTCAATCAATTCTACCTCTCATCCCTTCTTCAAACCTATAAATACCCCTCACCTCTTCATTATTTTCTAAGTTGAGCAAATTGGAGAATCCTCTTCTCATCTTCACAAGCTTTTTTAAGCTTCTTCACAGGCCTTTGAGCCTCTTTCTTCATTTCTTTCTTTAGTTTTTTAAAGATTCAAAGCTTGAATTATTACATAGCTTCAAAGCTCTTCCATAGAGGCAAATTTATTGTGCACACAACTCTTTTCAGTTTTTGCTCTCCAAATCAGCATTCTAATGCTCTCATAGGATGAAGGTGTCTTTTATTTTATTCATTGTTTAACCAAGCATCGTTACATTGCTTCAATCAACAACGTTGTGCTCATCAAAAGCTCTCATTGAGCTCTTTCAAGCTTCAACAAGCTTATTTTGCTTCTTTGTGTTGTCTTGTCATCAAGACGTGTTCCCGCTGCTTCAAGAGGATTCAAGGTTGCCAACATCAAGGATTTCTAAGGGTAGTGGAGTCACACAAATCTTTATTCTTTCAGGTTCCTCTATTGCTTTATTCAATTGATAGTAATTAGAAAATCAAAATTGCTCTTGGGAATAGTAATTCATGGCTTTTTCCTTGATACGTCTAGAATCTTAGAGATAGTTTGCATTTTTAGATTAGATTTGTTTACTTGCAATTTTCCTTTTCTAGATTAGTTGTTTCAAAAAAATAAAAAAACCTAAAAACATAGATTAAAATTGCATTAGGAAAAGCCATATTAGCTTGCATTTATATTTCCTTTCATGGATTAAAAAGCACTTTTCATTCCTAAAATACTAAAAAAGCACAAAAACAAGTTTGCATTTCATTTAGCTTTGCATGCATATAGAAACCCTAGAAAAGATAGATAACTTGCAAACCCTCGATACCATCACAAGGTAAACCATGATAAATCATTCAATCAAACCCTTGATCACATCACAGGGTAAACACAAGTTAGAGCATAACCAAACCCTAGGTCAAAATCCTAAGTCTAGTTAAGGGTGGTCATCACACATTTACCTCTATCTTGGCTCACGAATGTGCCTGGGAGTGAGAAGAGAGTGGGTGAGGGCTATCCTCAATGAGATTGAGGAAATCAATCCATGAAAATAGTAGGAGATATTTACTTTACCACAACAAGATCCATTTGTCCTCTTATTAATATAAGAACATAGACAACTCCAAATACAACGAGAACTCATTCAACAAATTGAAAGACAAGTGGATATAAATGAAAGAAACTGCTTACCCACACAAAGGTGGAATAGAAGAAACCCCAACAGGAGAAGAGAAACTAGTGACCCTTCGGGTCATAGTGTTATCTCTACAACTGCCATCGAACGAAACATTCAACTTAGCACACAACAACAAAGGCCACAAAACTTGTTGACCCCTCTCCGTGAAGTCCAGCTCTCCAACGAGCTAGACTCCTACCGTGTCTCGCCTCCTCTCGATTGGCTACTTCCATGAAAGTGAGAGTGATGTGGCGGATCGTCCCGTGGTAATGAGGGAAGGGTCCATGCTGAAATATGACTTGATAGCCCCAGGCAATCGGAGTCGCAAATTTGACCATACAGTAACATGTGTCTTTTAGTTTAAAAAAAGGTGGAAACATGTTGGAGAGAAAATAGCCATGTGTCTTTTGTTTTAAAAAATGTGGAAACATGTTGGAGAGAAAATAGCTATTTGTTGTGTGAGGTGGCCATGTGAGGTGGAAAAGTGAATAACTAAATAATAAAATTATTTAATTATGTGTGAGAGGGAAAATGGATAATTAAATAATAAGTCTATTATTTAATTAGTATGTGGGATACATTAGGTGGGGATAAATTAACTAATTTGGTCATTTAGTTAATTTAGAATAAAGTTGTACTTAAGACAAATTTATGTGTCAACATTTTACCCTTCTTTGATAAAACGTTGTGACTAAGTGGCATTGTGTCAAAGAAGAATAAAAAGTAAGATGAAATCAAGTTGCCCTAATGGCTTAGAAGAATAGGGATAATGATGAAGGTGATGCCCCCTAAAGAGAGCCATCGAGTGGAATGGGGCCTGAGGGGTCTCTTGAAAAGATAAGAAGATGTGCCATTGTGGAGAAAAGAGTGACTTGAGAGAAATCACATTTTGGTGATGCACATGCCATTGAAATAAATCTAATGATTGTACATTAAGACTTCCAAATATTCTTATAGATCTAATGATTGTACATTGAGAAATTCTTAGACTACTCCAAAAATATATCACTTTTAATACATTATTGTACATTAAGACTCCCAATATATAGTATGAGTTGGCTTGTTGGTGCAAACCTTGCCCTCTTGAAAGAGAGGTCACAAGTTCAAATCTTGCAGGGGGTGGGGTATGTATGCCTCATATTAGAAGCACAATTAGTTGCCTCCTACATATGTTATAAGCCACCGGTAGACCCAAAATCAGTTCTCACTATACTAACGAAAACCGTAAATGATGGTGATAACAAAAGTCACTTGACAAAGCCACGACATGCATGAAGAAAAACAAATTCATTTAGAATGTAATTATCACCCTTAGAATTGCGTGACTTCTCCAAGCAAATGTATATTCTTCACAAGACTTTTGCGAAACAATCTTTATGGTAGGGGTATAACCAAGTTACCTTGTATATAGAAATATGTATGGTCTTTATGATTACAGAATACATTCTTAATGAATGAGGTTGCTTTAAAACATCAGTGCTTACTACATAGTATGAACGCATGAAATTTAATAAAATTTTCCCAACACCTTTTTCTCACCAAGTGTCGATATATTTATAGAAAGACCACTCAATTGAGTTGAATAATTGTGAAAAGCTGCCCGTAGCATCTCTCATTACTTCAAATTCATTGCCCTCTTCATCCTGGGGCAATATTATCTCCCATCTTTCCAGCTTCCTCTTCCCTTCGTCATCTGCCGTAGACAAGCGTGTACCTGCAATAAGAGTATGAGAAGCATGCCAAGGTTCCCATTCACCATATGGACCTCCTATCTTCAACAATTTGTAGACAACAAAAGCAAATATTTGGCATGTTTTATCATCAAGAGCTATCCAGGCACACGTGCGAGGTGATAGGAGGAGGAGAGTCTGAGCAATGAGGACTTCATTTTTCTCACTTAATTCCCCAACCTGCACTTACATAACATGAAAGCCTTGGGCTGCAAGCTCTGCACTTTTATTCTTGACAATTTCTAGGGCCTCGCTGTTTGAAGAAGAAGAGAGATCACACTTTGTGTGCAACAAAGCGAGCTGTGCTTCACAAGAAAGAAAGGAAGAGGCGGGGCACTGTGCCAGTTTTCCACCAACGTCATCATGCAAGAAACTACTCTTATGATGGAATAATGCAGTGCAAATTATTTCTGTAAGCTGCCTTCCATCATCTTTATATTCATATGCAGCACACTGCCGTTCCATCTGCAAGCAATGGGGATAAACAAAGAATGAGGATTTGAAGTAAGACACTATTTCACAACCAATATCATTTGTATTTGAAACAGGGCCCGCACAAGCATGTGTACGCATATTACCTCAAATTTGTTGGTCTCCTCGTGCGACACCATCAATGTGTGAAGGTCCTTCACTTGTTCCCACCGCTCGATCAGCTTAGGACTTCCATCTATATTGAGTGTCGTCCAATTCTTCATCTCAACCAATGTGTCGATTGTCTTTCCCTCTAATTGAGGGCATCTTGCTAATACCAGTGCTGCTAATGAAATCAAATATTGAAAAGCATTACAAAGTTTCTCTAGTGACTTCATATATATTAGGCTCAATCTTTCCAAAGAGTCAAGCTGTACAAACTGATCAGGAAGGGTCGACATATTTTCTGAACCAGATATATACAACTCTTTCAAATGACTGAATTGACCGAAGGACTGTGGAAGGGTCACTAATTTGGGACATGCCTCTAGCATTAAATTTTCTAGAGACGATAGACTGCCAAAGTTAACTGGTATGCTTTCTAATTTAATTCTGAGTTCTTGTAGAGAAGATAAATCGGCAAAGCCTTCTGGCAATGCAATTAATTCTTGATACCAATCCAAGTTCAAAATACGGAGAGACTTAAGGTTGCTGAAGCTAATCGGAAGGCTTCCTAGGGCACAAAATATCAAATGCAGTTCTTCCAAAGCAAATAAATCATCGAAGCTTTCTGACAATGCAATTAAATTTTCACACCTATCTAACATTAAAATAAGCAGAGACTCAAGGCTGCCGAAACTAATCGGAAGGCTTACTAGGGGACAACTTAAATGCAGTTTTTCTAAAGCAGATAAATTCCCAAAGTTTTTTGGCAATTCTGTAAGAATTTGCCCCCCTACTTTTAGGAAACGTAAAGATTTAAGTTCACCAAAGCTTTCAGGAAGGCTTAGGAGTTTAGAACAAGATTCTAATGTTAAACATTCCAAAGCAGTAAGGTTGCCAAAGCTCTCAGGTAATGTGGTGAGGTTTATAGGAAAGTTGAAGACTAAAAATCGTAGAGATTGCAGTTGGCCAAACGACGCAGGGAGCGTCATTTTGGGTGGAGAAGAATGATGATAAAAATGAGGAGACTTCAAATTTAGCTCTTCCAGTGAAGACAAGTTGCCGACATTTTCAAGCAATCCAGCAGGTGTACGTGAAGGACTTGAAAGCTCCACAAGCCGTAATGATGAAGGAAGTTGCACATACTTTCATATTAAATTCATACAATTGTATCATTTATGCAATGCTTTCAGTAAAATAAAATCTCAAGGAAAATTTATACGAAACAAAAACAAATAAATTAAAATATTACTTCTGAAGAACTTACCTGAGAAACTTCATAAGGAACATCAGCATATAGGATTGCCAGCTTCTTGAAATTGTTTGCATCAACTCGCAAAGCATTCGCTCTCAAAAACCTTAAATTTTCAAAGTTTCCTTTGCACACATCGTTGACTTCAACTCCATTCCCAAAGTAGAGAATTCTTAGACTACTACTTTTGGATGCAAAATGCTTCGCTTCATTCATCTTTACTTGAAAGCCAGATCCCTTTTATTTTCTGTATGGACGAGCCATGTACACGATACATATGCTCATGAAAAATATATTTATTTTTTAACGTGTAGAGATAAATAGATATATTAAACATTAAGGGGTTAATCTTTACGAAGGGTAGAACATTGTTCACAACATACCTTCTTATCCTCAAGAGCCTCAGAAAAGGATTGTATATCATCCATAATTCTTTTTGAGTTTGACAGCTTCTTCCCTCGTGCTCTGATTGCATCCACAACTTTCACGGTGCCTTTCTGAGAGTCCATATCTTTCACAAACTTCTCTAACTTTTTCCATTTTCATTTCAAATTGTCCTCACGACACACCTCTACCAGTCCCGCATGTTCTAGTGCTTTCAGATTGTCCCTTCCAACAGCATAAGAGACAATGCGCCATGGCCAGTTGCTGAAAAAAAAACCAATGTCCAAAAACACCTCTTGTTGACCGGGCTCTTTCAAACTCCGATATACATCATCCACTACACGTTCACACATTTCCCCTTTTCCTTTTGTTAATGATTCCTCCCGAGATGTGACCAATTCTTTACAGGTGCACTCGTCATTAACGTGTTCTTTCAATTTAGAGCCATACGAGAGGGATACAGCTACACTTTTCAACAAGGCCATCGATATCAACGCTTGCTGGGAATGACTGGTCGGCGCTTATGAGAACGTTCTTGCTCAGAACCTATTTTTCTCGTGCATGAGAAAGAAACTTTACATTATAGTCATAGCATTCAATACCTAGTTGCAACAGCATGCTGGTCTCGTCCAGCCTTCTGGTGGTGAGAAGAATCCTCGTCTGCTTTGGAAGGCAATGCAAATCCGCTGGCAGAAGTTTTTCTAGGAGGCTTCCTTTCAAAACATTATTGATAAAGATAAATACAGGCTGATTGGTTCTTCTATAATGCTTTGGTAATATGGACTGGCCCTCCTCCCATCTTCTCAGCCTCTCGTAAACTTTTAGAAAGTCAATCAAATCTACTTCTGCAGCACCTTCAGATGATCTTCGAAATAGTTTTCCTCCATATCGATCCTGTAGATTGTATAGGAGCTAAGGTCAAGTACACTGTACACGGTAGCAGCTAGGGTTGTCTTTCTGACGCTGCCGGCACCGTAAACAACCACTGCTCTTCCTGAATGTTGAGCAGTGTCCATCTGCAGAAGCCCAATTACCTCATCTCGTCATTCTTCAATACCCATTGCCACATCAAAAACAAAAGCCTCGAGTTAACGTGCAAAATGATGTACACATATTACTTGATCTCTTAATCTAAGATAAAATTTCAAATATACCTACATCGGGGGCTTCTCCCTGTGATCAGAGGGGATCAATAGGGGTCCTATTCAGGAGAACTAACATTGCTACCAAAGTGAGATCTCGGTACCTGTGAGCTAGTCCATCTTGAAAACGTTTCAAATCCCTGGCCTCCACAGAAGCAGCAAAAAACCTACACCATTGCAAACATTGAATTTTGTGAGTACAAAAGGAAAATCATTGGTGTAGCTCCTCAAACTTCTCTAGTTTTCTTGTGCGTTTACCTATAAAGGTCGTGAGATTGCATTTGGGAAAGACACACAAGTGATCCTTCCACAATGAAAAGGACCATGTCATTCAACATCTTCTTTTCTTTTGGTAGAAGCTCATTTAATTGCTTCACATGCTTGGTCAGTGTTGAGACATGGACCAGTTAGGACTCGAACCTAGGACCTTCCATTCGCTTCTGGAGTGCCCTACCACCAAGCTAGTGGCCCCTCTTGGACCAGTCTATCATCGGTCCGGGTGTGGCTTATTTCCAACACCAACACCCCCCTTAAGCCACACCTCTCGTGTACTTGGGGCTCCTAGCCTAGCCCTGGCTCTGATACCATGTTAGTGTTTTAAGATCAGAAATGAAATAAGCAGAATACACAACACATAGAACAATGAACACAATATTTTACCATGGGAAAACCCTCCTACTCGAGGGAGAAAAACCCAACAAATATATCTCTTATATATTGAAGGAATAAGAGCAGAAATTTGCTTACAACTCAGACCCAACACAAGGCCGAATTTGATACAATGAATAATAGCACCTCTTCTAGATGCAAAGATACAAATGAATATGTTTCTCCTTGAAATCTGCTCTGCTGCTAAAGGAATGACCGAATTTCTGCTAGAGATATTAATGAAGTGATTAAATTGATGTATATATACAAATCAAGGTGACTCTTCATATGCATCGGTGACTCTTCATATGCTTTGGTGTCTCTTCATATATGATTTTTCATTGAGTCGACATGAGTAAATCTCCCAATGCTACAATAACATCAACACTCCCTCTTAGCTAGGGAGATATCTTTCCAGATATGTCATGGAGTCTCTCAACATGAGACCCACAATGGCTACACCCATTAGTGAGAAGAATTTATCACGGAGTCTCTCAACTTGAAATCATCATGGAGTCACTCAACATGATGTCCACCATGGCTACTCCCATGAGTGGAAGAAAACTAGTGCACAAGTACCCATCACGGAGTCACTCAATGTGATGTTGTCATGGAGTCTCTCAACATGACGTCCACCATGGTTGCTCCCAGAGGGTGGAAAGAAACATGTGTACAAGTGCCCATCATGGAGTCACTCAACATGATGTCATCATGGAGTCTCTCAATATGACGTCCACCATGGCTACTCCCAGAGGGTGGATACACACAAGTACAAGAGAATCATCATGGAGTCTCTCAACATGATGTCCACAATGGCTACTCCCATTAGTGGAAAAATACATCGTCATGGAGTCACTCAACATGATGTCCACCATGGCTACTCCCAGAGGGTGGAAAGAATCACATATTTGTCTCAGAGATGGACAAGGGCTCGCACCTCATATTTCTTCGTCACAGAGAAATATACACTACAAGGGCTTTCATCTCATACTTCTTTGTCACAGAGAAATATACACTACAAGGGCTTTCACCTCATACTTCTCCATCACAGAGAAATATACATTGCAATAGATCTTCATGATGATGTGAGTCCCTCTGAAGCTCCAAGTACTTGCATCAACCTTCTGACCTTCTCGTCCAAGATTGCTTACAATGCTTGCCTTAGAGGAATGATTTTCAACGCATGCCTCCGGCACTGCTGACTTGCGAGAGTTCAGAACTGTCCTCCTTGATCTCATCCCAGATCACCCTATTCTGAATAGGTTTGCAAAGCTATCGATGTCAAATTTAGATTGACAGTCTTGTTCAATTATGTTCTCAACAGCTAAAGAGGTCTTCCAAGCACTGCAACCCACTTAGCTGACACCTTCACTTCTTCTCAGTGAGTCACAGAACTCCCTCTTGATCCCTGCCTCAGAGATTGCAAGGAAGTGAACTCCCCTCCATTGATTGATCTCAGAACCTTAGTCCTTTTCTTAGACATGTTCTCAACTTGTGCCTTGAATTCTTAGAATTTAACTCCCTCTAAATGTCATTTCCTCCTCTTCAAAGTAGCTGATTGGAATGACAATCTTATGTCCTCAAGAGATGTCTCCAATGAAGTTATGTGCCACCAACTCAGTCCCATGGCTGCAAGCTATGACTCCATGATTGTTCATTTCTCTAGCCAGCATACCTTCCTCACAGGATGCCTCAAGCTCTTCCTCCCTTTGAATTCCTTATGCAGTCTCTCATTATCCTTTTGCTCCTTTATCCATCCTGGAAGCATTTTAAGAAGATTACTAATAGTTCATAGAATCAAGTTACCCCAAAGAGAAATATTCAGACCAATGCTAGAAGCATACATGATTCACTATTCCCAATGTTCTTGCATGTATTAATAACTACATCAAATTCATGAACATTATTCAAGCATAAAATACTTATCTCTTTATTGTTGGTACACCATTGAGCTAGACCTGTAGCTGTTAGATGATGCGCCTCCTACCACAAAGCACATAAGCTACAAACAAGCTGCTCAACCTCTTTTGCCGGAAGAGCATTTGTTGAGAATCCCAATGCCTCCATTTTTTTTGTGACTCAAAACTCCCAACTTTGGGCTAACCAAACTATTCTCCTCAAATGCATATCCAACTACTTGATCTGTGTAATTCTTCTTTCCAATTCTTTTCCTAACTTCCTGACCCACAACTTCCTCTCCACCAGAATCTTCTACACCAGTTTGTACTGCATTTTATTTTACAACTTCTTCAACCCTATATTCTACACAAGTTTGTATTACATCTTGCTTTGAATGGGACTCGAGTCCTCGATCTGTCATAGCAGCTGTAAAGATGCCAGACACTATTGAAGGAAACTTTTCTCTGGACATGTCACTAATATTAGCACCCAATGAGTTCATGACTGGATCGGTATTAACAAGGCCATGTGTTTTAGTGAAAAGATTTGCAATAGGAGGTTCAATATTTCTGATAGGAGTAGCATCTTCACTAGATTGTCCAATGATATTATGGATGCCATCAGTAAATGTATTATTATGATCGGCATTAGCAGATGAATCTCCATTCTTGCTAAATAAAAAATTAGTCAGATTGCCTTTGAACATACTCTCATCGGTAGTAGAATGCCTTATGCAAGCCTTTTGTGCATCTCGACTCAATAAACACAGCTTGAGAGAATGTGAACAGACAAAGAAATGCATCCACATCACACATGACTAAGAATGCAATAATACCATGAGAGAGGCCTGTAGAGGTTTTTCATCTTCATCACCTTGACTGCAAAGCCCAGATTTGTTCTTCACTGTTGTACAAGTGACTTTTATCCACTCCACAGATGTTACAACTTTGACCTTATTGGTGCCTCTAGATGAAAAGTCAACCATAGCTGGTACAGGCTTAATGCCTAGGATTGTCACGCTAAACTCTACTTCCATCGTAGGATTTCGTGCTGAAGAAGAATATTTGCCAAGGGTTGCCGCATCTTGAGGATTCAAGAACACAGTAGGAAAATATTCATCTGGATATTCTAGCGTATATACTATTGGCATAAGAAGTGCCACGGATCCAATAGCTTTTGTAGAGTCAATAATAGCAGAGCTCACGCTCATGCATAACAAGCTTTCTATTGCATGCACTATCTTGGATGTCGTAAACAAGGGGAGTATTTGATATCTTCAACTTGCCATTCATCATATTGGAGACGTAAAAGTAGGAGCCATTCACAATGGATTCGTCGCCCAGCTTCAACATAACTTCGTATCCTTGGTTGATAGTGCTCGCTCCCACTGAGAATATCCAGGGTACACCATTATACATACTTCAGTGTGAAGGCCTAGTGTTTCCTGCAGAGCAAACCACGAGAACTCCTTTTTTTTTGATAGCTATGAAAGCCCCCATTGCTACAAAGTTGTTGAAATTAGGTGAGGTGGTGTGTCCTGAGCTAAGAGAGATAGAAAGAATATCAGCTCCGTTGATAATGGCGCTTTCCATGCCAGCAAGTACATCAGACCTGACGATCCCAATCGACCAACTGACTTTGTACATTGCAACTTCTATCTTTTATCTTGACACCATTCACCATCTTCTTTTTTTGCACAAATTCTCCTTCAAAGATCTGCCCTTAGGTCTAGAATAATTTGCAACCGTAGATCTACAATACTTTGCCTTCAAGATCTGCCTAAACAAATCTGATCAGATCTTTTCTTAGTCCCGCTCTGATACCATGTTGAGATGTGGACCAGCTAGGACTCAAACCTAGGACCTTTGATTTGCTACTGGAGTGCTCTACCACTGAGCTATTGGCCCCTCTTGGACCAGTCCATCGTCGGTCCGGGTGTGACTTATTTCCAACACCAATAGCCAGACCACACATATACTCGAAGAGTTGTATACATTCACTCTTGTTGGTGCTGATTTGATCAAATTGGTCAAGTATATATCCTAATACACAAGCACCAGCTCCCAACCAATGTATTTTTTGTACTTCTTTCAACACATCAATAACAACTTTTCTTGTTGCAACACTGAGCGTATACCTATAACACATCTGCCAATACAGACGATGTGAATAGCATCAGATCTCAAAATTTCAAATTAATGAGAGAACTAACATCAGGTTTTCTGGCCTCATAACTAAATCCTATCAGTAAGGGAAAGAACAAACGCAGTAGAATAGTGAGGCCCCAGACTCCATAGTAGTTAGTTAATAATAACATGCACTTGGTCCCAGAAGAATATTGCCATTGGCTACACTGCAAACAAAACACCCTTCAATTTAACATTAAAAATTTTCCATACCTTGCACCCACGTCTATTAACATGCTTCAAAACACTCCCTAATAATTCATTGCCAAAATTTATGCAGGTTTGGAATTTGTTTGGGATTTGTTTTGGTTCCGGCTGACCAACAAAACATATCAGTTAATATAATCTATGTAAGAACAGGTCCAAAACACACTAAAAGATAGGGCAAAACATAACACCAATGAACAGAGAAAATACATGGCAAATAGAGTTGAATAACTCAGAGATATATTTATCTAGCTTGCAATACAATCAATCCAAAATGCTGTGTCTAGCAGCTATCCAGATGCTATAACCAATAGCTCTCTACAATCACATATATATAGCTACAAAACCTTTGAAGCTTGGAAGCTTCTAGCTTTCTAGAAAACTCTTAAATTTGGAATGTTCTTTTTCTAGAACAAATCTTAGAATGTTCTTTTCTAGAACAACTCTTGGAATGTTCTAGCTTATGGAAGACTCTAGAAACATTCTATCATTTTCTAGACAATCTTAATCCTTAACAATATGTAAAGTTGTAAAAATAATGAAAATCAATGGACAAAATAACATAAATTGTGCTTACTCTTTTATTCTCGATGTTAGCTAGACATTTCTCGATACAAATGATTAACTCATCAATTTTGGCGATGTCTTTGACATCAGACGAAAGATGGCTAATCTTTGAATCATTGTCATTTTCTGAATGAAAAAGCGAAGAGCAGCATGCATTGCCCATTTTTCAAAATTAAACAAGAGACAGTCCAAGATCTATTTAT
This sequence comes from Cunninghamia lanceolata, assembly GCA_027924645.1. Taxonomy (NCBI): domain Eukaryota; kingdom Viridiplantae; phylum Streptophyta; class Pinopsida; order Cupressales; family Cupressaceae; genus Cunninghamia; species Cunninghamia lanceolata. The sequence goes on along the minus strand of BSBN01000380.1, from coordinate 1,567,829 downwards.
TCTGAGAGAGTAGAGAGAGATAGCCTATTCTCAACTCTTCTATGTGATTTAAGAAAAGGAGAGGCAGTAGAAAATGATTATAACCATGCCCTAGAGATTAAGTTCTTGGGGAAAAAATAACTTCTAGAAAACACATTAATTGGTGCCCCTTGCAAATAAATTAATAAAGTCAAACATTACGATGGCAATCATAGCTTTCCTACTTGGTTCACACATTTTGCCTTCGGTGAAAAGGTAGTAGGCACAGCTGGGGATTTGATCTGCCCTTGTTTTAATAGCCGTTGTCATCCAATCCCCTAATTTTAATAGTCAACCCCAATTAAATATATGAAAATAATAATAGTTGAAAAATAATAGCCCATTGGTGTACCTAATCTCCTAATTAAATATATGAAAATAATAGTAGTTGAGAAATAAGAGCCCATTGGTGTACCTAATCTCCCAATTAAATATATAAAATGAATAGTAGTAGAGAAATAATAGCCCATTAGTACACCTAATCCCCCAATTAAATATATGAAAAGAATAGTAGATGAGAAATAATATACTAGTACAAATTTAATAAGGAACCAACACATGTGGATGTGTATGTGTGTGTGTATAATAATACACTTCACATGTCACATCAAAGAAACAATCAATCATATGGTGACACATAAGGCAATCATAAGACAAGTGTCTTAGTGCACAAGTTTCAATCTAACCTTTTTTTTGGGGGGGTTTTGGACAACTTAGTGAAGATGTAGCTGATTAAGCTACATAGTTCATACCCATAACCTCAAATAATAACTTTAAACTTTTAAGTCACATACAAAGAAACTAAAGAAAAGAACTGTTTAGTATGCAAAGTTAAGATTGGTAGATACTCATCCTCTCCCCTAAACCATCCAAGACATGCCCATCCATTTTATGTACCATCAAACTTTTTATGTACCTACCTTGCAATAATTCTTTTTCATATAATGTTCTAATGTAAGTTTTATCTTTGTAAATTTATTAGTTTTTATATTCTACATTAATATTAATGTCTTATACTAATATTTAGTAGTTGATTGCTAAATACTTTTCAACTAAAACACGGCCTAAATAAACAAAAACTGTTACATCATCAATTTCGAGACTGACGCCATTTTGTTTAACTTTTACATTTTATGAGTTTACACTAGGGGAGAGGAGCTAGTTGTTGAATGGGGTCCTATTGTTGTTATAGTAGTTGTAGTTATATATACTAATATTAAAACAAATTAATACTATAGTAGGTTAATATTCATTCCAAATACTAATTAAAATATTGCCAATTATGTGACTTATGGGGCCTTTAATTGAACACTTGAGAACTTATCACCCTCAAGTAAAAAAACCATAAATACATATATTGTTAAATATTTTGTAATATGTTTTGTTCTTTATAATACATTATATCTATCTACCATGTGTGTATCAATTTTAAAATAAAGTTACTTGCATTAATATTTAAGCATGTATGACAAAAAAAAGTATCCATTACATATCACATTTAAAACTAAAATGTATAAGTACTAAATCTCATGTGCACAAATATTGTTACAAAGTGGTACAAATAAAGATTTAATTTGTATTTGTCAACAAATCATTTTGAACAAGTTATCCAGATTTTTATTCCACTGCAGTCAAATAGTGTACAACTATTGGAGTACTTATCAACTACTAGAGTACTTATCAAGCCTATATTTGATATCCTCTATATTTAAAAATCAACATTTTATTCTAACTTCTAAATCTAGTTTTCTCACATCTGGTGCATTTATGTCATTTTTTTGAACTCTCATCTACCATTGTACCTACAATATTAAAAACACATGTATGGCTCACCATAAATTGTATAATTTTAATATAAACAAACAAATAAAATCTTCAAAAATTCAAATGAAGTACACACAATCAACCAATCAATATTGAATAAACACAGCTCAATCCATACCAACCAACAATAGCTAATAGGATGAAAGTCCATGGATCAAGCAAATTTAAAAAGTTAACTATTGAAAATGCTATAAAATCCATTGTAAAAAGAAGTCACTTTCACCGAATTTGTTCAGATTAGTAGCGACTGTTCAGAAGTTGCAATTGCAAGTCTACTTATCTTCTTTGATCAACATCAAGTCTACTATCTGCTCTTATTAACATCTTCAACAACTTAATCAATCACTATATCCAGGTACATTACCTTTGTCTAGAAATTTTTGCATAAGTTTGTTTGAATCCAAATATTTCTACCTATAATATCTTGTAGTGTTGGGATTGCATTGGTGCAATATTCTCAAATTGTTTTAGATGTTCCAACACTACCACTTCTGAGTGCATTCTTAGCATGTAAAAATTGTAATTGAAGATTAATTTTGAGCTGAATATGTGTATGGTATATGTTTCAAACTGTTGTATTTCTATTACAAATTTTGTTTCTTTCTAACATTTTTGATAGATGTTAACTTATGCTCATTTTTGTATATTATTTTAAGGTGGTTTCGGGTTTGGGGTTTTCTTGCATTATTCAAAAGAAACTTCTCAAATGAAATAAACGTGCATTATAGAACAGGGCAATGAAGATTAGTGCACAATGACAAAGATATAAAGGTGGTTAAGCCAATCATATGAAGTTATGAACCTAAAAATAGGGTAAATTAGGAAGGGCTTTTCAATTAGATTGCTTTAGCTTTTTAGCTACTTATTTTTGTGGGATATATTAATATTCAGTCATGGAATTAAGAGTAGTTGGTAAAGTATTCTCATCATGTTGAGCTACTTATTTTTGTGGGATATATTAATATTTAGTTAGGGAATTAAGAGCAGTTGGTAAAGCATTCTCATCATGTTGAGCTATGGTCTAATGTCTCTGTAATTGAAAGAATGCATAATTTATTGTGAAGTGAGACACCAATTTAATGTATGAAATTGCATAAGGAAATCTTACAGTATGGAAAACTCATAGGAGACTATATTTCAATCCTAGTTCATTAACAACCCCTATAGCTCATTTAAATCCATTTTTCATGGAGGCACTGCAGTAAAAAAAAATTCCCAATACATGTCACGAGGGAGCTTGTGTTCATATTCATCTATGACACATGGAGCTTTTCAATTTTATAAAATTTTCCTAACCATTTCAATTTTATAAATTTTCTCTGTTAAATATATGCAACTGTTAGATGTTTTTTATCTGAATGTTTTTTACTCATCAATGTCATAAATAAGTTTGCTGGTAACCCCTCACAAACTGAGCTGTGGGGAATCAAACATGGGGCCTTTAAAAATCATAAATAACAATCATACCAGTTGTTGTTAACCCAAAAGATCATTCTTTGAAACAACGACAAGGTTTAAACTTTTGACAGGTTTCCTTTCATATATATTTATAAGTATTATACTCTTTAACAATAAACAAACAAGTAGGAATCATATTTTATGAACCGAACTATGGAGCGGAAACCTGAGGAGAAACAAGAATCCGTTCTTCCACAAAGGGAAAAGAAGGTAGAAGCTAGGGCTTCAGGGAAGGAAGGATTCTTAGAAGGTAAGGAGTCTGATTTACCCTAATCATGGGCTGAGGAGACAGAAAATGAAATTCCTTTCAGTAAAGTCCAAGATAGGGCTTCTCACGAACCTTGGAGATCAAATGGAACGCAAAAATCTTTGAGGTTTTCAGATAAATATATCCCTCTGAAGTGATTTGGGAAAAGATGGGAGCATCCAGCACATTGGAAGACCCATTGGAGCAACAACAGAAGGCATGGGCAAGACCAATGGCGAAAACTGAATCTTGGAGAGGGAGGGATTGGTATTCGATCATCGGAACCCAGGTATGGAAACAAAAAAACTATGGTGCTAAGCCCTAATCTATTAAAACCTTCTATTGAATATTTGGAAAAATTTGGAGTTATTGGGAAATGGTATGGCCCCAACCTAGATTCAGAGGACCTTAAAAACTGGTGGCAGGAAAGATGGGGAAAGGAGTTATCTCTAAAAACCCTAGTGAATGGCTTCTTTTTTGTTGTTTGCCCCTTTGTCAAGATCAAAAAGGATATTCTAGAAGGGATTTGGATTCTAAATGGATTTGGCTTTTACTTATGTAATTGGTTTGTGGGATTTGACCCAAAAAAGTTTAAGCTGGATCGAAGCCAGGACTAGTATAGACTGCCTAACCTCCCAATAGAATTTTGGAACCAGAAGATTCTAGAAGAAATTGGGAACTACCTGGGTCGATACATCTGTTCAGAAGAATGGAAGGATCCAGTAGAGGAAGGTTCGCACATCAGAGTATGTATTGAAAATCCCTTTCCAGAACAACGTTGGAGAGAACTTGAAATTTTTACAGATTGGGGGGTCCTTAGCCAATCCCTCATCTATGAATCTAAACCCCTTGGGAGTTGGGTGAGCATATTAGGGTGGAGGTCGAGGGAGCAGGATCAAGGCAAAATTAGTAGGCATTCGCGGGTGGAGGGTAAATCTCAGGCTGATTTGGCAGGCAAAGCAGCGGTGGAAATGGAAGTTGAAAGGGAAAAGGGAATGACTCTCTCATCAGATCCGATTCCTAACTTGGTGGAAGTAGAGATCCTAAAAAAGAAGGAGATTGGAAAGGAGAAGGGGCCGAAGGTAGTAACCCCCAGAGAAAGAGAAGGAGTTCAGAACCTATCTAGGGTGGAAGAATTTGAAAATCTCTCCCAAAATATTAATTCTAAAATCTCAGAAACAATTGAGGCAATCAAACTGAACATGCAATTGGAGGATTTCGATTCTCTATTAGAAGTAGGGAATGAATTGGTTCAATCAGCAAAGGCTGTAAAGGAAGGTACTATCAGATCAGATGAAAAAGCACCTGTAGAGGATTGATTGTCAAGCTCAGGCAAAGAGCTGGAAGTTTTCGGCTTAGAAGAAGAAGAAGTGACTCTTTGGCCCTTTAGGCCACCAAAGAAAAGATTCTACCTAACCCCCCAGAAATCTTGGGGATTGGCCTAAGAGATAGTGACAAAACATCCCTAGATTGTGGAGAGCATAAATCTAGAGGGTGAATCCCAAATAGGGAGAAACTAAAATGGGACAGAGAAGCAAGTGGATAGTTGAAGCTTTTTGATCTGATAAAAGTAGGGAAGGGCAAGGCCCTTCCTGAACAACAATGAAAATCTTGTTGTGGAATGTTAGGGGCATGAATGCCCCTAACACGAAGTGCTTCTTAAGGCACAAACTAAAGCAGATCCAACCTGATATTTGCATGATTCAGGAAACAAAATTAGATGAAAGTGAAAATCAATCCTTTGCCAAGAGCTTGAAGCATTGGAAGATGGTGAAGGTGAATTCGAGAGGTCCCTCGGGGGGAATGTTGACATTATGGAGACTGCAATCTGTGCTTTTAGAAGAAATAGCCTCCAGTTACAGGTGGATAGCCAGTAAAGTACGAAGTCTAGCCTCAAACTTAAGCTTTCTCCTAATTAATATTTATGGCCCCAATTCTCAGAGGTTGAAAAAGGAGTTATGGGCAGAATTAGATCATTGGTGCAACAATAGGTCTTGGTATTTTATTTTCTTGGGAGGTGAATTTAATGCTATCTTGAGAGCTGAAGACAAGTTAGGAGGGGTGGGAAGGAAACTCCAATCACAGAAAGATTTTGAAGCCTTTGTTGACAGAAACGAGTTAATAGAAATACAGATGGGTAACGGGAATTATACTTGGAACAATAGAAGACTTGGCTTTTGCAACATTGCAGAAAAATTAGATAGGTTTTTTATTAAAGGGGATCTGAGTCAATTCCCCTTCAGCCTGGATAGCAAGATTCTTCTGGAGTCAGGGTTGGATCATTTCCCAATCAGTCTAGAAATACAGGGTGAGAGGAGACCAATGTGATGCCCTTTTAAATTTGAAAATAAGTGGTTTAAGGACCCCTCCTTTCTGTCTCTAATTGAGGATTGGTGGAAGAATTGCAACCTTGAGGGTGTTGGTCTTTTCAATATAGTAACCAAATTGAAACTCATCAAAGAAAATTTGAAACAATGGAATAAGGATCATTTTAAGAACATTTTCATTACCAAGAGACAAGTAGAGACAGATATTCATATTTTAAATGAGAAAATCATAAAAGAAGGCATGGATAATGATTCTTATCTTAAAGAAAAGGATCTGATGAGTAAACTTGAAGACATCTTGGCAAAGGAAGAAGCCTTTTGGAGACAGAAATCCAGGGAGGTGTGGTTGAAGGGCGGTGATTCTAATACAAATTTTTTTCACAATTCAACAAAGGTTTGTAGAGAGATCAATAGAATCTCCTTTATCAAAACAAAGGAGGGTAGGGTCATGGATATTCTAGAGGAGATTGCAATAGCAATGGTTGATTATTTTTAGAATCTCTTGAATGAAGAACAGGGATCAGCCCTTCAGGTGCAACAATAATTTTTAAGATTCACCCTGAAGTTAGTAACTGAAGATCAAAATTTGATGCTCAACAGTAAATTTTTCAAAGAGGAAATCTGAGAAGCACTCTTTCAACTTGGACTGGACAAATCTCTTGGACCTGATGGATTTCCAGCAGTGTTCTTTCATAAATGTTGGAGTTTTATTGGAAAAGATCTCACAGCAGCCTATGAGGATGCTAGGAAGGAGGGGAAAGTTCTAAAAGAGATTGGTAACACCTTTCTCATTTTGATCCCTAAGAAAGCCAAGCCAGAGTCATTCGAAGATTTTAGACCAATTTCACTGTGTAATGTGATCTACAAAATTTTAGCTAAAGCAGTTGCCAACAGAGTCAAAAGAATTCTTCCAAATATTATATCTGAAGAACAAACGGGTTTTGTCCTAGAAATGTCTATTCTGGATGGGGCAATAATTTCCCAAGAAGCTATTCACTCGGTTCAAAAGAACAAATTCCCCTCAATGCTAGTTAAATTGGATATTCGAAAGGCTTATGATAAAGTAAATTGGAGATTCTTGTTTAAAATTTTAGAGGCCTTTGGGTTTCAGCAAGAGTGGCTAAATTAGATGTTTGAATGGTTATCAAGCCCAAGGTTCTGAGTTCTTCTAAACAACTTGCTGGAAGGCTTCTTCAACACCTCAAGAGGACTTAGGTAGGGAGACCCTATTTCTCCCTTCCTTTTCATTATTATGGCTGAGGCTTTGGGAAGATTCTTGTCAAACGCTTGTCAGGAGGGTTTATTAAGAGGCATTCAAATCACAGGAGATATGCCAAGGTTCTCTCGTCAACAATTCACTGATGATACCCTTTTATTTGGGTTGGCTCAGGAAGGGGAGGCACTAAGGTTCAAAAGGATACTGGACTCTTACTCCAAAGCATCTGGGCAGGAAGTCAGCCAAGTGAAATCAGAGGTGTTTTTCTTTAATACCTCCCCTGGTAGAGAAGAGAGAATCCTTCGAATTCTTTCCTTTGGGAAAGGCTCCCTTCCCTGCAAGTGTCTTGGGCTGCCCTTAGTAAAAGGGATCCACCCGGGCAACTCTTGGGATTCTCTTTTGGAAAGAATAAAGGCTAGACTAGAGTCATGGAAGAGCAAGTGGCTTCGTCGGTAGGGAGACTGACTCTCATCAAAATACTTCTAGTAGCTATCCCTATCTATATGTTGTCTTGCTTACCTCTGACAAGTAAAATCTATAAAGAACTAAACCAACTAATGAGGAATTTCTTTTGGAAAGGACCTTCGGATCAGTTTAAATTCCCACTGGTTAACTGGAAACAAGTTTGTGAACAGAAAGCAAAAGATGGGGCAGCGGTGAAAGACCTTTTAAGGCAAAATCAAGCCCTGGGGGCAAAGTTGGTCTGGTTTATTCATAATAAGCCCAACCTCAAATGGGTTAGGTTGTTAAGGAACATATACGTAGACAGGGATGAGCTCAGTATTTTCTCTTCCAGACAGTTACCAGACGGCTCAAGGATTTGGAACTTTATTAAGAAGAGTAGAAATTTAATTCAAGATCACCTCACCTGGGAAATCAAGGATGGTAGGGAAGCCAGGTTCTGGGAGGACTCTTGGGAAGGGGCACAGGCTCTAGCAAGGTATGACGATTTGGCCCCAGTAATGATAGCTACCAAACATGAATGGGGAGAGAAAGTATGCAACTATTTATCCCTCCCTCTAGACAACATGGAAAAGCATCTGAGGGTTGGGTTTTGAGGATGAATTAAGCTCGAGGTTTGATGATGAGATGTCCAAGCGCAACATTAGGTTTAGAAGAGGCAGGGATAGACTCAGGTGGAATGCCTCTGCTTCCAGGGAGTACTTGGTAAAGGAAGGATACAAGGCCTTAGCTGTCGCAAATGAGCCCTCAAGTTTGAATCCTTCTAAGCTCTGTTGGCATAAACAATGCCTCCCGAAGGCAGGCATGTTTATGTGGATTGCTGCACAGGGCAAGGCCTTAACAACAGATAGGTTGAGAAGGATGGGCTTCGAGGGGCCTTCATAGTGCTCATTGTGTGGCAAAGCAGAGGAAGATGGAGACCACTTATTTCTGCATTGTCCCTTCACGGGGAGAGTTTGCCAATGGCTGTGTACCAAGTTTAAGTGGAAGTCTGCTGCTTCTAGAACTCTGATGGAGTGGCTGATAGCATGGCCCTTGCTACAGCAGAAAGCAATGTTTGGAGGTCTTTGGATTGCAGCTCCTTCCATCCTAATTTGGGAAATCTGGAAAGAATGAAACAGGAGAATCTTTCAAGATAAAGAAATGCATTGGTTTTCTCTCATTAATAAAATAGAAGCTAGTTCAGTAGAAGTGGTCAACTCTAGACTCACAGACCGAGACCCAGCCCATCTCATATTTATAGGTTGGGATGCAGAAATGGTTAAAAGTTGGAAGGGGCTCTCCCCGGCTTCTTAGATTGGAAAGGGAGGTAACAGCACAAAAAGAGCTAGAGAGAATATTAGATGGTCACCCCCAGAGGCCAGATGGTCAAAATTGAACTTTGACGGTGCCTCAAGAGGTAATCCGGGCCTGTCAGGGGCAGGTTGTATTGTTAGGAATGAGAAGAGAGAAGTGGTGGGCAAGATAGCTACTCCTCTTAGAATGGGCACCAATAACGAAGTAGAATTACAGGTGTTACTCCTTAGCATGTGGCTGTGTAGGGACCTTAATATTAGAAACCTAGAAATCGAAGGGGATTCAATGTTAGTCATCAATGGCTTGAGGAGTAAGAAATTAGTTAATTGGAGATTGCAAGCTATTCTGGATTAAGCTTTGGAGCTGGTAGAAGGATTTCACAGGGTCACATTCAACCATATATTGAGGGAAGGAAACCTTGAAGCCGATAGTTTATCCAAGTGTGGGGCAGGCAGGATCACAATTAGAGAAATTTTTCCTTTTTAAGGACTTGTAGGGTGAGTAAGCTTGTGGGAGGTAGGGAGGGAGCCTTGCCACACCATCATGGGTGGCAAGGCCGAGGCACTCATTACAGAGTGCCGATCCATGATGACACGAGCCGATGGGAGTTGGAAGTTAATAGCCCGTAGGGATGGTATTTAGTGCAGTAGGATCATCATTTTGGGGAACACCTTTGAGATCCTTCAGTGGTAAGATATTAAGGAAGGCGGGTTCTCAAGTTATGCAAACTCTATCTCCATTTTCTGTAAATGCTGTCTCACTTTGCCATGATCATCTTTGCCTTTGCCATACGCTGTGGAGAGATGGACACCGCCATTCGTCTGGTCAGCACCAAGTGGCAAATGGCATTCCTAGGTGGTATAACTGATCTTCGCTTACAGAGGATGTTGAGACGGTCGGATGGGTTGTTGGTGGAAACGGTGAAAATGGTACGGGGGAAGGCATTCCTAGAAAATGATAAGCGATACCGTGTAGACACGGACATCTCCTCACAGTTCCTGGCTATGTTGATGGAGCTACAATTGGCGAAGGCAGAGGCAGAATCAATAATGCGAGCACTATTCTATCCTGAGCACCTTGGCGAATTGGGGAAGACTCTGCAGTTTGCTCACCCGGGTGTTGGTGTTCCTCGCCCTAAGGATTGGAAACTCATGGCAGATCCTAGGGCAGTCATCAAAGTTTATCCCTTCATCCTGGATGTCAAGGGCTTTGACCTGATCATGTTGAAGGACTAGGCTATGACTGCAGTGGCGTTCATCAGGAGGCTACTAGGGCTGGTGGAGACTGTGGACTTCCAGTGGATGGAAGAGTTCAGGAGGAAGCTGGCAGAGTACGCCAGTTAAGTCACATAGTGGATATACTAGTATGGCCTCCCTTTGTTTTGTTGATACTGGTAGTTTGTAGGGTATAAATGTGGATTCAGTGTATGGTGATAGTCTGGCATACTTATCTATATCCCCGACCCTATGTGGTCATATGGTAGAAGTTTTTAGGCTAGCTAAGAAATGGTTTGAAACTTTTTTGCCAGCCATGGAAGGGCTGATGACTGTATCTCTTTTTTGATAAATATAATAATATCTCTAATTACGTAGCAAAAAAACAAAAACAATAAACTAACAAGTTTAGAATAATTACAATAACATGTTTCCTTCAATAAACTAACAAGTTTAGAATAGTTACAATAACATGTTTCCTTCAATAAACTAACAAGTTTAGAATAATTACAATAACATGTTTCCTTTCATGTGTTTTTGGTAATAATTGTATATGTAATTTTAGTATTAATGTTTTCCATCATATTTTATTATGATCTTCATTAAGAAGAGCATGAAAATGATAAGATTGCAGGCTTTGCCTAATAAATAGATAGACTAGTTATAGGTAAAGTCTACAATCTTATCACTTTCTTCCTTTTCCTAATGATAAATCCAAAAGTTAATATAAATGTCACATCCAAAAAAGAATATCACAAACCAATAAATTTACATAGAGTAGAACAGGGCTACAAAAAAGAATAGAAAACAATGATAACAAAGAAAACTAGTCCTGAACTGAAGACCAAAAGACTGTTGTATTCAACATAACATGAACATTTCAGCTTACCAGGCTAGAAAACTTGTGACTTCTAACATCAACAAATAGAGCAGCAAAACCAAACAACTATAGGACTACAATGACAGTATGAATAACATACAACATACAACAGGAACCAACTACATATACGCTTTATATATAGATAAACCAACATCTGATACATATTTTAACTTCTTGTCAAACCCTTCTGATTTAGTTGCTGAAATGGAAGTTCGATTCATTGAGATGAAGCCACATTCCTCTTTGATCTGAAACTTCCCATGGAACTATCATTTCCATCTAGCTTGCATTTGTAGATGGTAACTCCATGGTAAAGTAAACCAATTTTAACTTCTTGTCAAACCCTTCTGATTTAGTTGCTGAAATGGAAGCTAGATTCACTGAGATGAAGCCACATTCCTCTTTGATCTGAAATTGCCCATGGAACTATCATTTCCATCTAGCTTGCATTTGTAGATGGTAATTCCATGGTAAAGTAAACCAATCATAATAACAACATTTGAGTAGAAGAGGTTACAAGAGTTAGCTTTTTGTCAGAACACACATAGGATGGACATTTATGCATCTATTGTAGTTAATTTTTTACTCCCATAGTTTTCTTTTAGATATGTTTTATTTATCTGTTTTACTCATACATATGCATTTCAATTGATTTTTACATATATATTTAATTTATTTGTTTTACTCATACAATCTATTTCAGATTGACTACAAAGTCCTCACATTTCATCATGAAACATTCCAAGAAGAATCGAGTTTAGAGAGCAAAGCCTTTTCCCAAGCAAAAAAGAGGGGTCATGCTTCATTGTAATCTTGAAAATGAGGGAACTACTACAGACCGACCAACTGAGATACCAGATTTAGAGGTGATTGGAGTTTCTACTACCTCTAAGAATGTTTCCATTAGCAAAATATGGACACAATCAGACATGGACAATGCAATCAAAGATGTTGAGGATAATGAGTATTCAATCCGAGCTGCTACCAAGAAGTGGGGTATTCCTACAACAACCCTTTCATATTGGTTGCAAGGTCTCACAACTACAATAAAGAGAGGGCCACCCACCATATTATCTAATGAAGAAGAATTGGAGATTGTGCAATAGTGTCATGACATGGCAGAGCTAGGATATGGTCTTGAAATCATACAGTTGAAAACACAAGTTGCTCATATTTGTAAGACTAGGCCAAATCCTTTTAAGAATGACCTCCCTGGGAAATCATGGTGGACAGAGTTTAAAAGAAGACATCCTAAGTTGGCACCAAGAACTACAGAAGACATAGATAGATACAAATCTACCATGCTTCGACCTTCCATTGTAGCTACATTTTATGAAAACCTAGGTAAAATTTACAAGGAAAACCAATATGGGCCACACCAAATATGGAATTGTGATGAGACTGGTGTTCAATTTGGGAGAAACTGTGGTATGAGGATAAAAGCCAAAAGGGTGCAAGAAGTGTGCCATAGATTATGTCAAAAAGTAGAGAATGGATCACAATATTGTGTTGTGTTAATGCTATAGGTTAGAGCATCCCTGGATTCTACCTTTTCAAAGCTCAAAGGCAATTGAAAAATTACATTGCAGGTTGTGAGCCAGGGGCTTGTATGGTAGCCCAACCTAATGCATGGATGACCAAAAAACTATTCCTCAATTGGTTACATCATTTTGCAAGATCTGTACCTGGTGGAGTTTCACCTACCAAGAGACATTTGTTCATTTTTGATGGCCATGGTAGCCATGTGGCACTTCCCACAATTCAAGAGGAAAGAATGTTAGGAATTGATTTTCTTACATTGCTAGCTCACACAAGCCACAAGCTCCAACCCTTGGATGTAAGTGTGTTTTCTCATTTCAAAAACTACTTTAAAAGTGAGAGATCAGAGTGGATGGCAAAGCATCATTAATTATAAATTAATAGATCTAAGTTAGCCCATCTATGTAGCAAAGCATTTAAAAAGGCCCTTACAACAGAAAACATCAAGGTAGGATTTAAAAGAATTGGTATTTGGCCACTTAACCCAACAACGCTTACTAATGACATGAATCCAAGTAGAGCATTTGATGTTGGTGATGAAAATGAAGCAATTGCAATTGAAAGTATTCTAAGATTTGCAGGAATTGCTGAGTGTAACATTCAAGAGAGTGCAGAAAGATTTCAATAAAAAAATGTTGCAATTGAGGCACAACTACAACATGATCCTTCTATTGGTGAAGAATTACAGCTTGACTCTACTACTCAAGCACATGAAGATACAATAGGTTTAAGTATTCCTACTCAAGTAAGTATACCAGAATACATAATGGAAGGTGCTAGAAACCTTGGTGTCAACCTTGACTTTGATAATGAAGATGTAGGACTCTTAATGCCATACCCTCCTCCATCTCTTACAAACAAGAGAATAATTCATTACTATGCAACAACTGAAGACTCTAGTGTAGAAGATGAAAGAATTTCACAAGAAGAAAATGACAACATGGTAGAAGAAAATATTATAGATCAATATTGTAGCCAACCAGAAGGCAACCAAATGCAATTGTTATCATCTTTTTTGAAGTTGTCAAATGTAAGGGTGAATGAGAAATATTCTCATGACAGTGGTGGTCCAATAAGGTTGAGCCGACAGTCTCAAATACTCACTGGAGATGAGTACATGCAAATATACATGGAGCAAGAAGCACGAAAGAAAGAGATTGTAGATATAAAGGCAAGGAAAAAAGAGCAGGTAGAGGAGAGAAAAGCCAATAGATCTATTGAGAGGGAGATGAAAGAGCAAACAAAATTTGAGAATGCAATGAAGAAGTAGCAGAAAGAACAACTAAAGATGATACAAAAGCAAGAGAAAGAGAAGAAAAATGAACAGGTGAAAAGGATGAGGGAGTTTGAAAAGGCAAAGAAGGAGCTAGTCAGACAGAGGCATTTAAGCAACCCCTTGAATCCCATACCTGAACATGACATTCTTAGGGACATGATTAAAATTTACACCCCTGGTTTTTCATCTGTAGCCAATTATCCAATCAATAATAAGGTTTCTACAAGCGAACTACAAATTCCAATAACCCTTGCCAAGGAGAATACAAATGGAGGATTGAGTCCTAGCACCCCAACCACAGTTAATGATGGTAATTGTTCCTTGCTTACTCCATGGATGGTGTAGTGGGAAATCATATGGAATTTGATTTTTTTTGGGAAATTTGAATATTCTGAAATATATGAAGGCAAAACTAATCCTCAAGTAAGACTTGTTCCATGGAAATGGATTTTTTTTAGAAGGTGGGTACATGATTCATCATGCTGGGGAAATCATATGGAATTTGATTTCTTTTGGGAAATTTGAATATTCTGAAATATGTGAAGGCAAAACTAATCCTCAAGTAAGACTTGTTCCATGGAAATGGATTTTTTTGTAAGGTGGGTACATGATTCATTATGCTAGGGAAATCATATGGAACTTCATTTTTTTTGAGAAATTTGAATATTCTAAAATATGTGAAGGCAAAAATAATCATCAAGTAAGACTTGTTCCATGGAAATGGATTTTTTTGGAAGGTGGGTACATGATTCATCATGCCATGGTATTTTGTTCAAATCACCTTGTCATCATGATGTAATTTTGTGAACAAATTATGGATTGATCTAATCAAATGTAATAGCTATTACAAAGTATTTGTTGTAAGACATGGTTCGACCCAAGTTTTTGACATGACTTGTATTTGTTGTAATACTCACATACCTATGTATGTATGTACATACATATATACATATGTATTAAGTACGTACATGCATATGTATATATGTATGTACATTTACATATGGTATACATACATATTTATGTATGTATATTTTTGTGTATATACATATAAATGTATGTATATTTATGTGTATATGCATAAAAACATAGACACACATATATTTGTTGTAATCTTTATATTTTACACATACATGGTTTGATTGAAGTTTGTATCTTTAAATTGTATGACATGACTTGTATTTGTTGTAATACACACAGACATATATATGTATGTATGTACATACATATGTATATATGTATGTACATTTACATATGGCATACATACATATTTATGTATATACATATAAATGTATGTATATTTATGTGTATATGCATAAAAATAGACATACATATATTTGTTGTAATCTTTATATTTTATAAATATATGGTTTGATTAAAGTTTGTATCTTTATATTATATGACATGACTTGTATTTGTTGTAATAACACACATACAATATGTATATACACATACAATTTGTTGTAACACACACACACACAATATATACATACATGTGTATAAATATATACATATGTATATTTTTATGTATATGCATATAAATGTTATGTATATTTATGTGTATTGGCATATAAATTTTGACATACATATAATCACATGCATACATATACATACAAATACACAATATAATATATGTCTACACATTGTGTGTCTTTTAATGTTATGTTTGGAAAATATAAAAACAAAATACTAAATGATAAATCTTAAAAAACAAAATATGGTTCATTGCCTAAATGATGTCAAAATTGACCTCACCTGAAATCCTTGGTGACTTCATACTCCTTATACACCGTTTGCTTTGACCTCAACTTTCCCCTTTCCTTTGAGTTATGTTTTCCTACAAAACATTGGAGAAACAATTGCTTATACAATAGATAATGTTGATAATTAAAACTACATAATAAAGATAATGTTAATAATTAACTTAATAAAAAATTTTGGTCAACGATTTATGGAAAAAACACGATTTTTAAGGGAAAAATTTGCAAACAACAACAATTCCTGATTAATTATGATTGTTTCCCTACTTTTTTTCCTTCTATGTTTAGTCCAATACGTCAAAACCCAATTTAGACACAAACATTGTGGCTCAAAAATTGAAGTTAAATTTCTTGACAATGCAGAGAATTTAAAGTGCAATTTTCAAAAAATAAAAAAAAATCCATCCTCAAAGATTATGTAAAAATAAAAGTTACAATAAGTATAATAATTTAAATAATAAATAGAATAGCTTTATTCACCATTAAAAGGTTCAAATCTCTCATGCATGAAGCTTCAAATCTTGCAAGAACTAAGATTTATTTTGGCAGTTAAGGGAATTTAAAGCACTATCTTGAAAACAAAATTAAAAACTTAATGGTTAGGCTGTTACTATTTATAACAAATAACTAAAAAAAAATAACAACTTCTCTATAGTGACAGGGTCATAAATCTTATGTGAAAACACAAAATTTAAAACATTATTTCTAATATAAAAGAAACTAAATATTATTCCAAACAAATAACAACTTCAATATGCCAGCAATCACAAACCATTGGAAGGTAAATGGTATTTATGTTGCTGCAACCTCGGTGATGGGAAATAACACATTATGTGACAAGTAAACTAGAAGACTACAGAAAGTGTAAATTGTAAAGTGTCCTCTTTTAAGATTTCAATGACGAGAAAATGTAAGTAATAAAAACTAGTCATTGACTAAAAACTAGACACTGACTTAAAATAATATAAGTAATACAAACTAGACACTGACTGAAAATGTGGATGACCTTGAATAATGGCATATGCTTGAAAAACAAACAAAATAGCTAATTATCGTTCACTAAATAACATACTCATTTCAAGATAAATCAGAGGGAGCATAAAGGGAGGAAATGTGTGGAGAAACAGAAGTTGAAAATAATATTTACAGATTTTCAAATTCTACTATTCATCCTTAAAGAGGAGAAGAAAGGAAAGGAGTGTAAACATAAAAACATGGTTCCTTCTCACAAAAATGCATCCTCCATAGCTAAAATTTTATCTAGAAAACATGAAGTGCACAAATTTAGACAATCATAGATTTATCCATACATAATGGATGGTAGTCACACAATAACTATTCCATAGAAAAATAAGTCTTGCACTAAATAGTTATAGTTAAAATACAAATTCAAACAAATCTAAGATCATCCATATGCTTGAGATCTCTCAGGGTTAAGGAAGCGGTCCCATGGGAGGGGGCTTCCTAAATTATCTCAGCTGCGTGGCTGAGATTTTTTAGGAGCATTTTAGAGCAGTGGTCCCATGAATTTTGTAGTTGCTAATATGCTTAAAATTTTAAGCTCCTAATTTTATGGAAGCTAGTGGTCTCATAAACTTTTTTAACAATAATTTATGCTAAAATAATCACTCCAAATTTCCCTTAAATTAAGTGGCGGGAATGAAAAAACTAGTAGTTAACTCCCTAAGTTGGTGGGGGAAAGTTTCAGCCCCACCCCATTTGTACCTGCTCAAAAATAACCTCCTAAACATTAGCTGCTCCTATTTTGGAGGAAAATTTCAGCATTAGCAAATTTTTTTGAGTTCCATGGGACCCTTTGCTCGACAAAAATAGATCCTCTAGCAGCTCCATGGGACTGCTTCCTAAGACTTTTTTTTAAGACAAAAACATAAAAAAATGTTAATTTATGCACCTCAATAAGAGGAGCAAGTTGTTCCAAAATAGCCAAAAGCATGTCAAGGTTAAAATCCAAACCTTCATCCCGATCATTATGCTTTTGAAACCTCATAGAACATAGGCTGGAATGGAACATCATTCGATGGACCGCTATCAACATTCTCACACCCACCATGGTATTGGCAAGAAACTCCAAGTAATTATGGCAGGTTCTTGTGATCTACGAGCTCAAGCAATCTATGTGCATAGTTGGAGCCATGTACTTCTATCTTCTTTTGGGTTCTCTTATCAAGCCATGGTTTTATTACAGACCATATTGCCTTAAAGGTTGTAGGGGTATTAATGATTCACCATTTTTCCAAGGTATTCATGATAGTAGTCTTGATCCACCTTTAATATTTGCTGACTAAAGTTGCCCATAATAGCATCGAAGAAGTTGGAAGAATTGTCACATGCCCATAGGAAAAAACCCCATAAATGGTAGAAAGCTTTCAGACGATACCATCATTTTAGGCAAGAAGGGTATCCAATGCTGGCGAAGGAGTAATTTTAATTTTAAAAATGACAAAAAATTATGAAGAGGGTAGGGGGCAATTTAAAAATGACAAAAAAAATTATGAAGAATGCAATGAAAAATGGTGGCCCTTATGAAAAATGGGTGACAGTGAACGAAGAAAAAGATGCAACTGTAACCTTCTATGAGCTATAGATCAACCCAAAAAAGGAAACACCCAAATGGTGTTGAATCAAAACATTATCCAATAGGAGAAGCCTCGATGGAGAGAGGTGAACTAGGAGAAATGAATTCACCCAAATCAAACCAAACACCAGGTTGAAACCCCTAATCAGATCATACTATAGCATTGAAACAGAGAAATTAGTATTCCTTTGAGAATGCGGTGTGGATACACACCTTTAAAAACACAACTTATTAAACTCTCTCAATACCTAACGCTTCTGGTTTGTGATTTTCCCACGTTGCCTATTCCTCTAAACCCTTATTCCTGCAAACCCTTGCGCATTCCTCCAAACGGTGCGCCGCCTTATGAGAATAGCCAAAATGTATAGGTAGTGTTTAACACAAATGGATTTTAAGTGTACAAAATTAGGTTTACCAATGATCAATTTTAGGTTTTAGATGAACAAAATTTAGGGTAAAATATAAAACAAGTTACAGCAAAGTTAGAGTAAGGGGAAAACTAAAACAATTTTATGTAAATTTATGTTTTGTACAGGGTGTTTTATAAATAAAAATATGTTATATAATCAACATAAATAGTGTTATATCTGTTCAACTATGGGTTCTTTTATAAAACATATAGCAATAATAATGGTTATTAAAAAAATTTATGATAACTCTTTAGTTATATAAGATACATTTGAAATAGGAATATGAAACTTTCCTAATAATAAATGGTATTTTTATGTTCAACTATTGGGGATTTTATGATAAACTTTTGGTCGAATCTTCAAATTTTCATTTTAGGGACACTTCTTACTAGACGTGGTGATGTAGTGAGTTACATGATAAGTCACACCTCCAAACCTTAGTTGTAGATAGATAAGAGACCCTGTTACATATCTTAAAAAAATGGAGGTCCTATCATATTCCATGTAACGACTATAGGATCACAAAGTTAGCCCATTCAACTACTGGCTCCTCTCCCCTAGCTAGAAATGACACATTTTATTTTACATGGTGTGATATTTCACTGGCACGTCATGATTTCCATTATACTAAACTTCATTTCTGATTCGTGTCAGGATCTTGGAGAAAATTTTAATGACTTTCTGTAACTTTTAGTTGTCATATTTTCCGCGTGACTTGGATGAAAATAAACTTTCCCTAAGTTTAATACAAGATAATCAAATAAGATTAATAATAAGAGACACGGCCATAGATATCAAGAAATAGGATTATTAAATGTTAATTGTATTAAAGTAAATATAATAATTAAAGGTATTTAGCTTAATTTAAAGTGTTTTGGGTTTAAAAATGATATGTTTCTATTACTATTTTGTTTTAGATTTGGAAGTGTCATTTTGCACTGTGGAGGGCATAGTTCATGTCTCAGATTCAAACTTGAGTTTAAAAATCTGTCATCTTTAAACCGGATCTAAAATCCTACTTAATATGTACCTTTGATCTTTGACTCATCTAGTTCACATCCATCTACTCTAACTTCTTGTCTACTCTAAATATCATGTAACACCCAAACTAGGTACCAAAAATTAAACCAATTTTTTAATTTTCATTAATAGGTTTACCACTTAAACATTAGAAAGACTAATCACAACTTAATTGGAATATCATGAAATTTTAATACAAACTTTATCTAGACCCAAAATTATCATATAATTAGTTTATGTAGACTCCTCAATTCTAGATATTGCAAAGGTTTCATCCCTGAAGGATCCTGTAGATGTGCGAAGCCTATTTACCCTAGCTTATAAATTTTTGGTTCCACAACAAATCAAATGGGTCATCTTCCCAGGAAAATAAAGACTTTAGAGTTGGCTACATGATGTTTTCCTTAATCAAATCCTGGCCTCATTAGGTGACATACAATTCTCACAACCCACAATGATCCAAAGTAGCACATGATATTCTTAGTTACACTCCAAATGCTTCTGACTTCAAACTTTTCCTTGAGAAAATATATCCATGTCTTCCTGCTAAAATCATCAATGAATGTTAGAAAATAAGTACTACCTCCAAATGATAGAGTTTGCATTGGTCCACATAAATAAATATGAACTAGCTCCAATAATTCCCTTGCTCTATATGAGACTCATATTGGAAAACTCTCTCTATGTTGTTTTACCAAAATGCAACTCTCACATGAACTAGCCGGATGCTCTATTGGTGGAAATTATTTCACCATATGTTTCTTCTGTAATAAACTCAAACCTCCAAAATATAAATGTCCATACCTGAAATACCATAGGCATGATTGATCTAGATACATCTAGTTTTGAAATTGACTTCCTCTTCTCCTTAGATACACTAAATTTGAAGGGGGGACATCCGATTCTTTGTCATCTCCACTCTTGCAATCAACTTATCATTTGAAAATCTATCTAGTATAGTGCAAACATCATCCTTAAAAGATACCTTGCAACCTGTTGGTGATTGTTTTGATGCAATCATAACAATTAGTTAAAATTCACATAAAATGAACCAAAACTGACTTGAAAGATATGAAGGAATCGGTTAAGATTCGCTTAATCCCAAGTTTAATATGGTTAGGTCTTGACTTGTTGGGCAAATTCAGTTGGTCAATGTGAAGCTGTAATGTTCAAGGGGCCTTACATAATTTAGGGTTTCTTATTGGTTAACTAGACTCAAACTTATGCGAAAAGATTATAAATATCAGTGTATTGTTCATTCTTTTGCATAAAAGTGTTACTAAGTTGCAAAGCCTTAAAGGGTTTTCTTGAATTATTGCAGCCTTCTTCTCGTAAATATTTATGAAAACTGTCTACTTTCAACTCTGTTATGCATGTTCTTTCAAATATGAGACAAATTTCCTTCAGATTTCTATGTTTTAAGCTAAGTATTTTCAGATGGGTTGGGAAAAATTAGAAAGATCTAATCTAAACATCATTCAAATCTACCAAAGGATCTAATTGTTCTGTTATGCACTTAGTAAATCACATAGCAATTTGATCAAATCCGCAGACAAAACCCTAAATGTAAGTTCTAAGCATTTTCACAAACATACACTTAAAATTGCAAGCTCTAAGAGAAAATGTTTCAAACACAATGAAGAGCAAGAAAACACTCAGAAGATAGATGCAGAATTCCAGATTCAATTGTATTAGAAACAGATAGTCACATAAGATTTACAATGTTTGAATGACTCTTAGCTTCAATGATCAAACTACAACAAACTTACAAGCTTTATAGATACAGTAAGGAAGCCAGATGTTCCACACATTCCTTATTATAGACACAGGTGACATCCTTCTTCTACTTCTAAACTAAAAGGTCCCTTTATTCTAAAAAATCCCTGTGTAAAGTATTACAGTGTACAAAGGCACAATATGTAGACTTTGATTGTCCTCAATATAGCTCAAAACCTTAGTTAAACAATAGTTCAAACCTTCGGTTACAGTAATAAATGCTAGAGAACAAGTCTCCCAAAATATCTCTGAGCATACATCAAATCTGGGTGAAATATGCCCTACTGGAAACCCTAGCAGCTCAATAATAACTTTTGTGGTCTGCTGCAATGATGTCTTCAAATACATTTTTATCTACATTAATGAAGATCCTTGACTTCCTTTCCCTTCATCCTTATCTTCTTCTACTCCTGAGATCGGATTTCCTCTCCATGATGTCATCGCCATCAAGCTTCAGCTCCTTCAACTACAAACCTACAAAAATGGATAAGCAATAAGTATCATCATTTAATAAACCCACAAGAAGAAAAAAAATAGCTGCCAGATCTAGTCGTGACTGTGTGAACGCATCAATTAGGCCCCAAATCCATGAAAATTGTGTCCAAAAATGCATGTATAGCGCTTAGAAAAGTTGGGTCAACTATCGTTGACCAAAAATATGCATTCAGGCCCAAAATGCCTCAAAAACCCTATTGTTCCATTTCTCTTTCGCTATCGGCGTGATATCCCTTATCGGCACGGCCAAAAAAATGATTGGCCGATCACCATGTTTGGCTGATGTCTTTTATTATTCAGCTAAGTCTTTTCTTCTATCGGCGTAACATTCACCCATTAGGGCTCTCAAACAATTTTCCACCGATTGCATTACTTACGCCGATGCAACTCCTCATCGGTGTAACCTTCGCCGATGCCCTTACTTTTCCTCTGTATATCGGGTAATGCATATTTCGTAATGTATACTGGCTTGTATGTTCAAAATATACATTCGGACCTCAAATTTTATACACCAGATTTTATTCATTTGCCAAGTCCTCGCAATGCACATTTCATTGTATATCCCCATATACAATTTGGACGTGAAGCCTTATATATATTGCATTTCAATTTACCTTGAGTTTCGCGTCGTATGCTACTCAATGTATGTTTTGGAACATACATACAAACGCAGAAATATACAATGAATTAACTTCCTTTAACACCTACCTCAGGTTTGCAATGTATATTTCGATGTATGCTGAGAAATGTATATTTCAATATACACTTTGGATGTGATACATTGGTTCAATCGGATTCTAATCTTTTTGGATTCCGGCTTGTATACAACGACGTATGTTTCGAAACATACAAGCCACGGAATATACAACGAATTCACTCTAGTTTATAACCTTTTGGATTCCACGCGATTCAAATTTCGTTGTATGTTATAATGTATGTATGAAATATATATTGCGCCAAATATACAATGATTTTACTCATTTTAATAAATCCATCGGGTCCACCATGTATGAAGTGCCTTGTATATTTTACCTGCCAACCATACAAATGTGAGATACAAAGTGGATTTAAAACATCAATTTATTTTAACCTAAAACCACTTTGG
Source organism: Cunninghamia lanceolata (assembly GCA_027924645.1). Lineage (NCBI taxonomy): Eukaryota > Viridiplantae > Streptophyta > Pinopsida > Cupressales > Cupressaceae > Cunninghamia > Cunninghamia lanceolata. The sequence goes on along the minus strand of BSBN01000380.1, from coordinate 1,544,913 downwards.
GTCCACCTTGTATGTATAAAAGGATATACGACTGACTTTGTATATGAACCCGAATGCAAAAAAATGACTAAGTATAAAAAACGACCCCTTGCATATATAAATGACTTTGTATATGCAAAGCGATATACAAAGGTCTTTGTATACAAGGGAGCTCGCATACAAAGGGCCTTGTATATGCGACATGCATATACAAACAGACTTGTATGTACAAACAACAAACCCTTCCTTTGTACATTTTACCAAAATGATCATAACTTGCAAAATATGGCAAATTTTAAGATGGTTCAAAAAGCAACCCTAGCTCATTTTTCACAAGGAATCCAACCATATCATGCGTTGGTACTAAAAATTAATTTTTTCTTTATTTTTAATAAAACTTTGCAAATTTCACTCTCTTTTCCCTTTACCACCAAGCAAAACAAAACACACACAAGCAAAAGCAACAGCCACAACAGGGGTCCTCATTTTGCTAAGGAGTAAAATGGGGCATGCTGTGAACATCACAACACAACCTTTATGTTGTAACTATCCAATACTAATAAGATTATTCTTTAATCTAGGTACAAAATAAACATCAGGAATAAATCTTCTATCACCATTTTTTTGTCAAAGAATTTATTACTCCTTTACCCATTATAGCCACTTTATTGTCACTTCCCAATTTCACTTCTGACTTTACTGAATCATCAAGACTAGAAAACAATTCTTTATTCCTTGTCATATGGTTACTACATCCACTATCTAAAAGCCAAATATCTCTAGCACTTTCTTGAGAAACATGACATGTGATGAATAAACTTCCAAAATTAGATTTAGATTCATTTGTGTAATTAACATCCTTCTTGTCCACATCTCCTTGTTTCTTTCTGCATTCACTTGCACAATGCCCCTTTTTTTGAAATAATAAACACTAAATACATTAGATTTATCAAACCTCTATGAATGTTGTTGGAAGTGATTGTTGCCACGTCCTCTATTATTGTAGTTTTGACTATTGTTTTCACCTTGATCTTGATTGCTCCTTCCACCTTTGCCTCTTTCTCTTCCTCTGAAGTTCAACCTTCCTCTTCCTCTTCCTCTTCCAATTGATACCTGATACTTGAAAGCATTCTCAAAAGAAGTATTGTTATTTCTAGTCATTCTGGATTCATGTGTTAAGAAAGATCCCATTAATTCATCCACCGAATACTGTGCCAAATCCTTGCATTCCTCAATTGCTACAACTATTGCATCAAATTACTGGGTAAACTCCTAATAATTTTTTCTATAATCTTATGACCTTTTATTTGTTATCCATTAGATCTAATTCAATTCACAGTATTCATGACTTGACTCATAAACCAATCTACTAGTTCTAAATCATTCATTTGCAAATTTTTAAAATTTCTCCTAAAAGACTGTAGTTTAGCTACTTTCCCTTTTGTATTTCCTTGATAGGTTGTCTCCATAATTTCTAGTTCCCTCTTAGATGTAGTTGGTACTGCAACCATAGGAAAAATGGAATCACCCATTTCTTGTTGAATTATAAATAAAGCTTTTGCATCTTTTTTCTTATTTTCTCTAACTTCATCCTTTTGTGCTCTAGTCAAAGCTTGATAAGCTGCATGATCTTGGGGTTCTACTTGAATCCATTTCCAACTATGTCTCAAATTTCTTGTGAATAAAATAGTGTTTTTATCTTAATTGCCTAAAAATCATAATTCTTACAAGTGAAAATGAGGATATGGGGCAACAAATGATTGCTGCTTGATGACATTCTTGTAATGTAATAAGCTACAATGCCTTCACTCCTTTATTGCTGCAATCTTTATAACAACAATGATTAATTTTGGATTTGAATCAACCTCCCTTAAAATGAAATAGTAGCTGATGTTTTAACTTGATGATGTTCCTCCTTTTCTTAAGAAAAACTCTATGCATCTTCCTTTAAGACTTGGCAAATGTATAATGGCAACTCTTTTTATGCACAGTGATCTACCTTTAATAAATGATGAAAAGCTACTACGGCTTAAATTTCTATGGTGACTTCTTTTCAATTAGCATCCTTTTACCTTCTTATGCACTTTTGGGTAGATCTTCTCTTTAAAAATATGGAATTTCTTTTATATGAGGGAGCTTCTCCTTCTTGGCAGTGACCTATGACTTTCTTGTACCTGTTGGAGAGTAATTTCTCCCACCTATATTAATGAGAAAAGACAAAAATAGAAAAGACAAAATGTTTCTAAAAAGAGTTCTAGAAAGGTGCTAGAAAGAAAGAGGTTTCTAGAAGAAGGAATAATCCAAAAGGATAAGATTTCTAGAGAAAGAATAGAAAAGCCTAGAAGGCACAAGAGTATGTACAAGCCCTCTATAAAAAGAGGCATAATGTAATCTAAGAAAAGCAAGTGGGTAATGATCAAGTGATCAACAGAATACAACAGCATTCATGATATGTAATGTGTTCATGTTTTGAGTTAATGTAATATGCAGCAGCACAAAGTTGTGGATTATATTTTGTGTTTGATGTTTGATGTGTTTTGTGGATGTGTAATCCACCACCATCATAGTGGTATCAGAGCAGGTTGATCCAAGCAATGTGTCATTGAAAGATTGGAGGTGTTATGATGCAGGAGATTGTGGAGAGTCAAAGCTGCTGTTTTTGACCGCTAATTAAGGTGATCGAAGGTTTAGGAAAGATACACGACAAAGTTGAATCCACCACTGTAGAAAGGCGTTGCAAGGAGAAAAGTCACTTGAAGCCACAACCGTACAAGGTTTTACAGGTGTAAAAGAAAGCAAGAAAATTTAGGTCTATATCAGGAGTCACGATTGGAGGAGCCACAGGAAGCACAGGTAGATTGCTGAAACAAGAACAATTCACCAAGATTTCTGTCAAGGTAGGATCACTTACAAAATTGGTATGTATTGAAATGTTGTTTTTAATTAAATTTAATACTGCCAAAGCAAAATCACCCAAGATTGGCATCCTAAAAAAGGACAAATTAGGGTTTGTGAAGCACCAAGGAGATTGCTAAGGTATTAGCTGTTGAAGCTTTTGCCATAGCATTTGTTAAAGACTTGGATCATTGTCAAGGAACCGCAGTCCAAAAGAAAGATGTCATTGACCAACAAAATTAGTTTTTCAGAATCATCGATTGGAACAAAATTTATACAGATCAGACAGCAACACAGCTCAGATAGGCTACAACTATCTGTAGGAATTTGAGTATTAATCGTCAAAAAAATCAAAGAAGTAGCCGTGAGTGGTTGTAGTTCACTCAAGGAGATCTATTTAGGTGTTGCAAAAGAATACGTGTTTGGAGACATTTTGGAAGCTGCCAAAATTTTGTTTGCAAAAGAGATTTGAATCACAATAGAAGGAAAGTTAAGCCGCAGTATAGAGGTTGAGCTTTATGAAGAGAAAGCCGTTAATAGGCCGCTGAGAATTGCTAAAATATCATTGGATTATTGAAGCTGATTTAGAAGTCATCAAATCTGAAGATCTTGAATTGACATATTGCTGAAGGATTACTCTAAAAAGGAATTGTCAAAAGTGCAGATTACAGTTGAAGAAAGTCATAGAAGAAGTTGCCAAATTATAGATCTAGGGTTTGGCAATCTAATCATTGTTAAGAAGATTTAGGTGTAGAAGGACACCGCCAGATTACATAAGATAGAAAACCCAAGGAGCTAATATAGATTACAAATCCCAACAGAAGTTTTCCAAGATGAGTGAGGCATAGCTGCGGAATGAAGCATAAATCACCGAAACAATCGATATTCGAAGACAAGTGTAGCAGTAGTTTGAGGTAAGTAAATCGATCATTTTTGAGGATAAAACCATTGGTTTGTGATGTCTCATGTGATACAAGTGATTTATGTGATGTAGCTGAAGCTAAAGAATGCAAGGTTGAAGAGATTAGATCAGCAAAATTTGCATGTTGTATTGATGAAAATGACAAGTTGTTTGAATATGAAAATCATTATAATGAAGAGAATGTTGGTTTCAAGATGATGAAAAAGATGGGTTATAAAGGACAAGGACTATGCAAGTATGGACAAGGAATGAGAAAACTGATTGAGCCAATAGTAAGGCCAAAGTATGAAGGTATTGGATATGTTAAAAGAAAATATGTTATAGGTATAATAGGTTCAAGGAAATTTGTTAAAGGAATGCATTGTTCTCATTATCATAGGCAAGGACATACTAAGGACAAGTGTTGGGATTTACATCCGTGTAGCATTGTGGATTGAGAAATCATTCAGAAAAGATGTGTTGGCAAAGAGATATGACAAGATGCATGCAAATGAATTGTGGATGGAGTTATGGATCAAATTGGCAACAAATTACAGGTATGTTGAAAAGGTTGTTCAAATACAGATGTTCATTTGTGAAGGATGGCAATCGATCAAGGTTTGAAGGTTTGAGACATCGTGCAAAGTTGAAAGCTATAGATAGCTAGAGGACTTCCAGTTTGAAACTCTAAAAATTGAAGATCAAGGTTTGAATGACTACTGCAGCAGTGGGTAAGAGTTGGAGATCAACAAATCTTGAAAATAGTTTGAATGTATCAAGTAAGAAAAGATTTGAGCGAGTCAGTAGACTTGGAAGACAAGATTTGGAAGATAAATTTGGAATGATAAATAGGTGGTCCAAATTAAGGGGGAGTGTTGGAGAGTAATTTATCCCACCTCTATTAATGAGAAAAGACAAAAATAGAAAAAGATGAAATGTTTCTAAAAAGAGTTCTAGAAAGGTGCTAGAAAGAAAGAGGTTTCCAGAAGAAGGAATAATCTTGAAGGATAAGATTTCTAGAGAAAGAATAGAAAAGCCTAGAAGGCACAAGAGTATGTACAAGCCCTCTATAAAAGAGGCATAATGTAATGTAAGAAAAGCAAGTGGGTAATGATCAAGTTATCAAGTCATGTAATGATCAAGTGATCAATAGAATGCAACAGCATTTGTGATATGTAATGTATTCATGTTTTGAGTTAATGCAATGTACAATAGCACAGAGTCGTGGATTATATTTTGTGTTTGATGTTTTATGTGTTTTGTGGATGTGTAATCCACTACCATCACTACCCACAATCTCCTCAATGACTTATTCTTGCAAACAATCTTGAATTTCCAAACCTTGGATCTACAATTTGTTGTGATACCACTTTGATGGGTAAAGATAGAGAAAATATAGAAACATATGCACAACAAAGAATTGCTACAATAGAAAAATAAAATTCTCTATTGATTTTTCTCATACCAAAATAGTTACATTGTGCCTCCATAAATATAGGTCTTTTGACCATGCAGAAATTCAAAAAACTAATCTTTTATATGCAGTCTACTAGAAATATATATTCATTCAAAACATGCAAATTATAAAACTCCAATTCTAATAATAACTGCCATGCAAAACTATTTTATTCTCTTCCTAAAAACTAAACTGAAACTTCTAATTTTTATTTTAGGAGAATTATCATTCCTGTTGGATATAATTTCTCCCACCAATGATAATTATTTAAATGAGAAAAGACAAATTGATAGAAGAAAGAACTAGCAAGTTCCCAAATGAGTCTAGATGGGTCAATGAGGTTTCTAGAGAGATGGAATGATCTAGAGGAAGAGGTTTCTAGATGAGATAAGATAATGACTAAGACCTCTATATAATGAGGCATTTGTAATGTTTGTATCGAGGCATCAAAAAGTGTTGCATGATCAAGTGATCACGAGAATGTCATAGCATTCACTGGATATGTAATCATGTTATGAAGCAATATTATTGAGGTGTAGCAGCATGGGTTTGAGCAATGTTTGTGTGTTTTATATTTCTGTGTTTGATATTTTATGTCTTGTGGATTTCACATCCACTACCATCATAGTGGTATCAGAGCCAAGTTATGAGAGATATGTTGGATTGTGTTTTGCAAGTTGATCTTATGTGAAAAGAGCTAGGGTTATTAGATTGAATGTGTTTGTAGGGTATGAGAGAAGTTTGAAAAGAATTAAATCTAGATTACAAGAGAGATAGCTCTGCATATTGATAAAAAGAATCACAGATATGAGACCAAGGCGATGCTTTTGAAGTTGTAAATTTTTATGACGTGAAGCCGTGAGTTCCTTTAAAGCTAAAAAGATTTTGCAAAGATTGTGTTTGCAGGAGATTAATCGATGTTGAAGCAAAGCGCTAGCAAAGGAAATGTGCTACCAAAATCTAAGGTTTGTTGAGTTCAATGTCAAAGAAAGGAGTTGATAGTTGATAAAAAAAAAGTTTGAGCAAAATACAAGGTAGATCATGGAAAAGGAATCACTGAAAAAAAGGCAAGTAATTGATTAAAAATTATCCAAGTTTTAGTCCACTGGTTGAAGACAAAAGAAAATCTACCACTGTAGAAAGGCATTGGAAGGAGATCTACAAAAAGGAAATTATAGTGTTTGAAGACAAAAAAAGAAATTATAGTTGATAAAGAAGATTTTTTTCATCACTGAAGCAATATACAAGTTGTAGAAGTTTGGCAGAAATTTTTTCTGAATTTGCCCAAGTTTGCCATGCCTATTTGAAATTGCTCAAGTTTGAAGACTATATCACAAGTAAGAAGGTTTGATGAGCTATTGTAAATTGAAGTTGCCACTATGAAAGGAAAGAAAGTAGCTAGTAAATTAAAAAAAGAATTGCCAAGTTTGAGCCGATTTGGAGTGAAGAAAATTGCTAAAGAAAGAAAAGGGTGAAATTACAACAAAAAAATGGAATCCTAGTAATGAGTTATTGGTGAAGCTACTAAGGAGCCACAACTATTTAGAGAAGAGGCAAGTTGAATAATCATAGCCAAGAGAAAGTCTAAAAATCATCTAAGTCAAAGTAGGCATTGGTAAGTTCTTGCCAAAGAAAAAAGGTGTTGTAGCATTTGAAAACTACAGACATCATAAAGGTCATAAAATATAATAGCCCAAAGTCCAGAATGTTGCATTTGTGAAAAGTCACAGAAAGGCAATCTATATCGTAATGAAGAGGAGAACATTAATTGCTAAAAAGGGTTTAAAGCGGTCATCTAAGGGTCAAGTGTTGATTCTATTTATAGAGATCATGGGAAATTGAAGTGATCACCGAGTTTGAATGAAGCTAGAGGAAGAAATTCAAGATTCCAACTAGTAAGTTGGCCAAAGCACCTGAAGGAAATTGTTGGAAGCTATTTTAAAATTATAGATTTGAGGAGATAGTGTGTTTACTAGAGATTGTTGGGATTAGAGGATAAATTAAAATTACATCTATCATAAAAGATGAGGCCGATTTAATATGTTTGTCACCAAATTAATTTGAAGGATGAACTTAGACATTGCCTAGCAAGAAAAGATAACCTATTGGAAGATGCCAAGGAGGGTTGCTGAAAGATTTGAATTATGGCAGGAAATATGGTAAGAAAAAGAAGGAAAATTTGAAATGTTTACTTGTGATATCATTTAAGGATATAAGTTGCATCTGAAAGAGAGAAATTGGGGATTGTTGAATGTCATATTCACTACCATAAAAGGAAAATTTGAAGTGAAAATATCAGAAGATAAATCGCTAAAGGTAGAAATTTGTTTTAAAATGACAAAGCTAAGAAACGATTGTAGCTTTCGCTAGAAGGATATTTAGGCACTGAAGATTGTAGGTAAAAGGAGATCATGGAGGCTAAATTACAATCAAAGAAAAATTTTAGAGGTTGCAGTTAGCCCCAAGCAATTGAGAAGTCTAAAATTGCAGTCAAAAGAGGAGTGAGGTATGCGAAGCTATCAAACAAAGAGGAAATCACTGAAATCATTGTCAAGTGCATAAAGCAGGTGAGTTTTAGTCATTTTAAATGGGAAAAACTAAAAGAGAGAACAAATAAAATGGTTGGGAAGAAGAATGAAAGGAAATTGTTAAGAGATTTAAGCAAATTTCAATTAAAAAAAAGACTGTGTATAAAAATGTATGATCTTGATACTGAATTAATTAAAGTTAAAGAAGAACTAGAAAAAAGATTGAAATTGTTTGATGAGGTTAAAAAGATAAATAAAGATTTAGAAGAAGAGATGAAGAAATTAGAAGAGGAAAACACATTACAAAAAGATGAAATATCAAGGTTGAAAGTGAAGGGGAAGAAATCTCTTTTATTAATTCAATTATATGCAGATACACAACCATATATAAATACTATGAGGGAGTTGATAGTTATATGAAACTGGACCATAACTGGTATTATATGAAACTGAACCCTAACCGGTAGTTAACAATGACCAAACCATAACCAACAATGTAATACAATGATGTATTACACTAACATTCCCCCCTTATTACACTGTTCCTGCAATAGTAAAAAGGTACCCCCCTGAATGCTAACATACTCAACACAGCTGATTACATAATATAAATACATATTTTATAGAAGATCTTCTCCCAAAGAACAAATCTTGAACCAAGCGGGGCTCCATCATGCTGTCTCATCTACCCTTGGAAAGGTGTAGCTTCAAGCTGTGTTCTTGAGCTCTTTAGTCTCGAACTCTCAAATCATAGAGTCTTGAATTATTCGATAACAATCCCTAAGAGATATGACATATCTCTATCATTGTCTAGTGACCGTGAAAGGGTATTATTCTTAATCATATACACTGAAGCTCGCTAGACAACAATCCATATTGAGCTCAACACCAAATCCCAAACCTATCTCCAAAACAAAATCTTCACAAGGCATACATTCTTCAAATCCATCAGCATCAACAAAGAAAATAAAAACAACCAAAACCAAAAATGCTTCTCATGCAAAGCATCATCTCAAAGCAAGAAGCTAACTTGAGATGTTGGAAAATCCTCCATCCTCCGATGCCGCCTGCCTCCAATAAAGTGAAGGCTTATAGTACTAATACATTATTAACACCATCAAAAGAGTCATTAATAAAAGCTTCATCATCTAATGAATCCTCATCTTTTTGGCCTCTTGATATCTCTCCTTGCTTCTCATAAACTATAACCCTGTCTTCCAAATATGTGGCCATGATAAAATTGTGCTTGACAACAAAAGCAATTTTCTTTGGATGAAGAATAAATCTCTTTATAACCTTTGCTGCTACAATACACTACTTGGAATCCAAGTATGCACTTGGCTCATCAATCAGATAAATGTCTGCAGGCTTGCCAAGACATAAGCACAGTGCCACTCTCTATAGTTCTCCACCGGAAAGATTTACAACTTCTTGATCCATTAGTTGCTCAATTTGAAGGGGCTTCATGACATCAGTAGTAAATTGAGGGTGTGTGTATGAATCACAAATCTTTTGGTGCAATACATACCTCGCAGTCGACTAAAACTTTGGGCTGATCTTTTGTGGTTTATAAGACACATTAAATTCAGGTATCTCCACCTCTGAATTGTCTACTATATCTGGCTTCAACAAGCCAACTAGCATGCGTATGAAAGTAGTCTTTCTTGTGTATCTGTACCAGACATAGCTTTTTATTTCCTCTTCACTTTCTTGTGGCATTTCTACAACCTTAAATGTCAGTGATTCATCTTGAAATTAAAGATTTTTAGTGGGAATAAAACTAGCCAAAATGATATTGATGCCTTCTCTTATTGGAAATGAAAGTGTTACCACTACAAACTTTCTAGAAAGAAATAGTGATCAATGACATCTACAATGCCTTCCAATGGAAACCCATTCTTCTCACGTAGATTGCATAGGAACTTCCAACAAAACCAAATGAGCTATAATATAGATGTATTCATTCTGTGCATCAAATGAGTTTATTCTTCAAGCCAACTTTGCAAACTATGTATTTGGGTAGCCTTAAAATAGTTGCAGGAAACCTAACTTAAAATACAAAACACTACACACCTCACCACTGCCACTCCAGAATGAATCTGCTTCAAGATTACTTGGATTCTCCACACTGGAAAACATGAAGCTCCTCATATTCAACTACATGACAAACGGAAGGATGGTTCGACATCATCCACCTTCCATCTTTCACTAACTCTACATGAATGAATCACAAAGGAATTGCTCTTCATAGGCACACATAGAAATCGTTAATTCTCTGATACCATATAAAGGGGAAGAAATCTCTTTTATTCATTCAATTATATGCAGATACACAACCATATATAAATACTATGGGGTAGTTGACAGTTATATGAAACTGAACCATAATTGGTATTATATGAAACCGAACCATAACTGGTAGTTAAGTATGACCAAACCATAACCAACAATGTAATACAATGATGTATTTGTTAGCATTATTGGTTACTCGGTTATTACATTGTTGGTTACTGATGTTAGTTATATTGTCAGTTACAACTACACACACCTTCCTTATAAATGTGTTTACTGCCACCAAATAATACAATCAAGCATTTACTGTTTATCATATGGTATTAGAGCAAACTTCATTCTTGTGTCTATGAGAAGAGAGGTCCAGGCGTGATGAAGGTGTTGTAAATCTTGGTGAATGAAGTATGCCTGCGTGTGAAGGAGAATACACTAGAACCAGTCTTTGATAGACAAATTTGTGGTGAGAGGCACCGTTGTTCTTGCTAAGTAGACAAAATTCATTAGGAATTTTATCAGTATTGCCACACAAAATCTTCCTGCCAGCAATAATAAATTTATCTTGTTGCAGGTTTGCGTATGATTGAAAGCCTACAATTTTCTATGTTGTAGATGCTAACAATGCATAGTTAGCCTATCCTCTTGTTTCACGTTGGAAGTTATCAGTCAGGGAAAGGTATGTATTGAAGTGTGTATGGAAGTGTAAAATTTTATAAGAAAATATATTTAATTCAGAGTAAGAAGGGCAATTTGGTCTTACTATTTCTTTTTGGAGTATTATTTTTAAATGGAGATTCCATTAGACAAGTATTCTGGTTTCAATTTTCATACTTGGAAAATTCAAACACAACTAATGAATAAAAATTTATAGGGAATAGTAAGTGGAAAGGAAAAAGCACCTACAGATGCAAATAAGTTATTAGATTAGAGTAGTAGAGATGATAAAGCCAAGGCTATAATTGGTCTTGCTCTTTCTGACACTAAATTGCACCACATTGATTTGGATAAATCATGAGCCAAAATTTGGGATAATCTGAATAAATTGTTTGGAGCAAAAGCCGTTAATGCAAATTTTTCTCTAAAACTTCAATTATTTAGATTTAAGATGGAAAATGGAATCACAATGTCAAATCATATAAGTAATTTGCAGTCTCTCATTAGACAGCCAGCATAGGTTAAGGTTATGGTAGATGATGATGATGCTAAGGCCATCCTATTAAATAGCTTGCCTTCAAAATACAACAATATTATTTTTACACTCAGCCAAATACCTTCACAAACTCTAGAAGGTATGATTTCTTCTCTTCTAGCAAAAGAGAAGAGAAAAATAGAAGAATTAGAAGATGATCCTCAGGAGAAAGCATTATTCTCAAGAAGCAATTACAAGAGATCAGAGAAAATCAAATGTTTTTATTGTAAGAAAAATGGTCACACAACTTGGGATTGTAGTACTCGAGCTAGTGATGTTCTTAAAGGAAACCTTGCTTGCATTGAAGATGATAAGGATCCACTAGGTATTGAGGATGAGGATCCACTAGATAGTGCTATTAATTTTTGTGGATATGCCCTTTAAGCCTTCAAATTGGAGGTAGGCGGCATCAAAGGATGGAGGATTTTTTATCATCTTAAGTTAGATTCTTGCTTTGAGATGATGCTTTGCATGAGAAGTGTTTTTGGTTTTGGTTGTTTTGCTTTTCTTTGTTGGTGCTGACGGATTTGAAGAATGTATGTTTTGTGAATATTTTGTTTTGGAGATAGATTTGGGATTTGGTGTTGAGCTCAATATGGATTGTTGCCAGCAAGCTTCAGAGTATATGCTTGAGAATTATACCCTTTTGCGGTCACTAGACAATGATAGAGATCTGTCGTATCTCTTAGGGATTGTTGTTGAATTAATTCAAGACTCTGTGATTTGAGAGTTTGGGACTAAAGAGCTCAAGAACATAGCTCGAAGCTATGCCTTTCTGAGGGTAGATGAGACAGCATGATGGAGCCCTACTTGGTTCAAGATTTTTTCTTTGGGAGAAATCTTCTATAAAATATGTATTCATATTATGTAATCAGCTTTGTTGAGTAAATTAGTATTCACGGGGGGTACCTTGGTACTATTGTAGGAACAATGTAATAAGGGGGGAATGTTAGCATTGTTGGTTACTCGGTTATTACATTGTTGGTTATTGATGTTAGTTATACCGTTAGTTACAACTACACACACCTTCCTTATAAATGTGTTTACTACCACCGAATAATATAATCAAGCATTTACTGCTTATCAGTATTACACTAACATAAAGAAGAGAATGAATGTTTAAGGTCAAATCCATTGGTATGTGATGTTTTTTCTGATACAAGTGATTTGTGTGAAAAAAATGAAGGTTTTTTGGATAAAGAATGCAAGGTTGAAGATAATAAGATTGAAGATAACAAGGTGATTGAATCTATAAACATTGCTAGTTGTGATGATATTGACACAAATAATGTTGGTTTAAGATGATGAAAAAGATGGGATATGAAGGAAAAGGTTTGGGCAAGTATGGACAAGGAATCAAAGAGTTGATTGAGCCAATAATGAGGCCAAAGTAACAAGGTCTTGGATATATCATAGGTAAAGGAAATGATGTTGTAGGTGTTACAGGTTCAAGAAAATCTATTCAAGGAATGCATTGTTCTCGTTGTAATAAGAAAGGACATACAAAGGATATGTGTTGGAATAGAGAGTGTAAAAATGAATATATGACAAGATGCATGCAAATGAATTATGGATGTATTTTTGGATTGAAATGGCAAGAGATTATAGGTATGTTGAAAAGGTTGTTCAAGTATAGATGTTCATGTGTAAAAAATGATAGCAATCAAGAGAAGTTTGTTGGTCCTGTAAGACTTCAAGAAAAATAAAAAGATACAGATAGCAAGAGGACTTCCAGATTGAAATTTTGAAGATTTGAAGATCAAAGTTTGAAGGACTACTATAGAAGTTGGTGAGAATTGGAGGAGTAAGAAGATTTGCAGATCTTGAAGATGGTTTGAAAAGGATTTGAGTGAGTCCACAGACTTGGAAGACAAAATTTGGGAATGATAAATATGTCGTAGAAATTAAGGGGGAGTGTTGGATATATAATTTCTCCCACCAATGATAATTAATTAAATGGGAAAAGATAAATTGATAGAAGAAAGAACTAGCAAGTTCCTAAATGAGTCTAGATGGGTGAAAAATGTTTCTAGAGAGATGGAATGATCTTGAGAAAGAGGTTTCTAGATGAGACGAGATAATGACTAAGACCTCTATATAATGAGGCATTTGTAATGTTTGTATCAAGGCATCAAAAAGTGTAGCATGATCAAGTGATCATGAGAATGTTGTAGATGTTACCAAATTGTGCTTTGCAACCCAATTAGGTTAGGTTTTAACAATAGTTGTCATTGTTGCTTTGAAGAAACATAGAGGTTCAATAGGAAGGGAGAAATGACTTTAAGTTCACAGGCTAGCCTAGAAGGCCTACTATCTTAATGGAGGACCCTTCTAGTGATCATATTACCAAGATCATGTACTAGCTCAATTAGAGCTTCTACATGAGCCACATAACATGAAAGGATACTCCAACAAGGAAGGAGGTATCCTAGGACTGATAGGTGAAGTTAAAGCTGATCTATGCATTGCAGATTATGTTTTAGTTTGGTCATTGTTCATTCATTGCAGTTTGATACATTTCAAAAAGGTACATAAAATATTTCCAAATTTATTCATGATTATAAACACCTATACCATGCAATAATGTTCAGTTTATGTTTATGAAATTGATTTACAAAAAAGAGAAATTATACACAAGTCATTGCATGAAATAACTATTTATATTCAAAAGAAGAGTATTTATATGATCCCACACAAGCCATGGGAGTAACTATATATGATGCAATGCACAATAATAAGTACATATGAAGTAAAGGAAAGCATATAAAAGGAAAATGGGACCCATAATTGTCTTAATGATGAATCCCATTGATAGCTGCACCATCTTGAGCTTGTTCCTATTGATAGCTTCAAAGAATCTACCTAGAAGAAGAAATGAACATGGTTGTTAGAGCTCAGAGTATCTTTTACTTCTATATATAAATAGAAGCTTGCAAGTTAGTGACACAAGATATACCTTGGAAAAACCCTCAAAGAGAGTTAAATCCAACCTCCAAAAGATTCATCATTATATTGTCAAGTTCTCAAATAAATTAGAATCTACTACTAGGGCATATATACTAGGTTGTAGCTAGAAGGCATATAAAACATACAATATCCTTATTTTCAAACTCCATCTTGACATGTCACGCTTCTCCTATGTTTAGACCTCCAACCTTGCTCCCCAATAATGCTCTCTCATGCTCCCCTTTCAAATGATTGTAGGCAATCGATTTATATTAATTGCCAACTTCCTTAATGATATTCATTCACCAAATACTCATGCAAAGTTCAACACTCTTTGAAATGTATATTTACCAAATACATGGAAAAATACTGGAAATAAATTGTGTGGTGCCTAATGTTTGCTCCCATGGACCCAATAAACCTTCACATTTCTTCCTTGATCGTTGCAAACTCCAATTCCTTTAGTACCAATAGTTACTTTGTTTACAAACCCAAATATGTTGTCACAGGAATCTAATTCACCTTGATCATGGATATATCCTCAAAGTACACTTCTCAAATGTCATACCAAAATTGCAAGGCTTAAATACAAAATGCAATAGAATGCAACGATGTGACAAAAAAACTATGATGATGTGTGATTTCTTTGTTTCCCAAGGATTCTCTTGCAGCAATTTAATTCTTTAATGTACTTTAGAATTCAAAGTGTTCACTAATGACTCACTCTTTACTTTGCATATGAATTTATTACACATTGAATGTCACTAAGTGCCATGGCATAACAACATGTTGTAAAAACAATTTGTTAAGTTGACTCATAATGGATAGTAGAAAGGGGTAGGAGACATGGAGTTTAAATTTGAAAAAATATTTTAAGGCTCATTCCTATGTGCCTTGAGATTGAACTAGGTAATCTTGAGTAACTTGTTAATGAATCTTAGAGATAAAATGATAATTTTGAGGCAAGGAGTGAATGCATAGAAGTAATTGTGAATGAATGTGCAATAACGATGATTAAATTGTAAATTTATGAAATTTTTTGGAAACGAGAGTAAATAAATTTACCCAGGTAGGGATCAAGTCATGAGATAAACCTAGCACAAGAGTACACCACTTTTTGATATATTAAATTGTGCATTAAGATGTTCCCATCAAGATGGGCTTAACACTAATGGAAGATGGCATAGATATGCAAATTTAACCATTAAAGTATTGTCCTATGGTCTTGCCTAGTTTTCACTTTAACTCTCACCATACAAACAAAAATCTTAAATGGTAGTGATGAGAAAAGTCACCAAACCACGACATGCATGAGGAAAAATAAAATCATATAGAATGTAAATATTACCCTTACAATTGTGTGGCCACTTCAACCAATATTAATAATCTATATTCTTCATAAAACTTTTGAAGAATAGTCTCTTACCCTTCCTAAATTTTATATATCGATTTTGCAATATACTCAAATTTCATAATGGTAGGGATATAAACAAGTTACCTTGTACATAGAAACAAATATGGTATTTATGATTATAGAATACATTCTAAATTGAATGTGGTTTCTTTAAAACTTTATCTCCCCATTTTTCTTGTTAAAACATTAGTGCAGACTACATAGTACAATGCATGAAGTTTAGTAAAACTTTATATTGTTCCTTTTTCTTACCCAGTTTCAATATAATCACATAAAGACATCTTAATTGACATGAATAATTATGAAAATCTCCATGTATCATCCCTCATTGCTTCAAATTCATTGCCCTATTCATCTTGGGGAAATATTATATTCCATAATCCCACCTTTCTTTTACCTTCATAATGTGAGTGTGTTAACTAGTCCCCAATGTATTGGTGGAATTTGTGTGTTGTGTTAGAGTATGTGAACTAGTGACAAGGATGCATCCATGATTAAGAACCCTAGGTCATAGGTGGTAGGAGAATAAATAAAGAGTTGATTGTCCATGAGGCCTTAGCATTCTATATAAATGCACTTTAATGTAGGGCAAATCTCCATGGTTACTCTTGTTGCAAGTGGCAATTGACATGGTAGTTTTTGGAAGTTAGATGGTGGTCATTCTATTGGTGTAGAGTGATGGTAATTCTATTAGTATAGAATTGTGGTTATTTTTTGGGTACAAAATAATGGCTATGGTAGTTGCAGTTTGGGTAGTGTTGCCATGTTAAGGTGTTCTCCTTGTTTAGTTACATTCAAGCCCATTGGAGTTGTTGTAGCCCTCCCTATATTATAGTTGATTCTATTTAAGTGTGAACTAATTGATAGTTAACAATGTGTTGGTCTAAGTAAGGCATTGTTCATAGTAGGCAATTTACAAGTTCTTAGGAGAGGATTAGATAATTAAAATTGTGTAACTTAATGTCGCACGTATGAAACTATATACTTCACTATGAAGGTGGTTGGGTGGAATAGTAGATTGGATGCTTGTGTATACCATAGAACATAGGTAGTTAGCACTATAATGATCATCTTTAGGAAAATCTAAACCTTTATCTTTTTTTCATCATTGTCCTTAATCTAATTATTAAGTGTACATAAAATATTAGCACATTAGTAATGTATTCTTGGGTAGACCCTAGAAGATAGGTAGTTAGCACTATAATGATCATCTATAGGAAAATATAAACCTTTATCTTGTTTTCACCATTTTCCTTAATCTATTTATTAAGTGTATATAAAATATTAGCACATTAGTAATGTCCTTGAACTATCTAAGATTGATCTATTTCATGTTGATGCCATAAATTTAAGTATTGCCATGATAAGGTTGTATTCTAGATTAACTTATACCATCATGATTGCAATAATCAATTATAAGTGATCTTTAGGCCACTCAAGAGAATTCATGATCATGTTATAGAAGACTCTATTCTAGGAGAAGAATTGGAGATATCTTTAGATTCTTGTCCAAGTCTAGATGGAGATAGTGGAGGTTGTCGTGAAGAATAATTCTTTAGAACCTTATTGATTTATGTGATGTATAGACATTGGGAGCTTGATTATTTAGGAATTAATTGATTGAGAAAAATCTATAATTAGAATTAGTCATTTGTAGGAGATGGATAATAATGGGTATGGAAAGGATTTTTGTTGCTCATGTGTAGTAACATATTTGAGTTAAATTTACAAATAAAAGTCTTAGTTGTGTTTAATAGTATTTTAACAAATATTGGTGAAGCTAATACTTATCACTGACATTCTAATATTTTTATTGCATAGGCAACCTATGGTTTTTGCGACTCCAAGGTAGTCTTGTGAAATGTATTAGAGCTCTCATGTGCCATTGGTTGCCTAAATCAAAGTTAGATTTGAGGCAAACCCCATTTATTAAACAAGGCCACATGGTGGTTTCACACAAGTTGTAAGGGTTGTTGGTGATTTGTGTTCCTTGTGATTCACCAACTATTCAATGAGAACATGATTATATGGTTCATGCAATCATATGAAGTTCCCTTTGAAGTCATTTGAACAACATTGTGCTATTGACTATGAGGACTACAAGTTATTTGAGGTGGGCCCTCTTCCTTTTACTTATTGAATTAGTGAGTCTAATAGATGATTATGTTAGGTGGGTGATGTGTCAACCTTCAACACTCCTTAGGTGTTGTTAGAGATTTCAAGCTCTAGTTAGTGATGCACCATTGGCTAGTTCACCACTAAGTCACCTTAGGGTAGTCTTAGAGATTGAATGCGATGATGATGTCAGTAGAGAATAGACCCATATGATCAAATTCTATGATGGATCATCTAATAGCTCATATACACTTACACACTCATTTGAACCATTGTCAACTTGATCTTGCACCATTAGACATTTTGGGGCTACATCACTAGTGCTAGGCCCCTCTCTTATTTTAAGAACTTGTGTGTGTTGAGTGGTATCTATAGATGATGTCATTAGTGTAGAGTAAATTGAGGTGGTACCTTTGAGATCTATGTATGGTTATGACCTACTCATAATCATGGATCATGAGATCTAGTGCCTAGATAGATAATATAAAGGGCCCAACCTATTTAAGAGGTGAGCTCTCCCTATGTCAATTTAGGATTTAATTGATCATTAATCTCCTTGAGATGTTCAACCATTGAACATCTTGTAATATCTATGCCCTATAGAAAATTGAAGTGCCTCCACTAGTTGATCATGAGTGCTTAAACTCAGTTGTCTACCCTTGCAAAAGGTTGATGCCTAGTTTGGATGCTAAACAAACAATTAACCTAACTTTGAATGTTGATCTTAATTCCACCCACACCAAAAGAGGTTGGAATGCTCTTACAGGAAGGCCATAATGAATTGGTGTAGGAAATAATGTGTCAACAGACCCATTTCCTACTTAACCAATCCATTGGAGTGATTTTAGTTGTCATAAAAATAGGTCTATTTTTAGGAGGCCTAGATGAGATGTCATAGAATCAAATCATATTCCTACATCTTTGTATAAATATATACATATAACCATTATTTTTAGGAAGGATAATTAGAGATGGTTTCCTAATAGTTGAAGAGATAGGCTTCATACATCAATTCTCATAGATTTATTTAGAACTAAGCATAATATAAAACTTGGTGTTATAATTCTAAAATAGTTGCCAATCTTCTATCTTCTTTATTTTTCATTGTTGAATATTCCTTTGCATATTTGAATCCCTATCACAACCATAAATTTTTTTCACTCATAACCTAATTGAATCTCTTTGATTGAGTTGTCTACTAGGCTTTACCCCTAGGCCCAAGATTAGGAATGAATCTCTAAACAAATATGAAAATAAGATATAGCACTTAGATAAATTGGATCTTAAAATAGTATGCTTAGGAGATGTAGGATAAGTTGGGTTAAAAAAAAGAATAAAATCCCTATTACACAAATCTAAGGAAAATAAATAAATACAGTCAAATTTAAGAACTAAATACCCTAGATAAAAATATTGGACATATAATTGCAATAAATATATTAAAATTAAATGTGAGGGTTAGGGATTCTTAGCTCCAAAACCATCAATTGAGAGTGTTGTAGGATCAATCGCAAATAATGTGAACTTGATCTTTTGCATGGGATTAATTAGTAACACATGAATAATTTGATAGAACGTGCATCTAAAATGTTGTTTGCCTTCATCCTTTGAATATATAAATATGTCCAAGTGACATCTAAAGACAATATTGAGGACCTTAACAACTTGATAGACTTGATTGAGTTCTCCTAGGTAAAACCCCTTTGGTGGGCTAGATTAATGACAATGAGTAATATCAAAGACAACATATCGACATACATGAAGATGCCCTATATGACAATGATGTGGATCTAATTATTTAATGTCCTTTAGAAATCAAAGTGTGCACTAATGAGTTACTTTTTTCATTGCATATAAATTCATTACAAATTGAATGCCATTAAGTGCCATAACATAGCAACATATCATAAAAACATCCATTAAGTCAACTCATAATAGCTAGTAGGAAGGGGAAAGAGACATATAATTTTGAATTTTTTTGACTTTAGGCTTATTCCTATGTGCCTCAAGATTAAACTAGGTAATCCTAAACTACTTGAAAATAAATTTTAAAAATAAGAGATAATTTTAAGACAAGAAGTGAATACATAGAAGTAAATGTGAATGCATGTATAATAACTATCATTAAATTACAGACATATGAAAATTGTTATAAATGAAAATAAATAGATTTAGATAGAGATCATGAAGTAAGCCTAACACAAAAATATATCTCTTTTTAATATATTATTGTACATTAAAACTTCCCATCAAGAGGGGTAGAACACTAAATGTAAGATGGCACCTCTAACAATCACGAAAACCGGTATATAACACCAGAGTCACCCCACATAAGGCCGCAGAACCACAATCTGAAGGAACAAGAAGAGACAGGGCAACCAGTGACAAACCCATCATTCAAAACAAACCCTGTACAGAAAGAATCTGTTCAATCAAATTTTCCCTAACACCTTTTTCTTACCGAAGCTTGATATATTTAGAGAAAGACCTCTCTATTGAGTTGAATAATCGTGAAAAGCTGCCCGTATCATCTCTCATTGCTTCAAATTGATTGCCCTCTTCATCCTGATGCAATATTTTCTCCCACTTTCCCACCTTCCTTTTCCCTCCGTCATCTGCCATAGACACACTTGTACCTGCGATAAGAGTATGAGAAGCATGCCAAGGTTCCCATTGACCATATGGACCTGTCTTCAACGATTTGTAAATAGCAAAAGCAAATATTTGGCGTGTTTTATCATCAGGAGCTATCCAGGTACAAGTGCCAGGTGATAGGAGGCGGAGAGTCCGAGCAATGAGGAGTTCATTTTTCTCCCTTAATTCCCCAATCTGCACGTACATAACATGAAAGTCTTTGGACGCAAGCCTTGCAATTTTATTCTTCACAATTTCTAGCGCCTCGCTATTTGAAGAAGAAGAGAGATCACACTTTGTGAGCAACAAAGCGAGCTTTGTTTCAGAAGAAAGAAAGGAAGAGGCGAGGCACTCTGCCAGTTTTCCACCAACGTCAACATGCAAGAAACTACTCTTATGATGGAATAATGCAGTGCTAATTATTTCTGTAAGCTGCCTTTCATCATTTTTATATTTAAATGCGATACACTTGAAACTCATCTGCAAGCAATGGGGATAAACAAAGAATGAGGATTTGAAGTAAGAAACTATTTCACAATCAAAATCATTTGTATTTGAAACAGGGCCCGCACAAGCATGTGGATGTATATTACCTCAAATTTGCTGGTCTCTTTGTGAGAAACTATCAATGTGTGATGATCCTTTACTTGTTCCCACCGCTCGATCAGCATAGGACTTCCATCTATATTGAGTGTCATCAAATTCTTCATCTCAACTAATGTGTTGATTGTCTTCCCCTCTAATTGAGGGTATCCTGCTAATACTGAAGATTTTTTAAACAAAGAAATATGATAGCAGATTAACAAGGAACAAACAAACAACCATATATGCAGTAGCACAGAGAATAAACCTTTTATTGCAGTTGAAAAAACCAGAGAGCTACAGCTCTTATTACAATGTATTTGCTGCAAATGAAACTTATAAGGAAAAAGTAGAAAAAAACAAACTAAAGATAGCATGATTTACATGCATTAACATGCAACAAAGAAGATGGGAAAATTCCTAAAAACAACTAACAACTAAGAAAATAGAAACTGCTATGTGGACTACAGCATTGAATATCCAACATACTCCCCCTTGATGCGGAGAGGAGTCACAATACGATCTCGAAGCATAAAAAACTGAACCTTCGCAACTGCCTTGGTGAAAATGTTTGCAAGCTGTTCTGTAGTCTTGATATACCTGAGTTCTACTTCTTTCTTTTGCACCAAATCTTTGATAAAATGATATTCTAGATCAAAGTGTTTAGTTCTACTATGATGCACATGATTTTTTGCCAATTTGATTGTGCTCATATTATCACAAAAGAGCACTGTAGGCTGAACTTATTTTTTTCCAATCTCTTCAAGAACTTTTCTGAGCCATAATGCTTGAGTACCTGCAGAGGTGACTACAACATATTCTGCCTCTGTGGAAGAAAGAGAAACTATGCTTTGTTTCTTTGAACTCCAAGAAACCAAACTAGAACCAAAAGTAAAACAATTACCAGAGGTAGATTTTCAGTCATCCACACTACCTCCCCAATCAGAATCACTGAAACCAACTAGATTAAATCCTTTAGAACTGTAGTAATGAATTCCAAAAGCAAGAGTTCCTTTCACATACCTCAAAATTCTTTTAGCATCCTTCATATGTAATTCAGAAGGTTCTATCATGTACCTTGAAACAAGAGAAATTGCATAAGCAATATCATGCCTTGTGTGGGTTAGAAACATTAGACTGCCAACAACACTTCTATAAGCTGTCCCATCAACTCTTGTACAACACAACTCCATGAGAAATTGGAGTGGAGGTTGGTTTACAATCAACCATATCGAACTTCTTTGACATATCCTTGGCATATTTTGTTTGACAAAGGAAAATTCCATTCTTACTTTGATAAAAGTCCATGCCTAGAAAATATTGCATAAGGCCCAAATCTTTCATTTCAAACTCATTCATCATAGCATGCTTGAAACCCATATACAATAAATCATCAACATACAAACTTACAATAAGAATATCAGTACCTTCTTGTTTGTAGTAGAGGGTAGGCTCACTCTTACTTCTCTTGAAGCCATTCTACTGAAAATACCCATCAATCCTAGCATACCAAGCTCTTGGTGCTTGCTTGAGGCCATACAAGACCTTCTTCAACTTGTAGACTAGATGTTCTTTTCCTTGCACCTCAAAACCTCGTGGCTATTCCACATAAATTTCTTCATCTAAGTACCCATTTAGAAAGGCACTTTTCACATCCATGTGATGAATACTCCATTTCTTTTGGGCTGCAAGGGAAATCAACATTCTAATAGTCTCTTGGCATGCTACGGGTGCAAATGTTTCTTCATTGTCAATGCCATACCTCTGTGTGAAGCCTTTAGCAACTAATCTTGCTTTGTGTCTTTCAACACTCCCATCACTATGGTACTTAGTCTTGTAGACCCATTTAGTGCCAATCTTTTTCTTGTCATGAGGAAGCTCTATAAGCTCCCAAGTACCATTCCTATGAATAGCATCCATCTCTTCTTGCATTGCTTGCACCCAAACTTCATTAACACATGCATCTTCATAACATGATGGTTCAAAAATAGCTTGTGAGAATAAAGCAAAATTTATTGTCTCACCTATAGGATTCTCTTCATGTGCTTGGATTGTACTTCTTTTATAGATATCACTTAAGCTTCTTACCTTCCTTGTAGGACTTGGACTTAAATCTAGACTTGTACTTGAAACTGAAGAACTAGATGAGGGGCTATTTGGTGGATGTATAGGACTTGGAATTGAAGTATTAGCTGGCTGCTCATGTTCAATATTAGAAATAATACCACCATTCAAAACAGATTTAGACCTCTCAACATGGTCTTTTTGATGACCATAAACTCCCCCTTCATAAAAAATCACATCTCTTGAAACAAGAATGCTATTAGTGTGAGGGTTATACAATCTGTAAGCCTTACTTTGCTCACTATATCCAATAAAAATACATGACTCACTTTTGGGATCTAATTTTTGTCTCTTTTGATCAGCCACATGAACATAGGCTAAACAACCAAAAACTCAAAAATGATTAACATTAGGTTTTTTTTCATACCAGGCTTCATAAGGAGTCATCATGTCAAGTGCTCTAGTAGGACTCCGATTGAGAATGTACACTATTGTAGCAACTGCATCACCCCAAAAAGAATTGTCTAATCCTTTGGTATGTAGCATACTCCTTGCCATTTCCACCACTGTACTATTTTTCCTTTCAGCTACCCCGTTTTGATGAGGTGTGTAAGCAGTGGTGAGTTGCCTTTTGATGCCATTCATATCACAATAATTCTTAAAATCTCTTGAGCAAAATTCTCCTCCACGATCAGTCCTTAAGCATTTGATCTTACAACCCTTTTCATTTTCCACAAGGGCTTTAAACCTTTTGAATGTATCAAAGGCTTCATTCTTGGTCTTCAAAAAATAAACCCAACACTTTCATGAGTAATCATCAATAAAAGTAATGAAATATGATGACTTACCCAAACTCTTTGTCTGCATAGGACCACAAATATCTGAGTGAACCAATTGGAGTGGGTAATGGGCCCTCCATGCATTGCCTTTTGGAAATGACTCTCTAGCATGTTTTCCTTTAGCACAACCTTCACAAACTTCCTTGTGTTCTTGAACCTCAGGCAAACCATAAACCAAAGCTTTTGAAGTGAGAAACATCAAACTATGAAAATTTAAATGTCCATATCTGAGTGCCATAGCCAACTCTTATCCTCATATGCCATATTGGCAAGATGACTGCTATGTTCACCAAATTTCAATGGGAATATCCTATTCTTTGACATAGGCACTACTGTAACCACCCTATTGCCTTGATTTTTATCATAAATTATACATTGCTGATTTTCAAATACCACCTTATAATTCTTCTCACACAACTGCCCAACACTCAATAAATTATGTTTTAATTGTGGAGTGTAGTAAATATCAGTCACACATTTCTTACCTTCTTTTATATTCACTTCCATAGCTCCTTTAGCTGCAACCTCCAAGGACTTGTCATCACCAAGCTTAATTTTAGATTTGAAACTTTTATCCATTGTAGAAAAAATCTCACTATTCCCTGACATGTTGTTAGAACAACCTAAATCTAAATACCAAACTTCTTTAGAACTATTTTCAACTTTGTCATATGATAAGAATAAATTACTAGGAGAAGCCTCTTCATTCTCATTAGCATAATTAACACTTCTATTGGTATTACCTTCTTTTAATCTACATTCCCTTTCAAAGTAACCATACCTATTGTAGTGATAACATTGAACATTTCTTTTATCAAATCTACCTTTGCCTCTTCCTCTTGGACCACCTCTTCGTACTCAGTTTCCTCTTGAAGAATTCTGATTTTGACCTCGACCTTGGCCTTGGTTATTTTTGGTGCTTGTGCTAGCATTTTTATTCTTTGTAATTTGTACTTTGGAAGCAAAAGCCTTCGTATTACTTTCTCCAGATGAATCTCTCAATCTTTCTTCATGAGACATGAGAGATCCAACAAGTTGATCAAACTGAAGAGTAGTCAAATCCTTGCTTTCTTCAATTATGATGGCAACATTGTTCCACCTTGGTGTTAGAGACCTCAACACCTTTTTGATTACAACTTCATTATCAATAATTTCTCCAAGAGTAGCCATCTTATTAACCACATCTTTTACTCTTACACAATAATCACTCACATTTTCACTTTCTTGCATCTTCAAATTCTCAAATTCTCTTTTTAATGTCTACAACTTCACAACTTTGACTTGATCACTACCTTGGTAAGCTTCTTTTAGAGTCTTCCATGCATCTTTAGTTGTCTATGCACCTGCAATTCTTGGAATAAGGCTCTTATCAAGAGCTATTTGAATGTGAAATAAAGCCTGTGCATTCTTCTTCTTAGCTATTCTATCATTGGTTGCAAGAGCATTCCAATTAGCTGGCTCTTCATATCCTGTTTCTACAATTTCCCATAAATCTTTTCCTATCAAAAAAGTCATCATCTTAATGCACCAATAATCATAATCACATCCATTAAATTCTGGGTTTGGCAAAGAGTTGGAATTTGACATGATAAATTTTTTTAACAAAAAAAACCTGCTCTGATACCAACTGAAGTTTTTTTAAACAAACAAATATGACAGCAAATTAATAAAGAACAAACAAACAACCATAAATGTAGTAGCATAGAGAATAAACTTTTTATTGCAGTTGAAAAAACCAAAGAGCTACATCTCTTATTACAATGTATTTTCTGCAAAGGAAACTTATAAGGAAAAAATAGAAAAAAAAAAAACTAAATATAGCATGATTTACATGCATTAACATGCAACAAAGAAGATGGGAAAATTCCTAAAAACAACTAACAACTAAGAAACTAGAAACTGCTACATGGACTGTAGGATCGAATATCCAACAAATACCAATGCTGCTAATGAAATGAAACATTGAAAATCATGACAAAGATTCTTTAGTGACTTCATATATATTAGGTTCAATCTTTGCAAAGAGTTCAGTTCTATAAACTAATCAGGGAGGGTCGACATATTCTCTAAACCAAATATATACAACTCTTTCAAATGACTAAGTTGACTGAAGGACTGTCAAAGGGTCACTAATTTGGGACATCCCTTTAGCCTTAAATTTTCTATAGAAGATAGTCTGCCAAAGCCTTCTGGCAATGCAATTAATTCTTCACAATAATTCAAGTTCAAAATACACAGAGACTTAAGCTAATCGGAAGGCTTCCTAGGGCACCTAATCTCAAATGCAATACTTCTAAAGCAAATAAATCACCAAAGCTTTCTGGCATTGTAATTAATTCTCTACACTTATCTAACATCAAAATACGCAAAGACTTAAGCTTGCCGAAACTAATCGGGAGGCTTACAAGGGGACAACTTAAATGTAGTTCTTCTAAAGCAGATAAATTTCCAAAAGTTTGTGGCAATTCAGTAAGAACTTTCCCCTCTATTTTTAGGAAATGTAAAGATTTAAGTTCACCAAAGCTTTCAGGAAGGCTTAGGAGTTTAGGACAAGATCTTAATCTTAAACATTCTAAAGCAGTAAGGTTGCCAAAGCTATCAGGTAATGTAGTGAGGTTTATAGGAAAGTTGAAGTCTAACATCGTGGAGATTGGAGTTGGCCAAAGGATGCAGGGAGCATCATTTCGGGTGGAGAAGTATGAGGAGACTCGAAATTCAGCTCTTCAAGGGAAGACAAGTTGCCGATGTATTCAAGCAATTCAGCAGATGTACCTGATAGCTCCAAAAGCTATAATGACAAAGGAAACTGCACATTCAATAGTTTATATTTCATATCAAATCCATACAATTTTATGCAATGGTTTTGGTAAAACAAGATTTCAAGGAAAAGTCACACGAAACAAAAACAAACAAATAAAAATATTAATACTAAAGAACTTGCCTGACAAACTTCATAAGGAACGTCAGCATATATGATTGCCAGCTTCTTGAAATTATTAACATCCACTCGCAAAGCATTCCCTTTGAAAAACCTTAAATTTTCAAGGTTTCCTTTGCACACATCGTTAACTTTAACCCCACTCCCGAAGTTGAGAATTCTTAGACTACTACTTGTGGATGCTAAATGCTCCGCTTCAACTTTGTGTTTAACTTCACTCGAATCTTCTTCTCTCGAAAGCCAGATCCCTTTTATTTTCTATATGGACATGCCATTTATAGTCTAATTATGCTCACGAATATATATATATTTTAACCTATAAAGATACATACATATATCAAAAATTAAGGGGTTAACATTTACAACATACCTGCATATCTTGGAGAGCCTCAGAAAGGTATTGTACATCATCCATAATTCTATCTGAGTTTGATAGTTTCTTCCCTTGTGCTTTGACTGCATCCACAACTTTCACAATGCCTACCTGAGAGTCCATATCTTTCACAAACTCTTTTAGATCTATCCATTTGGGTGGTTTCAAATTGTCCTCCCGATACACCTGTACTAGCCCCGCATGTTCTAGTTCTCTAAGATTGTCCCTTCCAATAGCATAAGAGACAATGCACCATGGCTAGTTATTGAAAAAGAAAACAATGTCCAAAAATGCCTCTTTTTGACTAGGCTCTTTCAAACTGTCATATACAACATCTACTACACCTTCACACATTTCCTCTTCTCCTATTGTTAAAGATTCCTTGAGAGTTGTGACCAATTCTTTACAGGTGGACTCGTCATTAATGTGTTCTCTCAATTTAGAGTCAATCAAGTTCAATGTGAGAGGGATACTGCTGCACTTTTCAACAAGGCCATCGATATCAATGCTTGCTGGGAATGACTGATCGGGGCTTCCGAGAGCCCTTTTGCAGAGAAGCTGTTTTGGTTGTGCGTGAGGAAGAAACTTTACATTATATTCATAGCATTCAATACCTTGTTGCAAAAGCACACTGGTCTCATCCAGCCTTCTGGTGGTGAGAAGAATCCTTGCCTGCTTTGGAAGGCAACGCAAATCTGCCGGTAGAAGTTTTTCTAGGTCGTTTCCTTTCAAAGCATTATTGATAAACATAAACACAGGCTGATTGGTTCTTTTAAAATATATTTTTAATTGTTCTTGACCCTGCTCATAGCTTGTCAGTCTTATTTGTTTGTCAAACAAATCATGCAGAATATGCTCCTACAGCTCCTTAAAATGGTTCTTAGAACAGTTTTCTTCCATATCGAGCCTGCAGAATTTATAGGAGGTAAGGTCAAGCTTACTATACATAGCAGTAGCTAGGGTTGTCTTCCTGACACCGCCGGCACCATAAACAACCACTGGTCTTCTTGAATGTTTAGCAGCGTCCATCTCCAGAAGCCCAACTACATAATCTCATTCTTCTTCAATACCTTCTGCCATATCAACAAACAAAAGCCCCAATTTAACACACAAAACCATTTTGATATATTACTCAATTTGTCAGTCTAAGATACAATTCCTATATACCTGCATTGGGGTCTTCTCCCTGTGATGGAGGAGGAACAGTAGGTGTCGTATTCAGGAGATCAATTTCTGGCTTCAAAGTCATCTTTACACTCTTGTATGTGATTTATTCTGAGATTAAAAAATTATTATAACAAAAAATATTCTTCTAGAAAATGCGTTAATTGGTGCCACTTGCAAATAGCTTTGAAGTTTTCTTCCGCTTTCCACTTTGTTACGACGGCAATGATCCATTTTTCTGCATTAATTAAAACATTACGACAGAGATCGTACCTTCTTCTTCTTTACACATTTTGCCTTCGCCAATAAGGTAGTACTGTAAATGTAATTAATTAATAAAAAATAGTGTTGTATATTTCACAGCTTTTCAGCAATCCAAGCATGTGCAATGTTGTTCAAACATAACGTCATCAATCGTACATTTTTTTTGCTTTTCTCAAATTTTAAGATGATTTTTTTTACACGTTTTACCTTTTCAATTCTAACATTACGATGGGAGTTTCTGTTTGGGACCACATTTCGTATGCCATGCTTCACCAAAACATTTTGACAAAGCATATGATAGGATCAGGTGGTAGTTCATATTAAAAATAAAATGTTTAAATGGCTAGGCTTTACCCAAAGCTCATTTCCCACGTAAAACTCATCTTTGTTGATGCTTCTGCTTGCCTAGAAATTAATGGTTCAATCATTCAAACTTTTTCTTGTTATCATTCCAACCTTTTCTCTTCAACGATCGATAAGGCAAGGCTGCCCTTTAGCACCATTCCTCTCTATTCTCACAGTTGATGCTCTTGGATATTTTTTAAACAATACTAAAAAGTAAAATCTCATTCATATTATATTTCTTCCTCATAATGAAGTAGCTCTTAATTCTCATTTTGTTGATGATAACTTATTATTCATTCAAAACTCTCAAAAATAACTAAATAACACTCTTGATGTCTTGGATCTTTCTAGCTTAGCTACTGGCTCTCAATTCTCTCTTAATAAAACTAAATTTTGAATAACCTCAGCTGATCACCCACCTCTTTGGATATCCTCACAATGTGAATTCAACAACCATGGTGCAATTTCAAGATACTATGGCATCCCCTTTGGGATAGGAGTTTCTTTATCTAAAATGTGGAAATGGTTCATCAATAAACTAAAATGCTGGTCAAACAAAATTCTTTCTATGGCTAGACGCATTCAAATTGCCAACAAAATTCCCATAGCTAGTCACATTTATATCTCATCATGTTGGCTTCCTTCTAAAAATAGCTACAATCAACTAACTTAATTAATTAGAGAGTTTCTTTGGGGTAAATGGAATAACAAAAAAGGTCATCCAGTTGCTTCATGGCTTTATTGTATTCAGCTGAAAAACAAAGGGTATTGATCCCCTCATATAAGGGATCTACCTCATAGAAAAATGGATTATTATAGCTCTTCATGGACCAACACCATGGAAATTTCTTATTAGGAATAGAATTGCTACCACTAAAACTAATAATGCCTAGAAAGATGTTGGGTGGAAAGATAAAATCCTTATGGCAAAATACTTCAAACCTCAAGCTTCCAAATAATTTTTAAGCATATGGAAAGCCTAGAAATATGTACCTCCTCCTCTAGAATGGAAATGACAAGATCCTAGTCATGGGATGAGTTTTTCTATTTATTCTATTTGGTGGAATAGATTGATATGCTTACATGAGTAGGCTCTTCCTATTAATACTCAACTACATAGAAGATCTTATTTAAAAAAGACATCAAAGAATTTAGGAATATCTAGGAGTTCACTTCATTAACGTTGAAAAATGACATGCAACTCAAGCCTGAATTCAAACTGTCCAATGCTCTTATCAATGATATTCACAAGGTGCAAGATGGTGTTCCTCTAGCTCTTCAATTAATACTTTCTACTCTCATTTCATGCAATGTTTTTAAAGTTTGGAGGTGGTTTCCAATATATAATATTGAAATATTTCCTCTTCAACTAATGTACCATAAAATTCTCCCTTCAATCCAAATTTAACAAAGATTAAATCTAAAATGGAGATTGAATTGGTCTAAGTCCAAGTGTTTCAGCTTGAGCCTTGCTGATTGGAAATCCAAAGCTGAAGCTAAAGCTCAATTCCTAGCATGGAAGATTATCCACTATAAAATTATTGTGGGAGAACATAGGTCACCTTTCTTCCTACTCACCCCACCAAATGTCCTTCCAGCTGTAAGTTAGAAACCATTAAGCATGCTTTCTAGACTTGCAAGCATACTTGGCAAATTTGGCACACAATTATGAACTTTATCCTTGCTATATTCAGCATAAAATTAAGATGGAGATAAGCCCTTTTAGCATTGCATTGCTCACAGAATATGATTTCAAAATATATTCATCAATGTATCATATTATATATTTGGATGTTGCAATGTAAAACAGTCTTTTCTAATGACTATCTACCTAGGGAAGTAATTATGCATGTATATTGTCTAATATTATTTTGCAGTAGTCATCTCTTGCTAAAGCCTTGAAGGAGAAACAAAGCATCAATCCAGAGCTTAAGACACAAATATCTAATGTGCAGTCTTAGTTGGCAGTGATTGCTAAGGATAACAACATTGGTCTTGATTCCCAATCAAAAGCTTCAAAATCCAATTAAGTGTGTGCAAACGTTGGTCTTGATTCCCATGACATTCCCACATACCTCCATCTCATCATCTTCTATCTACTATCCCACATATTTCACCCATCATATCCCTATGGTCCATAATTTGCATCATAATCCACTATCCTTCTATGTACCTACTCCATCTCCTTGTCATGCAATCCTCTACCAACATCTATGCACAAAATGATATTTGATATGATCCATGTGTGACATCCCTCTATAATGGGACATTATCACCATTTATGGAACTAGACACTTGAATCCCCTTCCTCTTCCAAATTCCTCCTATCCATATTCCCCTATCCCATCCAAAAATCTAAAAAATTAAAAAAGAGAAAAAAGAGAAAAAAGAAAAAAGGAAAAAGAAAAAAGAAAAAAGAAAAAAGAAAAAATTAAAATAGTAAAGAGAAATCACTTCGTCTAATGGTGAAAGCCACCTCAATGGCACCTTTGATAAGTACCATGATGAAAACATGGCAAATAGGTGTCATGTGTAGATTCCTTGTCTATGTGTTTTACACTTGGGGGCATGTTGTCTCATATATCCCATCCTATTATTTTCCTCACATCCTACCATCTTCATCCACCATATCTTCATACTTACCTATGCCATTTACCTACTTGCATACCTATCCCATTAAATCCATTCCTCCTTTTGATCTTGATAAAGACATGGGGGAAAATGTTGAAAAATGCTTTACCTCAATCCTTTCTATCCAATCATATCATCCTATTGTCATTAGATTTGTCATGTAAAATCCTAAGCATTACACCTAGAATGGGGCATGTTATTCCTATGTGACACAGTCCTTGGAGATCACATCCTACCCCCCTTCCTCCATCCATTATGTATTCTATCTTCCATCCATAATCCTCTTATCCATCTATCCAATCCTTCTTTCATTCTTGACTTGGTTTTCCCTTGTCATTGGTATCTAGCATCTAGGCTATCCAAACTGCAATCCAATATCATCCCAAAACATTTCTAAAAATCCCAAAAAAAAATACAACATTTCAAAAAAAAAAAAAAAAAAAACATTTCAAAAATACAAAAACATCACACATCTAAAAAATACCAAAAAAATCAAATATCTAAAAAAATTGAAGTAATAAATCCAAACGCAAGTTACCCTTAACCCATACAAATCTAGTCAAAGTAATCTAGCCAAATCATCCAATCACATCCTTGGTTTTGTTCCAATCTTGTTTTAAACCCAATCAATCAATCAATCATCATCAATGGACTATATCATTTCCACATCCTTGTGTTGATCTAGGGATATATCGTTCCCCACAACAACAACACTATCTCAATTAATCAATCACTCAATTATTGGTTTACAACTTGACAGGGGCAATACCTTGTTTATTTTTGAATCAAGTAGAAACATTCATACAATGCACTGCACCTTAACCAAAATCATCTATCCAGTAACTTTATCAATTGCCACATCATTCAATCTCAAACAAACATTCATCATTTGGCCTCATCTAGGGATACATCATTCCCATCATCAAGTACCTATCCAAACATCACTCAAACTCTTTGGCAAGAGATACAATGGTTGTGTGACTTGTGTCGTAATTTGGTCTTTTTTTCATTTTTTCTTTTCTATCTCCTTATGATTTATCAATGCCATCTAGACCCATTTATATCTTAGTGTGTTAAGATTAGCAGAGAATGGGGCATAGCATTTTGTGTGTCTGTTGGACATTCTTATCACTACAGCTAATATTTATATATTGTATCTAGACAAGGTTGTATTATGTTATGTATAAGGATACTCCTTTTGTTTGTAGTGTTAAGTTCATGGAAAGGATACAAAGTCACCCTAGTTCCTTATACCTTGGTGCATAATATCCTCTTGCTATATCAAATTAGGGTTTCTCTACATACTATACCAGCATAACCATCCCCTCCTTATCCACTATATCCATTATGACTATTACTTATCCATTTCCAAATCCTATTCTAGAGCATTCTTCACCTCTCAATCTATCTTTATCCACTATCTATTTCACCTATCTCTTTCACCTTAACAATCTATCTATTTTTATTCCTTATCCTTTTTCATCCTTTCTCTTATCCAACCCCTTTCATCCATTTCTAGAGCATACCCATGTTATTCTAACCCGCCTATCCTCTCGAGGGGGCATCTCATCCTTACATCCATTCCTTCTTGTCACTGTTTCAAGTGATTGGGGCATCCTTTTCTCTCCATCCATACCTTTTCTTCTTTGAAATGATGTTACTTCTCTTAGTCGCAACATCATCTCAAAGAGGGGCAAAATGTAGGCACCCAAAATTGACCATGTCTTATGACATTACCTTTCAATATTATCTTACATCACCAAGTGTGACATCTTGCAACACATCTTTCTCTATGACCCCTTCCATCATTTCCATTAGTTAAAAAAATATATTTATTTAACTAATCCCTTTTATCCATTTATCCCCTTTAGACCAAATTAAAAAAATCTTATTTATTTAACCTCATTTTCCTCCATCATCTAATTTAAATAAATTAAATATTTATTTAAATCCCACATGTCTCTCATAATTTAAATAATTTTATTTTTAAAATTATTTATCCATCACATCCCTATTTTTAACCTCATTAATTGTTTGTCATAAGCACTTCCTCTCAAAAAATTAATTAAAAAATCCCATTCCCCCCACTAACATTCTTATTTTAGTCATCCATCATCCTCATTGAATGTGCGTCATAACCACTAACTTCAACTTTTAATCCTATCTGTCCACCTCACACCTCACCCTTCTAATCTTAGCCATCCATTTGATTCCCTCTCCATCTATAAATTGAATCTCTCATTTCAAATCAAACCCCCCACAATATTTCATGTGCACATTTATGCTATCATTTTCAATATATTCTTCTTCCATTATAGTTAGTTAATTTATTTTGGTTTTGTGAGTAGTTTATAATGCATGATTAACAGGATAAAACTGATGGAGCTTGGGTGCACTCCATTCCATCCTAGCAGAAGTTTGAATTGATGTAAGGTTTAAGGTATTGTTGTATTGTTTTATCTTTATTTTGTTGTCTTGCATGATTTTCAAGTCTTTATTCATTTTAAATCATCTTTATCCTCTTAGATTAGGAGATTAGGTTTCAAGTGCTTTCATGATTTAGTCTTATAACTTAGGAACATCATAAGCAATCTCAAACATCTAGAATATCATTAGAAAGTCATGTCATGCATGCCCACATCTTGAACTTGTGTATGAAATGTTAAATGGAGTCTTTATAGGAATTATAATAATGTAATCATCTATAGGTGCATATGCAATGTTGTAGCTTCAACTTAATCAAAGGTTTTATAGGTAACTAGTTAGTTTTTCACCCAGTGACAAATATAGGGGTCAAGAATACATTGGGTATAGCTTCCATTATTATAGTCATGATTCATCTTAACCAGTTAGATGTCTTGTTAAAGATACCTCTAAGAACACCCTCCTAGGCCTAAATGTGCCCAAAGTGAAGGAGACCATGCTCTCTCTAAGGAATTGACTTTTAATCACTCATATTCTATTGAAAATATGATTTATTTACCTTCAAGATGACAAGCCCATGTCCTTGAAGTGATTTGATCACTCTAGGAGTGTGAGCAACAATTTGAAGACCCAACACCAATGGTTCTCCAAACATTGGTAACACTTTTTTATCCTTCAATCCTTTTAATTAACCTACAAATCTCACTGAAACATCAATTTGTAAACATATTTTTAATTCCTTTGGCCATTAGTCCTTCTATGCTCTTAGCAAAACCATCATCATTTTGAGAAGTCCACAACTTTCAATAAATTATAACTACAAATCCACCTACTTGGCTTTGAGTAAACTGTTATTGAGTCCTCCATCCATGCATCTTGTTTTTCTTTTCTCTATTTTGGAGAGGAGTTTTCTCCCATAGGGTTTTTCTCCTTTTCTCCAATTGTGAGAGATTCCATTGTATTGCATAGTAGTTGTGCATGGGTACCTAACATGGCCTTGTAGCCGGGACCCATCTTGCATCTCATCTTGCATAATAATCTCCCTAAGTTTGCACTTAAGGAGAGGTGTTAGTGTAAACAGGTTTTTACCCTTTCACGGTTTCTTGAGTTTAACTTATGTTTAGCATTATAGGTAGTTGCCAATATTTAATATTGGTTACCCATAATTTTGGTTATCAGGTAGTTTCACCCTTTACGTTTTTCCTTGCCTTTAAATAGGAACTTGTACATTGTGTAATATATCTCATTTTCTCACAATATTAGTTCATTGATATTTGGTGGAAGAGCACTTTGCCTCTCTCATGTATCTGTAAGGGTGTTGTTTTGTAGACTGGGGATCCTAGGAAGGAGTTGATCACTCCTACATAAACAATACAATCAACATTATAGGTTAAGGGCATGAGCTTCCCAAGAATCCCAATAACTCATACCCACTTTTTAATACAATGGAGGTAGGAAAACTAAGGGACACATATATTCCTACAAGGATGCTTTAATTCATGCTCAAATCCATGAAGAGGAAGTGGTTTATCACATGTTCCCCTAGACCCTCAATGAAGCTTCTTATAAGTAATATCTAGCCTTACCTACTAGGTTAACCACCTTGCAGCAAGGTCTTGAAGATGCTTTTATTAATCACTTTAGACTTTCCATATATCCCATTGTGATGCATAATTAATTTGCCACCTACAAAAGAGAACCTAATGAACCCTTGAGTGTGTTTAATATAATATTCCATGGGATGTCCTCAATATTAATACATCCTTACAAACCTACTATATTCATGGTTGTCAAAATGTATCTTGTGGCTCTTGACCCCCTTACTTCCATGTTTGTGAGAGGACATCTCCATATAGTTTTGACATTATTGATTATTTACACAACATTTATGATGGTTGAAAGACAAATTATTCATCAGGGATATGAAGTAGGACCTTTTCCTTCTTTTAGGAAACTAGTAGCATATAACCAAATCCCAATACTAAATCAAGCTCTCACTTATCATGAACCAATCCTCTATGCAATTCCATGGATGACTAATCAATTTTGAAACCCATCATACACTTAGAATTAGATGTTCAATCCTAATTAGGCACTAAATTTTCCTCCAAACACCCAAGTTATGCCAGTGCCACAAATTACTACACCATCCTACATGAAGAATCAACTCTCACAAGTTAGTGCAACAAATCAAAATAACCTCATAGGAAATCAACCTCATGTGCTAACATACATAAACAATTAGATGCTTACTAGTGATCCTTAGATACAATGTCATCCAATGCCATAAAATAAATTTTCAGCATTAAATGCAAATTTGGATAGCCTTCAAGTGATGATACAACGATTGAATACTAACATTTTAAACCTATAGAGAGGAAATATAATAAATCAAGGAAGTGGTGGCTATCTAAAAAAGAAATAACAATTTGAAGCATAACAACTATCAATGCAATACTCATCCAAACAATGATGGTGTTCACCCAAACCCAATAAAATTGAATAGAAATGGAAATAATTATTAAGAAAGAATCAGAATTGGCCAAATGGATGGTTGTAGGCTTCATTCCACTAATGATCACAATGATTTGGGATACCCTCAATTCCATATAGCCTTTGATGTATTTCAACAAAGTGAGATGAAAACAATGAACAACTAACTACTCAAGGACAAAACTAGGTGAAGAACTACACACATTTTAGGATTGTTTTCATGTTAGAAACACATGATCTTTTTAACAAAAGGAAGATGAGTTTGAAGAAAACATTACTGAAGTTCATGCTTACTAGAAATATCATAAAGGTGGAAATTGTGCTTTGAAAAATAGGGGCAAGCAACCTTTGACAACATTAATTTCACTAAATGTTCTCATACTCCACTTGATCTAATTGCAAGCAACAACATGATCCCACCAAAAGGAAACTTAGAGCTACACAAGAATGATACCACATCAAAGCAAGCAAAAATAGGGTACAATATAGTTGAGGATATGATATCAAGTAATGCTCACGTGCCATTTCTCAATGTAGCTCAACTCCCTAGACAAAAATAAATTATTATTGAAGCATTAACAAGTCATAAAAACTCAACTGAGATAGGTCAAATGTCAATTACATTGTAACCAATATTACAAGAAAGAATGAATCACCCTCATTCTTCCTTACCATCAGAATCTTTGGTAGGAATTTATACAACTTCATTATCAATTTAGTGCATCCATAAATGTCATGTCATACCTAGTATATACAAGAATTGGCCTCATACAAGTATAGATTCAACTTGAAAGGTAGTGTAGTTGGACAAGACTAAGGAAAATATGGTTGGACAGCTAAATAACATTCCAATTCAACTTGCTTCAAACCCTCATATCCATCAAAACAAAGATATTCAAGCCATATGTATACATCCCTAATATCTTTGACATGCTCCTAAGTCAAGACTGGTCCAAAACACTCAATGGCTATATGCTAGTGTGATTAGGGTATATTTCCTCTAGTATATTTCCTATCTAGTTTTCCACTTAGGTCCTTTCACACATAGTTTAATTAGGAACTTTTTCACTTTATCCTATCATAGTTATGCTTTTAATCTGTTGGGTCATGTATATACTATAAATACTCACCTATTTCTATCATTGTAATCATGTATGCTTGTATGTTTTGCATTCTTGCTAAATAGAATATAATTTATTCTATCATTTGTAATTTTTTTAATGTTTTTTGTTCACTCATTTGCATTCTTAGGTGGCTTCATAGCCAAATCTTACATGGTTTCAAAGCATAGTTGTGAGTTGTGGGTCAACTTTTAGGAAATCTAGTAGTGTAGATCTATTTTTTTAAGCACATGAATATGCTCTTCAAATTGCATCCTCAGATGATCTATAGAATGAGAAAAGTGTGAAAGAAATACCAGATTATGGGGGTTTCCTTTTCTAACTTGCCAATTGCAAGTGCATTATCATAGCTTCCTAGAGTAAATCTAGGTTTGCCATCAAGTTTAGATTAGTTGACAAACTCATAGTTGCCTTTCATTTCGTCCTAGTTGGACATTAGAGGATAAATCTAGAAGGGTTTTAACAATATAGTTTTTTGTTAGATCCAGCATGCCACTCATTTCAAGAGAATTTTAAGGCTAAACAAACCCTACCATTACATTTAAAAGGCCCCGGAACCCCCATTTTGATATAAAATTTATCTAATTTGGAGAAAGTTGCCCTTAAAGGAATTTTTTTGGTTCCTAGGTTGTATGACCCCCTACACACCATATTGTATGGAGTTTTAAAAAATTTAACTTTTTTATAGTGTCATACACTATAGCAATGACATGGCTCACAGCACTACCATCGCTAGTTGTGGCCACCATGCAACCACTAACAAGTGGCCTAATCATTACCATCATCTCCTTTGCCCATGCCACTTGAGAATATTCTTTAGAATATTCAACTTTAAAATAGTGGTTTTTGAAAGGTAGTTTTATGCCCAAACTGGGTAGTTTTCAATTTGAATTAGGTTGCCTTTTTGTATGATGATAATTTTTGACAAAACAATCAATAATTTTAAAGCTTAGGAACATAGAGTATATTATGGCATAATCTTAGAATATTCTAATGATGACATCATCATGACATCATGCTAACATTTGTAGGATTCTAAAATTTTTCACCCTCACCATTAGAGCTTTTGATTTTGTAGTTCAACTTCAAAAGGTAATATCCCGAGCTTACCTCCTTTTTTAGTGCATTTTTTTTGATTTGTGGTAGAATCTCATGCTCTTCTTAATGGTCCAATTATTTTTTTCTCGAATGATCCATTTTTCTAGAGAGTCAATTTTCACATTAGATCTTATAGATAGTCATATTTGTTTTTAACTTTAAAGCCTTGTAACTTTCACATACAATCTCAAATTCAGGTGATTCCCTTTTTGAAAGTTAATATGTTTTGAGAACTACACATTATTGTAATTTTGAAGCTCTAGTTTTGATCTTTGTTTGTACTTTCAATATTTGGTCCATTTTTGGACATTGTAAAGCACTTGAAAAAGCTCTAGCATTGTACATGCACTAATCAATAAAGTGCCAAATCATATTTTGGGGTATTCTTCAATTGAGTGAATGCTGAGGTGTGTCTTGGTGTGTTTTGTGACTATGCATATCAGTTTTGCATTTGAGCTTTAGCTTGTGCTTTTCTTTTCCTACACGTATGGGTAATCCTACGTTTCCTTTGCTAAATTTATACAACTATGCAATAAGGAAAAAAATGATTAAATGGTACTATTAAGAATATTTATCAGATGCTCTCTAATGTTGATAAGTTCCATGTTCACTTCAACTCCCTTTGGGGTTGGACAATTTTGAGGCTAAATGGATAACCAAGCTTGGCAATAATTGGTCTAGTCACATTGAACCATAATAGTATTTTTTAGATGGTTTTAAGTATGAAGACATTAGTTATGGGTGAAATTCTTGAGTTTGATTAAATTTTATATCTAATGATGTGGGTCTTGTGAGTATTTTGAACACCTCTTTCTTGAGTGTCATTTTGTCAAAGTTGTTTGGAGTTCTTTTGTGACCTTATGGTATAAATGGGTTGGGGTTCAATCTATATATCTTAGTGGGATATTTTATTTGGCTATTTTGAGAAATCTAATATTAAGAACTCAGTAACTTGTTCAAGAAGCTCTGGTTGGTTATGTTTACTAAAACTTTGTGGTTTCTCTGGTAATAGAAACTTGCATACCTTCCAAGGAAGAAGTAGAAAGGAAACTAACTTTTCTCTACAAGTCATTTTCATAAATTTACTTGTAGGTTTGTGAATAGATGGGTTTGTTTGAGGATGAGATCGAGAGAGTTATTGTTTGTCACTTGTTTAATAAATACAAATTTAAAAAGGATTTTTCTGATGAAGTTGATTCTAATGATGTTTTTCAAGTGGATGATCTTCATGACTTTAACAATGTCCTTGTGTTTGCATTTCAAGAATGGTGGGCTAGAAAGTGCGTAAGTACATTGTAGTGGACCTTGCTAAAAAGATTTGAAGGGCCATTGAAACTAAGGAGATGTAGAAAATTGAATTAAGAAGAACAATGCTACTACTTGGTATTTAAATTACTTTCAAGAAAAGTCACTATTTTGTTGGTCATTGTGTCTAGTTTATGAATATGTAACTATTCTAGATACTTTTATCTGATAGTTCCATGAAGGATTTTTATTGTGTTGGATTTTTTTTTTAATAATTTTGGACATAATTTTTGTATCCTTAGTATTACAAGTGCTCTATGAGCCATATTTGCAAACTATTTTTTTAATATAAAAACAAACTAAATGGAGTCTTTATCCTAATACTCTAATAATCATAGTTGTTTTCATTGTGCAACAAAATTTTAGGTTGAGTGAGGTTGTTGCTGGGCCCAGTGATGGCGAAGCAACTCAGAAAAATTAATCCCCTACTCCTATACCAATTTTTTGAGAATTTTTATATGCAAGCTATTTTTCACTATTAATTTGTTTGGACAAATAAAACCAAATTATTGCTGGAACAAAAATTCATTCTCTTAAAAAGGGAAAAAATGTTGTTAACGTTCAGACAAGGAAATTGCTATTACTAAATACCGCTGCAATTTTGTTTATTAATCTTCTATCTTATAGATAGCACTGCTGAAAATACATATATCATACAAAAGCGACTACATACATCCAGCAAATTTTTGGAAGTTTTCTTCTACTAAACAAAACTTGGAAATTGGATAGTTCTACCACTATTTAATAACATTTTATACAGTTCCAAAATATTAAATGCGCCTTAGAGCTTAGCTGTATTCATTAAATGTCTACTAAGCATTCTTAGGAAACTTATGCACGGGCTCGGAAAATCAATCAAATGAGGTGAATAATTGTGAAAAGCTACCCGTATCATCTCTCATTGCTTCAAATTCATTTCCCTCTTCATCCTGAGGCAATATTATCTTCCATCTTCCCACCTTCCTTTTCCCTCTGTCATCTGCCATAGACACGCTTGTACCTGCAATAAGAGTATGACTAGCATGCCAAGGTTCCCATTCACCATATGAACCTGTCTTCAACAATTTGTAAACAGCAAAAGCAAAAACTTGGCGTGTTTTATCATCAGGAGCTATCCAGGCACAAGTGCCTGGTGATAGGAGGGGGAGAGTTTGAGCAATAAGTTGTTCAGTTTTCTCCCTTAATTCCCCAACCTGCACGTACATAACATGGATGTCTTCGGATGCAAGTTCTGCACTTTTATTCTTCACAATTTCTAGGGCCTCGCTATTCGAAGAAGATGAGAGATCACACTTTGTGAACAACAGAGCGAGCTTTGCTTCAGAAGAAAAAGGGGAAGAAGCGGACCAATCTGCCAATTTTCCACCAATATCAACATGCAAGAAAGTGCTCTTATGATGGAATAATGCAGTGCAAATTATTTCTGTGAGCCTCCTATCATAGCATTCTTCTTTTTTCTCCTCTTTCTTGTACTCTTTCTTCTCCCCTTTTTTCTGCCAGCAGGGGGATAAACAAAGAATGAAGATTTAAGTAAGAAATAGGACTCGATGTTGTTTTTAAACATCATCCATTTCAACAGTTAAAAGTTAATTTTGACCAATAAAAATAGGACAAATAATATTTACCACTTTTTATTGTGGATGAGATATAAAATTACTATTGACTGTTTGACCATTAAAATGGATGATATTTAAATAGAGCCGACCTGACAAACACGTGTACGTACCTCAAACCTACTGGTCACCTTGCGTGACACCATCAATGTGTGAAGGTCCCTTACTTGTTCCCACCGCTCGATCAGCTTCTGACTTCCATCTATATTGAGTGTCGTCAACTTCTCCATCTCAACTAAGGTGTCGATTGTCTTCCCCTCTAATTGAGGGCATCCTTCCAATACCAGTGCTGCCAATGAAGCCAAGCATTGAAAATCATGGCAAAGTTTCTCCAGTGATTTAAAATACATTAGGCTCAATCTTTCTAAAAAGTTAAGCTGTACAAACTGATAAGGAAGGGTCGACATATTCTCTGAACCAGATATGTACAACTCTTTCAAATGACTGAGTTGACCGAAGGACTGTGGAAGGGTCACTAATTCGGGACATCCCTCTAGCCATAAATTTTCTAAAGAAGATAGACTGCCAAAGCCTTCCGGCAATGCAGTAAGGCATAAAGGTCTTATTATGTACAGAG
Source organism: Cunninghamia lanceolata (assembly GCA_027924645.1). Lineage (NCBI taxonomy): Eukaryota > Viridiplantae > Streptophyta > Pinopsida > Cupressales > Cupressaceae > Cunninghamia > Cunninghamia lanceolata. The sequence goes on along the minus strand of BSBN01000380.1, from coordinate 1,502,736 downwards.
ATTTTAGGGAAGTAAGCTGACCAAAGTTAACCGGAATGCTTTCTAATTTAGAAGCACTATTCAATCTGAGTTCTTGTAGAGAAGATAAATCGGCAAAGCTTTCTGGCAATTCAATTAATTCTTTACAATAATTCAAGTTAAAATACGCAAAGACTTAAGCTTGCCGAAACTAATCGGGAGACTTACTAGGTGACAACTTAAATGCAATTCTTCTAAAGCAGATAAATTTCCAAAGCTTTCTGGCAAATCACTAAGAATTCCCCCCATTATGTTTAGGAAACGCAAAGATTTAAGTTCACCAAAGCTTTCAGGAAGGCATTGGAGTTTAGGACAAGATTTTAAGCTCAAACCTTCCAAAGAAGTAAGGTTGCCAAAGCTGTCAGGTAATGTGGCGAGGTTTAAACTAAAGTCTAAAAACCGTAAAGATTGGAGTAGACCAAAAGTGGCAGGGAGTGTCATTGGGCGTCGAGAATAATATTTTAATTTCAGCTCTTCCAGTGAAGATAATTTGCCGACACTCTCAAGCAATCCAGCCGGTGTACTTGAATAACTCCATAGCTCCACAAACCGTAATGACGAAGGAAGCTGCGCATAGATTAGTTTATTTCATATTAAATCCATAAAACTGTTTCAGCAAAACAAAATTTCAAAGAAAATTTATACGAAACAAAAACAAATAAATAAGAAATATTACTACCGAAGAACTTGCCTGAGAAACATCATAAGGAACGTTACCAACTAGGCACGCCAGCTTCTTTACATTGTTAACATCCACTGGTAAATCATGGCCTATCAAATACCTTAAATTTTCAAAGTTTTCTTTGCACACTCCGTTGACCTTAACATCACGCCCAAAGTTAAGAACTCTTAAACTACCACTTGTGGATGCAAAATGCTCCGCTTCAACTTCACCTTCAACTTTGTCCGAAAGCCAGATCCCTTTTGTTTTCTGTATGGACAAGTCATGTACAGTATAATTACACTCATGAAAGTATATATTTTTTAACCTCTTAAGATAAACTGTATGATATGGCCAGGATTGTCAAAAGCCAGCAAATAAATATATTGAAAATTGAAGGGTTAATCTTTGTAAACAGTAGAATATTGTCCACAACATACCGGCCTATATCGTAGAGCCTCGTGAAATGATCTTATATCATCCATAATTCTATCAGAGTTTGACAGCTTCTTCGCTCGTGCTCTGACTGCATCCACAACTTTCACAGTGCCTGTCTGATGGTCCATATCTTTCACAAACTCCTTTAACTCTGTCCATTTTTGTGGCTCCCCAGTATTTTGTTTCAACTTGTCGTCACGACACACCTGTACCAGTCCTGCATGTTCTAGTGCTTTCAGATTGTCCCTTCCAACGGCAGGTTGTTAAAAAAGAAAACAATGTCCAAAAACGCCTCTTTTTGACTGGACTCTTTCAAACTGTGATATACAACATCCACTACACGTTCACACATTTCCCCTTCTCCTTTTGTTAATGATTCCTTCAGAGATGTCACCAATTTTTTACAGGTGGAGACGTCATCAGCGTGTTCCCTCAATTTGGAGCCAATCAAGTTCAATATGAGAGGGATACCGCTGCATTTTTCAACAAGCCCGTCGATATCAACGCTTGCTGGGAATGATTGGTCTGCTTTTCCGAGAGCCATCTTGCAGAGAAGCTGTTTTGCTTTTGCATGAGGAAGAGAATTTACACGATATCCATGGCGTTCAATAATACCTCCTTGCAAGAGCATGGCGGTCTCGTCGAAGCTTCTGGTGGTGACAAGAATCTTCGTCTGCTTTGGAAGGCAACGCAAATTCCGTGGAAGAAGTTTTTCTAGGTCGGTTCCTTTCAAAGCATTATTGATAAACATAAATACAGGCTGAGTGGCTCCTTTAAAGAAAAATTTTAATTTCACTTGACCCTCCACATAGCTTCTCAAGCTAATTCGTTTGTCAAACAAATCATGCAGAATCCGCTCCTGCAGTTCCTTGAAATGATTCTCAGAACAGCTTTCCTCCATATCGAGCCTGCAGAATTTATAGGAGGTAAGTTTAAGTTTACTGTACACAGCGGTAGCCAGGGTTGTCTTCCCGACGCCGCCGGCACCGTAAACAACCACGGCTGTTCTTGAAGGATTAACCTCCATCTTCAGAAGCCGAATTACATCATCACTTGCCTCTTCAATGCCCACTGCCGCATCGAAAACAAAATCCACAGTTCAAGATATAAACATATATGTTTTTATGTTTTTCTGGAAAGAAAAAACTCAGAAACAAGAAAATATTACAAAAGGATTTCGAAACAGTTTCGTAACAGCAACAGCTGCCACTAAAATCCAGACGACAAAGATCTAAGGAGGTTTATGACAATCCCACCACTTCCATAAACTAAAGGAAATTACAATACCAAGAAAAACCAGACCAGAACTATCAAACCAAATCATTATGAAGAAGCTTTAGAAACTGTGATTTAAGAGATTAAGATAAAATTTCATATATACCTGCATCGGTATATTCTTCCTGTGATGGGGGAAAAACAGTAGGGGTTTCTTTCAGGAGACCAAGTACTCCCGCCAAAGTGAGATCTCCGTACTTGTGGGCTAGTCCGTCTTGAAAACTTTGCAAATCACTGGCTTCGACAGAAGCAGAAAATAACCTACACAATTTCAAACATTGAATTTTGTGAATCAAAAAATTGAGTAATTGATGTAGTTCCTCAAAATCCTCTAGTTTTCTTGTGTTCACCGATAAAGGTAGTAAGATTGCATTTGTGACAGACACAGAAGTGATCCTTCCACAATGAAATGAACCACGTCATTCAACATCTGCTTTTCCTCTGGTAGATGTTCATTCAATTGATTCACACGTTTGGCCAGACCACACATATACTTGAGGAGTTGTATACATTCACTCTTGTTCCTGCTGATTTGATCAATTCGGTCAAGTATACATCCTAATACAGAAGCACCGGCTCCCAACCAATGTGTTTTTCCTAGTCCTTTCAACAGATCACTAACAACTTTTCTCGCTGCAGCACTAAGCTTATACCTATAACACATCTGCCAATACAGACGATGGGTATATTATCAGATCTCGAAATTTTAGAAATTTCAAATTAATGAGAGAAATAACATCAGGTTTTCTGGCCTCACAACTAAATCCATCACTAAGGGAAAAATCAAACGCAGTACAATAGTTGAAGATTTTTAAACAAACAATATGACAACAGATTTAAAATGAACAAAGAAATAACCATAAAAGATATATGCAGACACAGAGAATAAACCTTTTTATTGCTATTGATAAAAAACCAGAGAGCTACAGCTCTTTATTACATTATATATATCTTAGCTACAAAGAAATCTAAATAGAAAAAACAGAAAACAACAAACCAAAGATAGCATGATTTACATGCATCATCATGCAACACAAAAGTTGCCAAATTCCTAAAAGTATCTAAATGAAGCTAACTAAGAAAATAGAAATACTAAAATGGAAACTGCACATGTGGCTGTGCCACATCAGTTATCCAACATACTCCCCCTTGACGCGGAGAGGAGTCACAATATGATCTCGAAGCATCAAAAACTGAACCTTTGCAACTGCCTTGGTGAAAATGTCTGCAAGTTGTTCTGTAGTCTTGATATACCTGAGTTCTACTTCTTTCTTTTGCACCAAATCTCTGATAAAATGATATTTCAGATCAAAGTGTTTAGTTCTACTATGATGCACGGGATTTTTTGCCAATTTGATTGTGCTCATATTATCACAAAAAAGAACTGTAGGTTGAACTTGCTTTTCTCCAATCTCTTCAAGAATTTTTCTGAGCCATAATGCTTGAGTACTTGCAGAGGTGACTGCAACATATTCTGCCTCTGTAGAAGAAAGAGAAACTATACTTTGTTTCTTTGAACTCCAAGATACCAAACCAGAACCAAAAGTAAAACAATTACCAGAGGTAGACTTCCGGTCATCCACACTACCTCCCCAATCAGAATCACTGAAACCAACTAGATTAAAGCCTTTAGAACTGTAGTAATGAATGCCAAAAGCAAGAGTTCCTTTCACATACCTCAAAATTCTTTTAGCAGCCTGCATATGTAATTCAGAAGGTTCTGTCATGTACCTTGAAACAAGAGAAACTGCATAAGCAATATCAGGCCTTGTGTGGGTTAGAAACATTAGACTGCCAACCACACTTCTATAAGCTGTCCCATCAACTCTTTTAGCACCATCCTCTTTACACAACACAACTCCATGAGAAATTGGAGTGGAGGCCGATTTACAATCAACCATATCAAACTTCTTCAACATATCATTAGCATATTTTGTTTGACAAAGGAAAATTCCATCCTTACTTTGATAAACCTCCATGCCTAGAAAATATTGCATAAGGCCTAAATCTTTCATTTCAAACTCATTCATCATAGCATGCTTGAATTCATCCTTCATCTTAGAACTACTGCCCATATACAACAAATCATCAACATATAAACTCACAATAAGAATATCATTACCTTCTTGTTTGTAGTAGAGGGTAGGCTCACTCTTACATCTCTTGAAGCCATTTTGCTGAAAATACCCATCAATCCTAGCATACCAAGCTCTTGGTGCTTGCTTGAGGCCATACAAGGCCTTCTTCAGCTTGTAGACATGATGTTCTTTTCCTTGCACCTCAAAACCTTGTGGCTGTTCCACATAAATTTCCTCATCTAAGTACCCATTCAGGAAGGCACTTTTCACATCCATGTGATGAATGCTCCATTTCTTTTGCGCTGCAAGGGAAATCAACATTCTAATAGTCTCTTGTCGTGCTACTGGTGCAAATGTTTCTTCATAATCAATGCCATACCTCTGTGTGAAGCCTTTAGCAACTAATCTTGCTTTGTGTCTTTCAACACTCCCATCACTATGGTACTTAGTTTTGTAGACCCATTTAGTGCCAATCTTTTTCTTGTCATGAGGAAGCTCTGTAAGCTCCCAAGTACCATTCCTATGAATAGCATCCATCTCTTCTTGCATTGCTTCCACCCAAACTTCATTAACACATGCATCTTCATAACATGATGGTTCAAAAATAGATTGTGAGAATAAAGCAAAATTTATTGTTTCACCTATAGGATTCTCTTCATGTGCTTGGATTGTACTTCTTTGATAGATATCACTTAAGCTTCTTACCTTCCTTGTAGGAATTGGACTTGAATTTGGACTTGTACTTGAAACTGAAGAAGTAGATGAGGGGCTATTTGGTGGATGTATAGCACTTGGAATTGAAGTATTAGCTGGTTGCTCATGATCAATATCAGCAATAATACCACCACTCAAAATAGATTTAGACTTCTCAACATGGTCTTTTTGATGACCATAAACTCCCCCTTCATCAAAAATCACATCTCTTGAAACAAGAATACTATTAGTGCGAGGGTTATACAACCTATAAGCCTTACTTTGCTCACTATATCCAACAAAAATGCATGACTCACTTTTGGGATCTAATTTTTGTCTCTTTTGATCAGCCACATGAACATAGGCTAAACAACCAAAAACTCTAAAATGATTAACATTAGGCTTTTTTTCATACCAGGATTCATAAGGAGTCATCATGTTAAGTGCTCTAGTAGGACTCCGATTGAGAATGTACACTGCTGTAGCAACTGCATCACCCCAAAAAGAATGGTCTAATCCTTTGGTATGTAGCATACTCCTTGCCATTTCCACCACTGTACGATTTTTCCTTTCAGCTACCCCGTTTTGTTGAGGTGTGTAAGCAGTGGTGAGTTGCCTTTTGATGCCATTCATATCACAATAATTCCTAAAATCTCTTGAGCAAAATTCTCCTCCACGATCTGTCCTTAAGCATTTGATCTTACAACCCTTTTCATTTTCCACAAAGGCTTTAAACCTTTTGAATGTATCAAAGGCTTCATCCTTGGCCTTCAAAAAATAAACCCAACACTTACATGAGTAATCATCAATAAAAGTAATGAAATATGATGACTTACCCAAACTCTTTGTCTGCATAGGACCACAAATATCTGAGTGAACCAATTGAAGTGGGTAATGGGCCCTCCATGCATTGCCTTTTGGAAATGACTCTCTTGCATGTTTTCCTTTAGCACAACCTTCACAAACTTCCTTGTGTTCCTGAATCTTAGGCAAACCATAAACCAAAGCTTTTGAAGTGAGAAACATCAAACTATGAAAATTCAAATGGCCATATCTGAGATGCCATAGCCAACCCTTATCCTCATATGCCATATTGGCAAGATGGCTGCTATGTTCACCAAACTTCAATGGGAACATCCTATTCTTTGACATAGGCACTACTGTAACCACCCTATTGCCTTGATTTTTATCATAAATTGTACATTGCTGATTTTCAAATACTACCTTATAATTCTTCTCACACAACTGCCCAACACTCAATAAATTATGTTTTAATTGTGGAGTGTAATAAATATCAGTCACACTTTTTCTTACCTTCTTTTGTATTCACCTCCATAGCACCTTTAGCTGCAACCTCCAAGGACTTGTCATCACCAAGCTTAATTTTAGATTTGAAACTATTATCCATTGTAGAAAAAATCTTATCATTTCCTGACATGTGGTTAGAACAACCTGAATCTAAATACCAGACTTCTTTAGAACTATTTTTAGCTTTGTCATATGATAAGAATAAATTACCAGGAGAAGACTCATCATTCTCATTAGCAAAATTAGCACTTCTATTGTTAATACCTTCTTTTAATTTGCATTCCCTTTCAAAGTGACCATACCTATTACAATGATAACATTGAACATTTCTTTTATCAAATCTGCTTCTGCCTCTTCCTCTTGGACCACCTCTTTGTCCTCTGTTTCCTCTTGAAGAATTCTGATTTTGACCTCTACCTTGGCCTTGATTATTTTTTGTGCTTGTGCTAGCATTTTCATTCTTTGTAATTTGTACTTTGGAAGCAAAAACCTTCTTATTACTTTCTCCAGATGAATCTTTCAATCTTTCTTCATGAGACATGAGAGATCCAACAAGCTGATCAAACTGAAGAGCAGTCAAATCCTTGCTTTCTTCAATGATGATGGCAACATTGTTCCACCTTGGTGTTAGAGACCTCAACACCTTTTTGATCACAACTTCATTATCCATAGTTTCTCCAAGAGTAGCCATCTTATTAACCACATCTTTTACTCTTACACAATAATCACTCACATTTTCACTTTCTTGCATCTTCAAATTCTCAAATTCTCTTTTTAATGTCTGCAACTTCACAACTTTAACTTGATCACTAACTTGGTAAGCTTCTTTTAGAGTCTTCCAGGCATCTTTAGCTGTCTGTGCACCTGCAATTCTTGGAAATAGGCTCTTATCAAGAGCTATTTGAATGTGAAATAAAGCTTGTGCATTCTTCTTCTTAGCTTCCTTTTTAGCTGTTCTATCGTTGGCTGCAAGAGCATTCCAATCAGTTGGCTCTTCATATCCTGTTTCTACAATTTCCCATAAATCTTTTCCTATCAAAAAAGTTGTCATCTTGATGCACCAATAATCATAATCAGATCCATTAAATTCTGGGATTGGCAAAGAGTTAGAATTTGACATGATAAATTTTCTAACAAATTAACCTGCTCTGATACCAAATGAAGATTTTTAAACAAACAATATGACAACAGATTTAAAATGAACAAAGAAATAACCATAAAAGATATATGCAGACACAGAGAATAAACCTTTTCATTGCTATTGATAAAAAACCAGAGAGCTACAGCTCTTTATTACATTATATATATCTTAGCTACAAAGAAATCTAAATAGAAAAAACAGAAAACAACAAACCAAAGATAGCATGATTTACATGCATCATCATGCAACACAAAAGTTGCCAAATTCCTAAAAGTATCTAAATGAAGCTAACTAAGAAAATAGAAATACTAAAATGGAAACTGCACATGTGGCTGTGCCACATCAGTTATCCAACAATAGTGAGACCCCAAACTTCATAGTAGTTAATAATAATATGCATATGGTCTCAGAAGTCATTGGATATGCTGCAAACGAAACACCCTTCAATATAACATTAAAAAATTTCCATACCTTGCATCCGCGTCTGTTAACACGCTTCAAGACGCTCTCTAATAATTCATTGCCAAACTTTATGCAGGATTGGAATGTGTTTGGGATTGGTTCCGGCTGACAAAAAAACATATCAGTTAATATTATCTGCAAAGTCGTCAAAATAATTAAAATCAATGGAGAAAATAACGTAAATTGTGCTTACACTTTTATTCTCGATACCAATCAGACGTTCCTCGATACAACTGATAAACTCATCAATTTGGCTCATGTCTTGGACAACAGACGAAAGATGGCTAATCTCCAAAGCATTGGCATTTTCTGAATGAAAAAGCGAAGAGCAGCATGCATTGCCCATCTTTCAAAACTAACAAAAGATAGTCCAAGATCTGTTCATTCCGAGAGAACAGAAAGAGGCAGCCTCTTCTCAACTCTCGTATGTGATTTATGAAAAGCAGCTACTCTGCTTTATGGCAGTACAGAGTAAGTTACTTCTTATAAACAAAATATTCTTCTGGAAAACGCAATAATCGGTGCCACTTGCAAATATCTTTACTATTTAGGCTATTGTCAAGAGATTCTCTCTAAAATTACATAAGCTATTTAGGCTACCTTAGTGTCGAACGAAATTTAAAAGATATTACTAAATTAATTACCTAAGAGGTCTTATATAGTGACATAAAAAAATTTCATCTTGTGTAAATAAAAATTCAGATATATCAAATCTTAAATGAATGCTTCAGAGATATTTTACTTTTCAAATGCTTTTTCCATATGATCTACATAGTCTTGTTTCACTAAGCATGTACTATATTTGTTAAGAATGTTACTTTGGAAAAAAAGTTTCTCAAACATTTGAAGGTCCTATATGCAGTAGATGTCGACAAGAGAAATGCAATAATAGATTTTTAACATCAAATAATATGGATTATGGCCCACAACCATAAAAACATGCAAACTTGACACAAGTAGAGAAAAAGTGACATGAAACTGGAGGTCAATATAAATATAAGGGACAAACAATAAGTTTTTCACAAGATGTAAAATATATATCTAAAGTTTTGCCACATAAAAAAAAATTAATCATTATTGTTCGGAGGAGAGATCAACCTGATATAAATTACAACTTTATAGTGAATAAAGAGCGAGTGTATAAGACACTAAAATACAAAATAAAACTTGACAAGTTCTATTTTGATGTTCATGCTGATGAAAATGCTCTCAATAAACTTTCACCAAACTCTATGGAAAGTATCTTCAACCAGCTAAACTTAGTCCATATGGATTTTTATTATGATACAATGAAATTATATTTATGGTTCAATTGATAAAGATGGATGAATGAAATACCATTGATCACACAACATCAAAAGCCTCCAAACTACCTAATGCCCCAAGAGAGATGGGATTAATCCATGCATGGGTAAATAACCCTAACATAGATCAAAGAACATTGATTGAGTGGTTAGAAATTTATGCATTTGATATCAATGAGTATGTGACATTAGGCTTATGTGATATGACATTTTCAACATTATTTCTCGATGGTAGATGTGATTGGCTAGAACCACACATGAGATGTGTACATATACATGAATTTGTTAAATGTCAATTTTGGTATAGGGATCACATTTTGGTCAACACCCATGATTTAGATATTACATGATGAATGTGATCATGAGACATCATGCTCAAAGTTCATCTGCAATGTTTGTCAAAAAAGGTCTTCAAGATATACCAATCATTACCAATGAATTATGTGAATGTATGGAAAATGTGTCCCACTCCCATCTAGTTGATCTTTTGATGCAATTCAAAAAAACCTTAAGAGCTACAAGGATGTATTAAAAAATGTCATGTGAGTTAATTGAGATGATTCATTAAATTGGATCACCAATGATATTCTTGTATAATTAAAAATTGAATATCCTTGCAATTTCATGCTACAATTTTTTTCACAATTTGGTGCCCACATCCCCTTAGCATGTTTTAGGCTCATTTTTATCCATTATACTAGCCTTTTCCCATCCATAGTGTCAAGTTTGTCTTATGTTCTATCCTTTATAGTTATCTTTGTGTAATATTGTTTAAAGGCCTAATATTCCTTGCTAACCTCAGATTATAAAGCTTTAGGAACTAAAGTTACTTGGATGCAAGCACAACATGCAGGCATCTCCATGACGTGCTAGCATCTCACAATCGTCTATCACTCACTAGCTATTTTTTAGCATTTTTCATCACTTTCTTTGGCATGTTTGATTTTGGTAATGCCTTTGTCACATTTGAATGAATCTTTTGACTTAGCCTTCCTCTTCTCCCCTCTAATCCTTCTATTTTTAAAATCTTCTTGGAAAATCTTGTGAAATTATTATATTCTCCATTGTGGTTTCTCTCACACTCTTGGCATTTTGTAGCAAATGACTGCATTTTTCTGATTCTCTAAGCTTCATGTGATTTGTATTTAAAGCATTTGATATCATCTTGGGGTTTTGGAACTACTACCTCCTATTGGGCCCTTATTTGGGTCTTAATTTTGGCTGTCTAGTATTTATCCTTCTTCTTGGAGGTGATTGAGTTCCTTTTCCCTCTCTCTTCATTATTTTCTTTATGTAAATATACTTTTGTGTAGAAGGCACTTTGGGGGTTTTTCATTTCCTTAATTTCTACCATACACACTAGTTTTATTGGCTTGTGTAGACCATAGCTTAAGAATTCATAAAAATATTATTATGATTATTGTTCTTCTTCTTAGACACACTTAAGATCAAGAGCACACACTAGTTTTATCTATTTATATGATATTGTCTGTCCATGGAGGTTGGAAGATTGATATAGGGGCTTGACCTGAAGGAAAGCTCTCAAACAACCATAAGAATTTTTTATTTTTTGCAACTCACAAGTTTTCATGGATAAGAGATCTAACTGAACAAGGGATTTTGTTGATTTCTCCTCTATCTTCTTATTTCATTATTTCTATTTTGGATAAATAGATAAAATATCTTTACTCTACATTTAGTCATTACCTAGATATCTTCTTGGTGCTCTATTATTTATTCCTATGTAGGTCAAACATGGTTCTCAAGGGGAAAGACTAGAATCTTATTTTTTCATGCCATATAGACTACAATGTGATGCACAAACATTTGTGTGACACACTAGCATCCTAGGAAATTAACTTTAGGCTTATGTGTTAGGTTCCTCTTCTCCTTGTGTTTACATTTCTACTTTTGGTTTATCAAATCTATAAATAGACATTCTATAAATTCAATTCCTTTCAATTTACATAGTATTTTGGCTTTCTAGAAGACCTAGTTTTTCTCAAGGGTGAAACACATTAGGCTCATCAACTTTAAATCTACTATTTTATTGAGATAGTAGTGGATTAGATTCATCCTAAATGAGCTAGTTGTTCCTAGTGTAATGTTATTTAAATTATTTGGTAAGGAAAAACACACATTTCTTTACGGAATTAAATTTCATACCCTACATTTTGGTGAACCCAATGCTCTTTAACATTTACGCATCTTCTCTTTTTGTTGTGGTTCACCCTACAATGTGGTGAACCCAACACTTTTAAAATCTGTAAATATTTAAAACAATCTAATAAATTCTTCTCATCATCTTGGATTATGTGTTGTGAATCCTAATTTAGTTTATGAGATTCACAACCCAATCCCTTTATTCTCTTAACATTGTTAGAAGAAGCCTACAATTATCAAAATGTCTCACTCTCATGCTTCTACAACTCCCATCAAATTAGCACCCAATTTCATAAATCCTTCATATGATACTACTACAACAAGCATCCCTTTTGTTTGAACTTTATCAACCCCTCCAATTACAAGTTTCATGACATAGAAGTGGCTTTCAACCACAAGGCCACATTAATGAATATTTATCACACATAAGTGCATGACTTAGATAAAGACCTAGTAGATTATCAAGCCTTTTTACTAGAGTTAGAACATATCTAATAACACCACCCCTATTTTCAACAACCTTTGTGCAATGTCAATGAATCACCCTAATGATCTTGAATTCCTCTGTGGCATCACTCACATAATCAACAATGATGTTCCTCTATTAGTAAGCTACTGTGATGGAACTCAAGACTCCCACTCTATTATCACAGGTCAATAAATTTCCATTATTATGGCTACTTCTAGTTCCTAAACATATACATCTTCTTATATAGTCACTATTTCTCCACAACAGGGTCAGGCAAACCTTGTTAATATGGTATAGTGTGGAACTACATTAACTACTATGAGTTTGTTCCCCCTTCTATACCTCTACAACTTACTTTTTTGGTAGGCCCCTTGGAGCTTCATAACCGCTTACCCTCATAGCACATGATATTACCCTTGATAAGCCTTATTGTTTCTTCCACTACTTCCACTAATCTATATATGACAGACCACATGATCAACCTATTGGTAATCATTTATGTTTTGGGTTTTAATCTTGGGTGTTTGCAGGTTTTCTCATTCGAACCCTCAATTTTGTGAACCATGGGATCTTGCATTGTTTTGCCTATTCAGGTATTCGCCTTGTGTAGTGGGTTTTTCATTGTTAGGTCTCATCCTCATGTTTAGGTTTTCATAAGTTGACTTACCCCCACGCAGTGTTTCATGGTTTGTTCCTATCGCTTTGAGAAAATACTAAGTTTGTATCTGCAATTGATCAAATCTGTTGACAAGCTTGTGAAATCCCAATCGGCTTCCAGAAATGGTGAAAATTTTGAATAATATGCATTTCTCGATGTATATCGAGTTTGCATATACAAGGATGAATCTTTCGCAGATTCTTGAGAATATTCTACAGATTGTATCCATTCCCAAATGCATATCGGGCTCAAATGGAGAATATACAAAGGTGGAATATTCCTTGGTGATTCCTTGCTTGTATATAAGGGGTTTGTATGTTTGCGTTTGTATATTCAACATACAAAGGAAATGTATATTGAAGAATATACAAGAGGGTGCACATACATGTGCTACAACACAATGAACAGATGATCTTTTATGTTCGTGAAACATACAAGGAAAAGATATGCATGTGGTGGGGCCCGGGGATATACAAGTGAGAATGTATGTGTGAATATACATTTAAGAATATACGAAGGTGGTCGTAGGGTCGAATGTATTTTGAGTTTGTATATCCAAATATAGAGTGAAAAGGTACAAGAGAAAATGTACATTCGGCAATATACAATGGGAAAGTGCAAATGGTCTGTATGTTTGGCAAATATACAAAGGAGTAGGAGATGCATTTGGTGGGGTCTGCCTCACATACAAAGGGGTTTGTATCTCATATACAAAGGAGAATGTATATGTGATATACATTCAAAAATATGTAAGGGAAAAGGATGCAAGGCAGACCTGATGGTGCTTTCATTTTGTTCTATAGGTTCTTGGCATCCGCAACTTGCATGTATATGTGAGTTGTATATCGTGGATATACAAAGATGAAAAATGTACATTCCAGACCCGATAGAAATTTCAGGTTGCTTCATAAACATTTTGGGGTCCGTGCAATGCATGTATATAGCATTTGTACATGTCGATATCTAAAAGGTGAGATACAAGCCAGATTTCAAGGTGAATGTAATGTGTTTCATAATTGTTGAGATCCGCCTTGTATGTGTTTCGCACTTGTATGTGCAGTGCGATAATCATAAGAAGGAGATACAAGGCCCAGATTTGAAAGTTTTTCAAATCTGATGGATAAATGGCTGGGGTCCACCTTGTATATTAAGAAGTTGTATGTATATCCATTTTGCATATACAAGGGATTTTTGAAGGGTGAACAGTGGTGATTGTATATGCATCTGTTCTTGCATATACAAGGGGGGGAAAAGGTAGAATAGTGAGAGCGAGGGTCAGCGATAAAAAACATAAGGTACCTACATGGCATTCTCTCACTGGTTGGCAACTTTTAGGGCATGTTCTGAGCCACAGATCTCAGCGATAGGAGTCGATCGATGACTGGTTTTGTATTTTTATGAAGTGATGGGTTTCTTTGTATCTACAGCCGTGTCTGGGTGGGAAAAACTCCAAAGACATGCCACTGAGGATCTGCGGGTAGCTAAGCAATAATGCTGACATTTGCAGGATTTGGGTCGACGATGGACAGGTCAATCACTGATTTTATGAAAGAAGATTTTCAGGTGGTGGCTCAAATCCTGATTCCACCTGCTCATTCCTCTCTATCTCCCCACAACATTAAATATTTATGAGTGCCATTCTTCAAGCATTGAATCTGGTAGATTTTTGATTTGCCTTGTAATTAATTTTTGCTAGGTACACAGTCTTGATATAAAAGCAAAACTGTGTTACTCATTTGTGTGGAAAACTAGACAAGTTTTGGATGCTGTAATCAGATACAATCTCATTGGTCGCTCTATTCTGGGTATGTTTGTGAGTTTATGAGTTGTATGTTGAACTGTCTTATACATAGAATTCATCAGTTTCATGTTGATTTAAATGAGTAATGCTTTATAGCATGTATTTTGTTATTTGTCTCCAAATTGGATGTGTTCTTCTTCTGAATCTAAATAGCTAAGGGGTGTTAAAGGTTCTAGGATATGGTTTTCCCATGTTGAATGCTTGGTCTTTTACTTCTGCTCAAGGAGTAGATTAAATGTTTTGGGTTAAGTATTGAGAAGAATGCATTGCAATAAGGACGTTCATAAGAAGAAATAACTAAATACTTTATCTTGGGTATTGTCTGTAAGGCAGACATTGCATAATCCCCTTGAAATCTGATTATTGTTTTAAGTCTGTGAGAAACACTCACCTATAGATGTCTATTGACTCTGAGCCCTGGATAGACACCGATCTGGTCTTGTATTGTGGTTGCAACCCAAAGTCTTAGTTTTGCATCCAAACATAAAATCCAACTCAAACTTTAAATACAAACCTTTAGGATTTTAGAAGTAGTTTTAGGACCCAAAATCCTCTGTCTACAATTGAATATAGGCCCGAAACTAGCCCCTTTGCACTTATCTCATAGTTTTGGTCTACATCATAGAGGATTTATCTTCTTTGTTTCAACATCTGAGTAGTTTCATGTGCATATGTTGTAGATGTTGAGTAGGGAATACCCCCTTGGTTCTGCAGAGCCTAAAGAAGAAGAGGAGATATTTATAGAGTCTATCTCCTATACTGTTGGCCCCTGGCCTAGGAATCTTTTTGATCACTAATGGCTATTTTGTCAGAATTACTGGGAATAAGCATCTAGTCTGGGAAAATAACCAACAGATTTTGGTGACTCCGCTGGGGAGTACTTTGTGCAGAACCTAGATTTTAAAAGAAAACAATTCCTAGTAATAGGTGGCGACTCTGAACTAATCTCCCAACTGGTAAAGTAAAAATTTGTATGCAAGGGAGAAGATCCCAACGTAACCCTTTGTTTGAAGAGTTACCCATAAAAATGATGTATAAGAAAAAAGGGACTGTTCGAGCCAGTCAAGACGGTTCTCCTAGCCTGAGGAAAAATGATTTTATTCAGGACAATCCAGGATCCTCAAAGAAAATAATGCCTTATTTTACAAACACTGAGACTGAAATCCAGAATGTATATGAGAGACAGCAGAAGGTTAGAGGTAGTTCAAGAACATCCTTTTGTTGATTCCCCTGACAGATTTGAAGAAGCTGAATCCCTAAGGGATGATGATAATGATGATCAGAATGTGATAAAGCCATCCTCTTCTATGCCCAGAGAGGAGGAACTAGCCAATGAAATTAAAAGTTTAAGGGAAGAATTAGAATATCTGCAAGCAATAAAGATCAGGGATAACATGAGACAAAAGGTGCAAGCTTTGAGAATTGCTTAGAATGATTCAGTTCCTACCCTTGGCAATGCAAATATGCAAAGAAATCAACATAGGAATGAAATACAGGATCAGCACAATGATCAAAGACAGAATGCAAATAATACTAGAATACCATTAAATAATGGAAGAAATCAGAACGCACTCAGAAATGCCAATGCTAATCAATTTGGTAGACAGCCGATGCAGCTAGACAGATTTAGACAGCTTGTGTTTGATGGCATTCCTGGTTACCCCATTCTTATTGACAAACATGTGAGGCTGCAAGTGCCTAAATTTTTAGGAAATACTACTGTGTCAGGAGAAGACCACTTAAAAGCTTTTTAGAATATCATGGACAACTTTGAGGTTGAGCATGAGGATGTTTTCATGAAATCATTTATGCAATCCTTAGTTGATGCAGCCAAGGAATGGTATAAAGGTCTACCTGATAGAAGCATTTCATCATGGGATGACTTCAGAAGAATTTTCAAAGAATAGTATGGTGACAAAACTGATCCTAGTTTCTTTATCAATGAATTTATTGGCATCACCAAAGGATCAAATGAACAAGTTGCTGATTTCAATGCTAGATTCATGAAGGTACTGAACAAATTGCCACATGATCTGAGGCCTAATGAACCTATGTGCATAGTGTTGTACATAAATACTTTTAATGCCAAAATAGCTTATGGATTAAGAGACAAGAGTCCTCATAGCCTCAGAGATGCTTTCAAGATTGCAAGAAATATTGAAAATAACAGAAAAGTGTCTAGTAAGACAAACAAAAGAGATGATGTAAAAATTCTACAAAATCCAAACACTAAATCTCAAAGTGTTCAAGGCAATACATCTATTTCTGAGGATAAAATAGATAAGTTGACAACTATTGTTAAGGACTTGAGCTATAGAATGTCTAAAAATGAAAAGGGGGTAGGTCCTGACAGACTAGTTTACCAAAGGCAAGAAAGAAGATCATCATTACATGATATGCCATATAATACCAATTGGCATAATGGTAAGCCTTTTCTTCCAAACAACAATACAGGTCAAAGGATTCAAAATGTAAAGGAAACCCCTGACCCTTTGAAGAAGGCAGTTAATAATGTTAATGACACCGCATGGTGTATCATATGTCAAATGCCTCACTCACAGTCACAATGTATGATTGCTCAGTCTCTATACAACAATGCTGCTGCTTGTGATGAGTGCAATGAGTCACATTGTATGGAAGATGAGAATGTCAATATGCTATCTACAAACAGAGAATACTCTTCTCATGATGTTGATGTAAGTGCAGATGATGAGACTTAGGTTTGGCAGAAATTTCCCTATGACGAATATGAGAAAGATAGCTATGCTTTTGCTCAAGATTCACATAATTTTCTAAATAATTTGAGGAGACCTTCTGACGAAGAGATTAGAGCCTTCACAGCTGCAGCAGTAGCTCAAGTTAAAAGCAATTATAACCTAAGAGGTAAAGCTCAGGTAAGCAACTCACACCAACCAGAGAATATTTCTGCAGGCCAGCCAGTGCAAAATTATAAAGGGACTGAAACATATAAGAAACAATGGAAGAATAATAAGCAAGGTTTTAAGCATAAGAAAGGTCATGATCTTGAAGGACTAGAAAATACAATTCCTTAGGTTGATGATCAAAACAAAATTTCTCAGATTAAGAATGATAGTCAAGGAGCCCTAAGAGTTAAAGCTGGATCATATCAAGATAAAGGTAAAACGGTGGAGCAAGTTACAACTGTTATTCAAAATTATGCTTGATTTGACATGACTCAAGTCTCATCACAGATAAAAGTCTCTGTTCCACTGATGGAACTAATGAAAGTAGAAGAATTCAGAAATAAAGCAGTATCTTTGATTTCAGGAGTACCCTGTCAAGCTAATCAGAATATTGAGACTCAAGGTAGGAAACAAGCCATGTGTATAGATGAAGATGAGGCTTCTGAAGTATATTTGGGGATGACCATGACAAAATTCCCTTCACAGGTTGAACCATTTTATGTCTCCCTTGTCATAAATGGAAAAGTAATTAAGTACTATATGCTTGACTCAGGAGCATCCACAAGCATCATGCCTTTGGCCAACATGCAACAAGCTAGGTTAAAAATAGATAAGGCATGTGGGAAATGCTATGCCATTGATGCAAGAGAGGTACCTGTCATTGGAATTATGAAAGATGTGGATTTCAGACTAGCAGCATATCTAGAAAAAACTTACAAAATGAACATAATAGTTGTTGATATCAAGCCACAGTATGGCATGTTGTTGTCTAGAAGGTGGGCAACATTGATTGGTGGGAGTATGCAATTAGATTTGTCATATGCTATGATCCCTATTAATGGCAAGGATGTCAAACTGACTAGAGAAGAAAGATCATTAGAGACAGTGGAGGATCAAGAATCTGAGGAGCATATATGTTTTGCGGACACCGATTGTGAAAATTTTAGAGTTGTCTCAGATGATAAAGAGGATAAAGGAAAAAATATTTGCATTGAAGAGTTTGACCAACATGGTCTATGGACCATGTATTTCGATGGAGCTTGTTCAAATGAAGGATCTAGTGCGGGAATTGTTTTTCTGTCTCCAGCTGGTAAGCTCCTAAATTTCTCTTTCTTGCTGAAGTTTTCTTGTATGAATAATATTGCAGAGTATGAAGCTTTGTTGTTAGGATTGAATGTAGCTCTGAAGCATGGAATTAAGATGCTCAAAGTATTTGGTGATTCAAAGTTAGTTGTTTCCCAAGTTAGAGAGAAGTATGCATCAAAAAATAAAAGATTGAAACAGTATAAGCACGCTGTCTGGGATATAATTGAATTGTTTGATGCTTTTTCAATAAACTGGATAGAGAGATCAAAAAAAGTTAGAGCAGATTTTCTAGCTAATATAGCCATAAGGCCAGATGATATAACTCTGTCAGATGTAACAAATGTTAAGGTCAAAATTAGACCTGCAGTGCCAGATAATGTATGCAGCTGGCAGGTATTTAATGATGATAAGGATTTACTGAGATTTCTACATTGTATTGATGAATATGAGAACTAGGAAATAGATTTTTAGAACTTTGTAGAAGTTGTAGATGGGAAAGAAACTCTCTTAGGGAAGGAGGTAATGCAGCTAAAGACAAATAAAATCCCTAGAGGGCTGGTTGCTTTAGAGAGAGCTTTTGACAATAGGAACCAATTTGTTACAAAGACATCTCCAACAAATAAGAATGATCTAGAGGAGATAAACTTGGGAACATCTCATGCTCCCAAAAGGGTATATATTGGCAAACAGCTCAAGCCACATATCAGAACTATGCTGATTGCACTACTAAAAAGGTATAAGCATGTCTTTGCCTGGTCTTATGAGGACCTCAAAGCTTATAGAGGATTTATTTCAGCATGAAATCCCTTTGAAGCCTGGAGCTAAACCATTTAGACAAAAACAGAGGCCTATCAACCCAACCTTAGCTCCAAAAATGCAAGAAGAACTTATCAAACTTAGAGAGGCTGGAATAATTGTGCCTATCAGACACTCAACTTGGGTCTCTAACCTTGTCCCAGTTAGAAAAAAGAATGGTGATATAAGACTTTGTGTGGACTTCAGAAATTTAAATATGTCTTCTTTGAAGGACAATTATCCATTGCCAAACATGGAAGCCATGTTGTAGAAAGTGACTGGCTGTGGACTTTTATCCATGATGGATGGATTTTCAGGGTACAATCAGGTGAAAGTAAAGGAATCAGAACAATTCAAGACTGCTTTCACTACTCCATGGGGAACATATGGATATGTGAGGATGCCATTTGGACTGACAAATGTAGGTGCCACATTTCAAAGGGCAATGGATGTTGCTTTTGCAGGATTGATTGATTCAAGCTTGGCCGTGTATCGGGATGATTTGACAACTTATTCAAAAAAGGAGGAGCAGCATTGTATGCACCTGGAGAAATTTTTTATTAGAGCATTAGAGTATGGCATCTCACTTAACCTAAAGAAGTCTTCTTTTGGGGTAGTGGAAGGAAAATTGCTTGGTCACATTATTTCCAAGGAGGGGGTCAGGATTGATCCTGAAAGGGTGGCTGCGATTGACAAAATCTAGGTTCCCAAAATAGTGAAAGGTATCCAGTCCTTCTTTGGACAAATTAATTTTGTTAGGAGATTTGTTCCTAACTTTGCAGAGACCACCAAGGATATATCTAAAATGCTGAAGAAGAATGCAACTGTCAAATGGGAAGATGAAGCAACCAAATCGTTTTAGAACATAAAAGAAGCTATAAAGATGGCTCCTGTTTTAAAATCTCCTAATTTTTCTAAGCCATTTCAATTATTTTCATTTGCTTCTTTCCACACTATTGCTGCATGCTTATTGTAAAAAATTGAAGAAGGGTTTGAACATCCTATTGCTTTCTTTAGTAGGTCATTGCAGGCCGCTAAATTGAAATATGACATCATGGAGACACTGGTTAGAGCAGTCAAAAGCTTCAAGCCATATTTGGTAGGCTCTCAGACAATTGCATATGTGCCTCATGCAACAGTCAAAGATATTTTTACTCAACAAGAGGTAACTGGAAGAAGATGCAGATGGATAAATAAACTACAGGAGTTCAACATTGAAATACAAATCACAAAATTGGTAAGGGGACAAGGTTTAGCAAAATTGATGATACAATCAAATCTAGAAGCATGCCAAGTGAATGTGGTGCATAATGAGGTTGTAAACATGTCAGATACTGAATGGTATAGGGACATAATACATTATTTGCATAGTCTAAATTGTCCTTCTCATCTCAGTGATGATCAGAAGAGAACCTTGAAGCTGCAGGCTATTAAATACATCATTGTTCAGGGAGAGCTGTATTGGAAAAATCCTGATGGTGTATTACTCAGATGTGTGAATGAAAATTAGGCTAAGGATATTTTAAGTGACATGCACAATGGAATGTGTGGTGGACATTATGCTACCCATATAATAGCCCACAAAATTCTTAGAGCTGGCTACTGGTGGCCAACTCTCTTCTCAGATACACATAAAATGGTAAGAAAATGTGAGTCTTGCCAAAGGTTCTCAAGAAAGCTAAAATATGAAAGTGCATTGCCCCTTAGGACTATAACTGTAGAAGCTCTATTTCAGCAATGGGGAATTGATTTTATAGGAGAAATCTCAGAAAAATCAAGTGGAGGGCACAGTTGGGTTTTAGTGGCTACTGATTACTTCACGAAA
Organism: Cunninghamia lanceolata; assembly: GCA_027924645.1. Classification (NCBI taxonomy): domain Eukaryota; kingdom Viridiplantae; phylum Streptophyta; class Pinopsida; order Cupressales; family Cupressaceae; genus Cunninghamia; species Cunninghamia lanceolata. The sequence goes on along the minus strand of BSBN01000380.1, from coordinate 1,481,637 downwards.
TGGATTGAGGCTATTTCAACTAGGAAAGCTACAAGCAAGGTGGTGATGGATTTTATTCTAGAGAATATTATTATCCGATTTGGAGTGCTAGTCAAATTGGTCATGGACAATGCTATGTGTTTCAGATTTGGTGAATTTATTGATTTTTGCAACAATTATGGAATTGATTTGTTTCATACATCACCATACCACCCACAAGGGAATGGTCAAGCAGAGTCAAGCAACAAAAGTCTCATGAAAATCATCAAAAGGATAATAGATAAAAATAATAAGTCTTGGGATTCAAAGCTAAAGTTGGCATTATGGGCTGACAGAGTGACAGTCAAAAGAGCAGTTGGAAGGTCACCTTTTGAATTAGTGTATAGTGCAACAGCTAAGTTGCTTGTGAACAACCTCCTGCCAGTTTATAAGTTCATCCAAGGCAACGATGAGAAGATTGAGGACCCAATGACTGAGAGAATAAATCAGCTAGTTGCACTAGATGAAATCAGACGGGAAGCAAGGAAAATAAACATCAAGAAATAGCAAAGAGTGAAATATCTGTTTGATAAAAGGGCTACAAAGAGAAGGTTTCAGATAGGTGACTTAGTGCTTATGTGCAATGCAAGAGGCTAGGATAAGGGCAAGCATAGTAATTTTGAGCCCTTATGGACTGGCCCATATCAAATTAGCAATATCTATGAGAATGATTCTTACTTTCTCCAAGCCCTAAATGGTGAACTACTGGAATTGCCAGTGCACGGTAAATTCCTTAAGACCTTTTTCTCATAAATGAAGTGCCTTATGTGCACACTATAAACTAGGTGTAAATAATTTGTACATGCCTTGTATAGTCAGCTGTGTTTTGAGTTTTATGTTTTGTCTGGTCTGCCTTGGAGTATTCTGGTCCTCACTGTAGTCTTGCACCTACACGTCCCCAATCGGAGCCTATTGGTAATCATTTATGTTTTGTGTTTTAAGCTTGGGTGTTTGCAGTTTTTCTCATTTGAACCCTTAATTTTGTGAATCATGAGATCTTGCATTGTTTTGCCTATTCAGGTATTGGCCTTGTGTGGTGGGTTTCTGGTTGTTAGGTCTCATCCTCATGTTTAGGTTTTCCTAAGTTGACTTACCCCCACACAGTGTTTCATGGTTTGTTCTTGTCGCTTTGAGAAAATGCTAAGTTTGTATGTGCAATTGATCAAATCTGTTGACAAGCTTGTGAAATCCCAATCGGCTTCCAGAAATGGTGAAAAATTTGAATAATATGCATTTCTCAATGTATATCAAGTTTGCATATACAAGGAGGAATCTTTTGCAGATTCCTGAGAATATTCTGCAGATTGTATCCATTCCCAAATGCATATCGGGCTCAAATAGAGAATATACAAAGGTGGAATACTTCTTGGTGATTCCTTGCTTGTATATAACGGGTTTGTATGTTTGCATTTGTATATTTGACATACAAAGGAAATGTACATTGAAGAATATACAAGAGGGCACACATACATGTGCTACAGCGGAATGAATAGGTGATCTTTTATGTTTGCGAAACATACAAGGAAAAGATATGCATGTGGTGGGGCCCGGGGATATACAAGTGAGAATGTATGTGAAAATATACATTCAAGAATATACGAAGGTGGTCGTAGGGTTGAATGTATTTTGAGTTTGTATATCCAAATATACAGTGAAAAGGTACAAGAGAAAATGTACATTCGGCAATATACAATGGGAAAGTGCAAATGGTCTTGTATGTTTGGCAAATATACAAAGCAGTAGGAGATGCATTTGGTGGGGTCCACCTCACATACAAAGGGCTTTGTATCTCATATATAAAGGAGAATGTATATGTGATATACATTCAAAAATATGTAAGGGAAAAGGATGCAAGGCGGACCCGATGGTGCTTTCATTTTGTTCTATAGGTTCTTGGCATCCGCAACTTGCATGTATATGTGAGTTGTATATTGTGGATATACAAAGATGAAAATGTACATTCCAGACCTGATAGAAATTTTAGGTTGCTTCATAAACATTTTGGGGTCCGTGGCATGCATGTATATAGCATTTGTACATGCCGATATCCAAAAGGTGAGATACAAGCCAGATTTCAAGGTGAATGTAATATGTTTCATAATTTTTGAGATCCGCCTTGTATGTGTGTTGCACTTGTTTGTGCAGTACGATAATCATAAGAAGGAGATACAAGGGCCAAATTTGAAAGTTTTTCAAATCTGATGGATAAATGGCTGGGGTCTGCCTTGTATATTAAGCAGTTGTATGTATATCCATTTTGCATATACAAGGGATTTTTGAAGGGTGAACAGTGGCAATTGTATATGCATCCATTCTTGCATATACAAGGGGGCGAAAAGACAAAATAGTGAGAGTGAGGGTCAGCGATAAAAACATAAGGTGCCTACGTGGCATACTCTCACTGGTTGGTGACTTTCAGGGCATGTTCTGAGTAGCAGATCTCAGCGATAGGAGTAGATCGACAGCTGGTTTTGTATTTTGCTGCAGCGATGGGTTTCTTTGTATCTACGACTGTGTTTGGGCGGGAAAAACTCCAAAGACATGCCACTGAGGATCTGTGGGTAGCTGAGCAATAATGGAGACATTTGTAGGATTTGGGTCGACGATGGATAGGTCAACCACTGATTTTATGAAAGAAGATTTTCAGGTGGCGGCTCAAATCCCGATTCCACTTGCTCATTCCTCTCTGTCTCCCCACAGTGTTAAATATTTCTAAGCACCATTCCTCATGCATTAAATCTAGTAGATTTTTGATTTGTCTTGTAATTAATTTTTGCTGGGTACATAGTCTTGATATAAAAGCAAAACTGTGTTACTCATTTGTGTGGAAAATTGGACAAGTTTTGGATGCTATAATTGGATACAATCTCATTGGTGGCTCTATTCTGGGTATGTTTGTGCGTTTATGAGTTGTATGTTGAACTATCTTATACATAGAATTCATCAGTTTCATGTTGATTTAAATGAGTAATGCTTTATAGCATGTATTTTGTTATTTGTCTCCAAATTGAATGTGTTCTTCTTCTGAATCTAAACAGCTAAGGGGTGTTAAAGGTTCTAGGATATGGTTTTCCCATATTGAATGCTTGGTCTTTTACTTCTACTCAAGGAGAAGATTAAATGTTTTTGGTTAAGTATTGAGAAGAATGCATTGCAATAAGGATGTTCATAAGCAGAAACAACTAAATACTTTATCTTGGGTATTGTCTGTAAGGCAGACATTGCATAATCCCCTTAAAATCTAATTATTGTTTTAAGTCTGTGATAAACACTCACCTATATATGTCTATTGACTCTAAGCCTTGGATAGACACCGATCTGGTCTTGTATTATGGTTGCAACCCAAAATCTTAGTTTTGCATCCAAACATAAAATCCAACTCAAACTTTAAATAAAAACCTTTAGGATTTTAGAAGTAGTTTTAGGACCCAAAATCCTCTGTCTACAACTGAATATAGGCCCAAAGCTAGACCCTTTGCACTTATCTCATAGTTTTGGTCTGCATCATAAAGGATTTATCTGCTTTGTTTCAACATCTGAGTAGTTTCATGTGCATATGTTGTAGATGTTGAGTAGGGAATACCCCCCTTGGTTCTGTAGAGCCTAAATAAGAAGAGAAGATATTTATAGAGTCTATCTCCTATACTGTTGGCCCCTGGCCCAGGAATCCTGTTGATCACTAATGGCTATTTTGTAGGGATTACTGGGAATAAGCATCTAGTCTGGGAAAATAACCAACACAACCAACTTTCCCAAAATATGGGGACTCTCCAACAACTTGCCACTCTCCACCTCTTTAGCATAACCACATATCATTCCATGTTATTGTCACAGTACCCTATCTGTTAGAATTCTTGCAACCAAATTCTCTATTAGATTTGAGATTCCATAATTGAAGAAGTTTTCTAATAAAGGTGACCCACAAACACATGTTTCTAGCTTTAGTATGCTCTACAATGATTTGATTTTCCAAGATCAGCTATTAGCTAAGCTATTCCCATGATTATTCTGGATTAGATTTTCTCATTGCTAGACCATTCTATTTCTTCTTTTGAATAGTTAGTAAATAAATTCCTACAACATTTCCAAGTGAATATTGGGCCCCAAGTCACAATCACAAACCTAGTGCATTATAGAGAAGGAGCTCAAAGAAAGTAACTGAATTAATTTTTTAATATCAATCTTTGCTTCCTCATTCCTATGTGTAATAGGTTTTCATTTCAAACTTAAAGGCTGTAGACACCTAAAAGTGTCCTCAGATTGCAAAGCATTAATCTCTCCCATATTCTCCTATTTTTCCCTAATTTTTCTCTATGGTTAATTAATAAATTTTAATTAATTAATTATTTAATCATTCACTTTCCTAATGTCCCCTTCACTCAATTTATTCAAACAAATAAATCCTACCCTTCACTTAATTAAATAAATCTCATTTGTTTAATAAAGGTTCACATGTCCACATCAAATGAATTAAATAAATTAACTAAGTTTATTTAATTTAAACATCCTCCACCTCATCATATTTGTGAATTTTAAATTCACTTTTATCCTCTAGTGGATAGAAACCCTAATTGATCACAACCCTCCATTTTGATCCAAAGTCAACATCAAATCATGGCCATTCATTAAAATTAGGTTTTCTATAAAACACCTTTTCTAGCTCATTTTCACCTCTCTAGACTGACCTATCTTAGTTCATTTTTGATCTCTCTTAGTTCATTTTTCATGCTCTTATGTTGTCGAATCCCTTCTCTCCAATATATTGCCACTTTCCCCATTTGAGCTTCTCTAGATTGTTGCAAACACTACAAATATGAGAACACTATGGAAGATGGAGGAAAACAATGGAGATTAGTCAAATTGTAACTTAGATTATAGTTTATTTTCTATTTATTTTCTTGATTTTTAGGCTTGCTTGCACTTCATTGTAGTTAGGGTTTAGTTAGTTTGTTGTTTTTGACATTAAACCTGATTTTTCCCTAACGACAAATGGTGAACCCAACATGAATAGATCAATTTTAGTGAACTTCTGAAGGACAAATTTTGCAGGTGGCTTCCTAGTCTCAAACGGACCTCACCATTGAGTCTGGGGGGACCCTTTCAGTGAAAATTGACATAAAATTCAATATATTTTGGCTACAAGAAAAAACTATTTTTTTTAGTTTTGGCCCCTCCATAGGGCCATACTGTATAGATCTATACGAAGATGTATGACCACTGCGCAACGACCTAGAGTCAAAAACTTCTGGGTTTTTTTTCCAGAACTAATAATGTCGTGTTGCAAATTTGATTTTTGTGGACAATTTAAAATTCTATTTGTTTGTAGAAACCCTAGTCATAGGTTTAGGGTTTATGTTTGTAGGTTTATGTTTGTTGTCAACCTACTACAAATCTGCCACTATAAACCATTATCACCTCCCGTTATCCCATCTATCACCAGTTGATTTTAGAAACCTTAACCACCATTGTACTAAAACCCTAGCTTCCTCCCTGCACACCCGTTGGCACCCTCTATCTCCCATCTTCTGCCACTATAAGGAAGAACCACCATCATTTGAATCTTCCTCCACCCTTATGCAAACCCTAGCCACCTGTTGTGAGTTGTGGCCACCACCCATGGCTAGGTCGCAACCTCCAATCTCCCTTCTGCCACTTCTAAGTGTTCTCTCCACCACATCTCCTCTGTTAGTCACTATTTGTTAAGGTTTCCCTCAACTGTCGTCCCCACTGAGACCTTTCATCACATCCTTTGTTCCTATTTAGTCCTTATTTGTTGGACCAATCTCCTCTATTTGTTAGGGTTGCTCTCCAAACGCGTACGCTAGCTAGCTCTAGTGTGGCCGACCAAAGCCTTGTCAGTTCCAAGGGTCGACACTGATCAGACTTAGGTTGGTTCTAGAGGCCTATGTTGGTCTTGTTTTAGTCAGCTCAAGCCCTAACTATTACTGATTAGCTGGTGATGGTTAAGTCTTTAAACCCCAATGTTAAATTCTTAATCCTGATGGTCACTGAAAACAACTAATGGTTCACTCTGCTTTAGGTGGTGGTCAAATAACTCGTGGTTGGTCATATCAGTGACCATGGGTAGAGAGAAAGGGGCCACTGAGCCCTTTTCTTATTTTATATTTTTCAATTGGTGTAGCCCCTGGTCACATGGGTAACCAAGGGGCTATTTCAACCCAGGACGCTAGCTAACCACCACTCTCCAATAACTGCCATGTGACCAGAAAAATAGTGACTGTTAGTGGTCTGTGTAAACTATCAGTCAGACCCCTTTTTGCCTCCACATGCTAAAATAGGCATTTTTTTCAAACTATCATAACTTTCACATTTAGGCTAAAAAATTCACAAACAAGGGTTCGTTGGAAAGAGGATTCAGCCAGCTTCGCAGTAGCAAGGTCAGTTTCAGGTAACAACATTATTTGCCATGTAAATTTTTGGTCAAAGGCAACCTAGGTTTCAAACTTCAAATGAGCATAACTTGTTCATTTTTCATCCAATTTTAGTGCATTTTTTTAAAATTGCTTAAAATTTCTTGAATTTTTTGATGCCACTATCAATTTTTCTATGATTGATCTTCTTTTTTAGATATTTTCCAGATTTAGTTTCTACCTTTTTGTCTTGGTAGCTTTCAAAAGGGGGTGTCTACTAGATATTTCATGTTTTTCACACTTTGATGAGGGATTATATGCTATTGATTTCTATTTTACAGCCTTGTGGCTCTCACTGGGAAAATAATTCAAGCTAAAACTACTAACAAATTTGATGCAAGGTTCCTTTTATTCTCATGTGTGTGTTTTGAGATCATAGGAACACTTTGATTTGGGTTCTTAAAAAGAACATTAGCTTGTTGTTTTTGCATCAATGTTTTCTATGCTTGGTGATTTTGTTTATGTTGTGAAGAAGTGTATGCTCTTCCATCATGCTTTAAGTGATCTTAAGAATCAAAATCTCTTCCCAAAATTTTCATAAAGCATACCACACCTAAAAAACTAAAGGTTAAATGAACCCCATGCTACTGTGAGCAAGTTGCATGTGTATGCTCTCTCCTCGCATCTTGGTACAAACTTGGAGATCAAAAACATATACTTGTATCACTTTTGTATAACCCTTTAGAGTGGGCATACCCTTGAGACACATCCGCAAGGAGAACTCATTAGCAACCCCAAGCAGTACTTTCATTCAGTCTGCTATACAAAATAGGATAAGGTGAAAGCCAAGTCCAAACATGTATCAATGCTTATCGTACATTGCTAGTTTGAAAGGAGGCATACTTTGTGTATATGAGATTCCTAGTAGGACTAGTTAAAGATTTATGTAGCTTGTTGGATGCTTGTAATGCATCGATCCCATGAGTGTTCACTAAGAACCATTTGTGCTAGTGGCTAAAATCCATTTACTTGTTGACACAGGAGGTAAGACATCTAAAGCGACCCCACATGTACTATTCATTGTAGAGACATGGATTCCCTCAATCCCTAGGATCGAAGGGTAAGAGAAGTTGGTGTGTCCATTCCATGTAAGGGGGAGCTAGTGTCACCAAATTCTCTAGCTATCCTCCTTGTCTTAGTATTTGGAGAAATCTGAGTATGGACTCAACAGGTAGTATCCTTTATTAGCCTAGGGTTGTGCATGTTTACAAGTGTTTTCAAACTCGTCAGGAATCACCAAAAACAACCAATCTAATTGTCAAGTGTCTTCTATGATTGATGTGTGTACTTGCTTAGTCATCACCCTAAACATTCATATCCATCCATTCATTCTAAGTCATCATATCCTCATCACATTCTTATCATATCCTCATCATTCAACCTTCATGTCCTAATCACTCTCCTAAGCCAATCAATTTCATCCTAAACATTTCAATTATATCCTAATTATAGAAAACAAGATCAATGGTTAAACAAGGAGCACATGAATTTGCTATTAATCAACCCTTTGTATTCACAAATAGATGAATTATAAATATAATAAATTAGATACCCGATTCTCCATAATACATGGATAGGTGGCGAGTAACCATCCATGAGAATAGTGCAACTATACATGAGAATAGCATGAGGTGTCCATTGAGTTGACACATCTTCTAAATGACTAACCGCTTTGACATAGTCAAAGGCCATGTGTGGAATTTGCCTAACTATGATTAAGTTAGTATAAACAACTTAGGATAAGTGTTTATACACCAACACTAATCAAATTTTCTAATCCCATCATCCAACCATCCTCATCTTGATCATCCTACTTGTCCTATCCTAATCACATTCTTATCATATCTTCATCATTCAACCACATCCTAACCATATCCTATTCATCATTTATCATCGTTACCCCTTATCCTAACCATATCCTATTCATCATTCCTAATCATTACACCTCATCATAACCATATCCTATTCATCATTCTTAATCATTACACCTCATCCTAACCATATCCTATTCATCATTCCTAATCATTACATCTCATTGTAATAATATCGCAATCATCATTCCTAATGATTATACATTGTCATCCTCATCCAATCAACATCATCCTAATCATTATCCTAATCATATCCAAGTCATACTTATCAAACCCTAATCACCTCTTTCATCTAATCACCATCATCTTAATCATCCTAGTCAAAACCCTAATCATCTTCATTCATAATCCAATCAACTTCTTCCTAATCAATTCAAAGTCATCTAATCTCATTACTACACATCATCATCATCATTCAACCATATCCTAATCACATTATCCTAATCATATCCTAAACATTCATTCCAATCCAATCAATTTCATCCTAATCATTCCCAATCCCAATATGTACCACAACTATAGGGAAACCTTTGAGCATCTACCCTCCCTATCAAATTCAATTGCAACTATGTCAAAACATTATAGACTTGCTAGTTTTGTTCACCCACTACATTTACAATTTCATTTAGCCTTTGAGATCTGTAGAGGTTCCCAAAAATAGTCTTCCTAATGTTGAAACATAAGGAGAAAATATCGAAGCTTGACTATATCACAAGTACAAATCTAGACCAAGAGACCTTGATATCTTTTTCAAATCAATCAAAACTTAGGCTTAATACTCCAAGGCTAGTTTAAGTCCATCCTTCCAAGTGAATTTTGAAACTCATGGGTTCACTTTAATCAATCATTTCTTCAACACCTCAAGGTCTTGATAAATCCAATTTATACTTTGACAAGGTCATTAGTAGACAAGAGTACCCTCTTAGAGCTAGGCTTTTTGAAGTCTAATATCCATTAGCCTCTATCATAGTTTGGGCCTCATTACCTTGCATTGATGTCCACATAGCATCCCAAAATTCACAATTCTCATTTGGTAGAGACACGGTTGCAAAAAGAAGAGAAAGGGCATAGATCCTCCTAGTCATCCCTATAGTGAACACATACACACAACATTCTCACCAACACATTCATCCTTGTCATATCATAATAACATCCTACTCATATCTTCATCATTCAACCTTCACATCTTAATCACCCTTTCTAATCACATTGTTCAATCAAATTCATCCTAATTACCTCACCCCTAATCATATCCTAATCATATTCTAATTATTTCCAAGTCATCCTAATCAAAACCACAACCATACCCTAATCACCCATTTAATCATCCAATCAATCTCATACTCTATCACATTCCTAATCGTTCCACCTTATCATTACCCTAATCCTAGTCAAGCACTTATCAACATGGTCATAATCCTTGGCAATCCTATGTCCAAACCAAAGCCCAAAATCATACTTAGAGGTGGCCCTCTTAATCCTGATGACGAGACATAACCAAGACCTAAGATTGTACTCCAAGGAGCCCCTCCTCCTAAGCCCAAGTTCATACTTCAAGGAGGCTATCTCTTCAATTATGAGGATGAGACAAGTCCAAAACCTAGCCCATCCACATGTCAAGTGAATGCCACATCAACATATCCATTAACACCCCAATAAGAACATGTGAGCCTGAGTCACTCTTTGAAACAAGATAAAGTGCCTTCAAATTCTAATGCCACCTTTGACACAAGAAACATTAGCCTAACTCATGCAAGCCCCCTCATTATCTATTCCACTATACAATCCTCCAACTCCATGTCCTAAGTTTAAACATTACAAAAGTAAACATGTGGAGTCATCCAAATTTACCACTTCATCCAATCCTTTTGATCCTTCATCCAACCAAAGTCCAAGCCCTAAGTCTTATCCATCCAATACCCTCTTGTCCTTCCACTATGGGACCTATCAACTAATAGTCCTAATCCACCTAATCCTAAGCCCTCAACTTCCATAACCCATCCAGCTACAAAGGATGTGATCCAAGGGTTACTAGCAAGGAATCAACCCTCCCCACGTCAAACAACAATTCATGAGCCTATTAAAGAACCTTTGAACACCATGTCCATTCCTTCACCCCCACCATGTAGTCCACAACATGTCAAGCACATTCATGAGTTATCCACTTCCACTTCCATTTCCACTCTAAGTCAAGAGCTATGTCAAAGATATAATCCTAAGGATGAAGAAATATCTAACCCTCATTAAATTCAAGATCAAACCCCTTCCATTAATCCCATACATTACACACCTAATCCCATCTATGATCAAGAGCCTACCTATGATAAAGAAGGCCATGATGACCCTCTTAGTCCACTTTATGCATTTAATGGTCAAGATCTTATCACCCTGTCCATCCATCCTCTACCTATCCATGATCCACAAACATCCACTCCCCATGATGAGACAATTGGCTCCCAAGAAAACATAGAAGATCAAATCCACATCTTGGATCTACATGAACATAATCAAGATCCTAATGATCCTTCCACATCCACTATTGACCATGATTCAAACCCAACATATCCACTTGGTCTCACTACGTTCATCCATGAATGTTCCTCCGTAGGAACACAACCACCTTTATCTAGCACTTCACATTCTTTGTCAAATAATCCACACAAGTCTAGTTCCCAAAATACACCTAGTCCCATAGTTCATTGTATTCTCCAAAGCATGAAAACCAAGGTAAAGGCCTAGGCCTTCATGAATAAGGTATTTTGGAGCCAATCCATGTCAAGTTCCCCCCATGCTGATATGGCCTTGGATACACACCCCAAGGTAAACAACCCAAAGATGTTGGTAATTTCTCCATTCCTCCTAAGTCTACCACTTTCCATCACACATCCTATCATATTACCAAATCATATGTTGCCATTCCACATCCATCATCCTACAAGTGTCAAAAGCATGTGACCATACACCTTCCACCATCCACTTTTCCTCCATTACTTCCAACTCCTAACATCCCACCATCTACTTTACCATCACTTCTCCCAAATGCCAAATCCATCCATTTACACATTCCCTCACATTCCTAATCATGACCAACAAATGCACATATTGTCTAAACATGAAGATTCCACTCATTCCACCAGCCACATGGGATTCAAAAATAAATATTTGGATTCCTCTACACATAAAGCCAAAAATCCTAAGGGTCCTAATGCATTAGGGCACAAATACAAACATTCAAAGTAGAATCTATCAAAAAATCTACCTAAGCCTATACCTTCAAAAGAAAAGTCAAAACATAAAATGGTATGGGTACCTAAGTAAAAAACCAAGTCAAATGTGGCATCCATCTTTCAAAAATCCCAACCATCCTCTTCCATCCTAAAATCCTACTCCATTCAAAAGTTTCAAATTCCTAAATCCCAAAATCAAAGAAAAAATCACAAAAATACTAAGTCTATGTGGGTACCTAAAGCACTTCATCTACCATCTCCTAAGAAAACATATCCATTGCTTCATACACCCCCTTCCCATCAAAAGCTTCAATGTTTATCATGGTGTGTGCAACTGTTGGTCATGCTTCCCTTCCATTCTACAATATTTTCACATTAATCCATCTCCCCATCTTTCATACACTATCCTACATATCTCACCCATCCTATTCCTATGGTCCATGCTTTTGTATAAGCCTTTCATCCATCCTCTTACATAAGTCCTACATAATCCACATCATGATCCACTATCTTTCCATTCATAATCCATATCATAATCCACTATTTTCCTAGTCCATCAGCGTTTCACATAACTCCTACCAACATCTTTAGCATAATGACATTTGACATGATCCATATGCGATGACACCTATCTCTAATGGGACTATAAACTTTCATGGAACTAGACACTTGAGTCCATCCTATCCATACCCCCCCTCTCCCATTCACAAGTCAAAAAAGTCAAAAAATAAAAAAGTAAATAAATCCCTTCGTCCAATGGTGAAAACCACCCTTGGTGGTGCCTTGGATAAGTACCATGACGAAAACCTAGAAAATAGAAGTCATGTGTAGGTTGATCTTCTATGTCACTTATGATTGGGGGCACATTGTCTCATCCAACCTATAATTTCCTATCTTATCCTACCATACTTAGCCATTACACACACATACCTATCCTGTCAAATCCATTTATCATTCCTCCTTTTGATCTTGACAATCAAATGGGGGCAAAATGTTGACAAATTCTTTGGATACCTCTTGATATACCTCGTCCTTTCCAAACCAATCCATCTCATTCATCCAAATCATAAGCCTCATCATGAAAAATCCTAAGTTTTGCACCTAGAATGGGGTAGGTTATTCCTATGTGACATAGTCTTTGGAGATCACATAATTGCCCTCTTATGCGTACATCCATCCATTCCATTTGCTATTGCCCACCCTTTCATTAGTTTATCCATTCTACCTTCCTCCTTGCACCTAGACTCAGTTTTCCTTTTCATTGGTATCTAACATAAAGGCTACCCAAATTGTCATCCAATGCCTTCTCAAAACATTCCAAAAAGTCCAAAAAACTCAAAACATTCCAAAAAAAAATCTCATATTTTCAAAAACACAAAAAAAAATCAAAACATTCTCAAAAACCAAAAACATTCATATATCTGCAAAAAATCTCAAAACAACCAAATATTCCCAAAAATCACAAAAAAATCAAATAGTCAATCAAAAATCCCAAGCAATAAACCATGTCAAACCACTTGGTCAAACTACATTGCCTCTGAGATTTCACGTAGGCAAGGCCATATTTGATGAGTCCCCAAGGTATTAGGTCAGTCTCTTAGGGCTCGTCGAGTCAAACCATCATAATAAGTCATCCTTTAGTGAGATGGACACTTTGATCAGATAGTTAATCTTTCAAGAAATCCGCACTTGAAACCAATCCCACAATCAACAAGACAAGCTATCCAATCAGTCAAACCAATCAATTGCCTCGTGATAATCATATGTCACTATCAACTATCCTTGTCAATCATTGCATATCCTATATGGAATGGGGCATCGTTGAAACCAGGACTCTATGCCTTATAAGACATGCATCATTTATGAACCTTTATCAATCCTCACATGCCAAGCATTCTTCATGACTTGTGGCATTTTCAAAACCAGGCCACATGTCTTATATGAGATGTCACAATCCTATCACTTGCCTTATATAGGTAGGGGCATTGTCGAAACCAGACCAGGCATCTTATACATCATGGTTCTATCCTGAAACCAGGCCTTCTTCATCCAATCAAAACCTATCATAACCAATCACAACACACATATCACTTGGCAAAAAATCTAATGGATGTTGACTCTGTTGGTCTAGTCTATTTTATTTCATTGGATTGTTTTGCAGTCTCGTTCTTATGCTTCTCAAGGTAGTCCCTATGTGATGAAGGGAAGCGATGATACAATAAGACCTTTTTCTTTGATTATTATTTGTGGTTTGTCTTGGCAAATGACTGGGGCAACTAGGTTCCTTGCGTGTGATTGTGATTCCATTGGGTGTGAATCAAAGACATCCTATGCATTGGAAAGAATAAATGCTTCCTTACATAAGGACTTGTACACCTCACAATTTTCCCATTGTATGTTCCGACAAGGTACTACAGTTACTAGTTTGATTCAAGCATTCCTTGTCTATCATATGCCTATTTTGCAAGGGATCACATTTTCACACTTTGGCCTTTGTCATGCCATTGTGTTCAACATCCTTTTCCATAATAAGTTATATGATGATAAGCAAAAAAAATTGCAAGTGAGAAGCTCAAAAAACTATCAACGCAAGATCTCATTCCCATTCTTCTAGCCAATCTTCATTCCTCCACCTTCATTGTAGCTTAACATATCATTCATTTCTTCTATCCATTCCCCTATCATTCTTCCTTAACCAATTCCTTTCATTTTTAGAGCCTACTCATGTTTGTCCAACCTGCCTATCCTCTCAAGGGGGCATCATCATCCTATCTTTCCATTATCATCTTTTTCCTCCATCCATTTCCTTAGCTTATTTGAAATGATGTTACTCAACATAAATCTCATCATCTTGAACATCATCTCAAAGAGGGGCAAAATGTAGACACCTAAAAGTGTCCTTAGATTACAAAGCATTAATCTCTTCCATATTCTCCTATTTTCCCTTATTTTCCTCTATGGTTAATTAATTAATTTTAATTAATTAATTATTTAATCATTTACTTTCCTAATGTCCCCTTCAGTCAATTTATTCAAACAAATAAATTCTACCCCTAACTTAATTAAATAAATCTCATTTGTTTGATTAAGGTTCACATGTCCACTTCAAATGAATTAAATAAATTAACCAAGTTTATTTAATTTAAACATCCTCCACCTCATCAGATTTGTGAATTTTAAATTTATTTTTGTCCTCTAGTGGAGAGAAACCCTAGCTGATCACAACCCTCCATTTTGATCCAAATTCAACATCAAATCCTGGCCATTCATTGAAATAAGGTCTTCTATAAAACACCTTTTCTAGCTCATTTTCAGCTCTCTGGGCTGACCTCTCTTAGTTCATTTTTCATACTCTTATACTATAGAATCCCTTTCTCTCCAATATCTTTCCACTTTCTCAATTTGAGCTTCTCTAGATTGTTGCAAAAACTGTAATTCTAAGAACACTATGGAAGATGGAGGAGAACAATGGAGATTATTCAAGTTGTAGCTTAGATTATAGTTTATTTTCTATTTGTTTGCTTGATTTTTAGGCTTTCTTACACTTCATTGTAGTTAGGGTTTAGTTAGTTTGTTGTTTTTGACATTAAACCCAATTTTTCCCTAACTACAAAGGCTATGATTAGGAATAAAATTATCTTAATGAAAGACCCAGCATTTTCTCATCTTTGTACAATATTATGTGACTACCAATAGATAGTAAGCATATTCGAGGTACCCACCTCATAGAATCCCACTATGTCATCCAACCCTTCATCTTCTTCATTCAAAAATTATAAAAACAACAAAATGTAAGAACACCAATGGACTCAAGCTCCCATGATCACTTGCAAAACTAGATATTTCCCTCTACAAGAGAACAAAGTAAAGAGGATAAATTTCCATGATAAGGATGCAATAATGACATTGGATTTCAATAATTGCATATGAAATATTTCTTTTATGTGTGCAAGATAAAAAACCTTAAGTGACTTAAAAAATCCCTAAGTAAAATTAATAAAGTGTAATTAAATAAATAATTACACCAACACCATATTAGGTACCCATGTACAAAAATCTCTCACAAATGGAGAAAAAAATAAAACCACATGGGAAAACGCCTTTCCAAAATAGAGAAAATATAAAAGAAGTGATGGAATAAATGATAGATGGAGGACTCAATATGACCCCCAAGGACTACATCTAATACAAAAATATGATCAATAACCTCCCATAGGAGACGATGTACAAAGAAGGTCTAGAGACCCCCTAAAAGTGAGAACGGTTAAATGGTCGCTATTAATGTTGTAGTTCAAACCTAGATGTCGATAGCTTATGCTAGGGTTTCAAACCATTCATTTTGAGTGGGAAACATACTCATATCAAGTTGATTTGCACTCCTCAAAGGGTGGATTTTAAGGGATCTAGTAGACTTGTTTACATTTAATTCCCTAACTAGTGGATGCACCTCAAAATCATAATGGGGATAGAATGCAATAAATTGAAATTCTATATATACATGTTTGTAAGATTTAACAAAGGTTGCACCAATCATTGACCCAATTTCTTCATTACACATGTCTTGAGCTAGTTCTATGGCATCAAGTGATTCATGTTTGGGTCATGAGGGGTTGGAACACATTTTGTAAACCATAGGAAGGGTATTCAATGGACACACTCCATGTAAATGGTATGCCTTCATGGTAGTTTTTAAATATTCTAGGGGATTCTTGTATCTAGTTGTGGATCTTCTCTTTCCACATTTGTTGGCATGAATGTAATAGGGGTCAGATGAATTTGTGATAGCTTCTAATTCATTACAAATTTTCATGATGGTCTACCATTTTGTTCCATGCAGGGTCTTGTAGTACTGAGATGGTTTATTGAGTATGTCCATTTGCATGAAATGCCATATCTAATTCATATGTATATGCACTTTTGGTTCCATTTTTTCTTTGTAGGTGTATCTCCCTTTTCTTTGTGGGGCATAACTATATTACCCAATAGAGTAGGCAATAGTCTAATTGATGAGAGGCTAATCATTATTTTATTTATCACCCCTATATCCTCATGATTCAATATTATAACTTAGCGAACATTCTAAGTGACCGCAAACAATTATATTGTTAGAGAATCATGTAATGCATGCCTACACCTTGCACTTGTGTATGAAATGTTACGTGGATTCACATGTGAGGATATAATATTGCTATCATCTATAGGTACATATACAAGGATATAGTTATATAATCCTAAAGAGAGGTTTTATATGTAGTTGGTTAGTTTATGGCCTAGTAACAAATTTTAAGGTGATTACGTATCATTATTTGTTGTGAATCCTATTGAGGATGCCTCTAAGAACACCCTCTTGGGTCTAATTGAGCTCAAATTTTAAAAGAAGAGAATACAGTTCTAGCTAAAAACTTACCCTTTAATCATCTATAATCTATTTATCAGATGATGTCCTATCTTCTTAAATATAAGTCCCTTGTCTTGAGGATAGGATACTACTCTAGGATTGTGGAGTTGTGATTTCAAGACCCAAAAAAATGACACCATTGCCAGGGAGAATGAATCTTCTTCAATGAAGTTTATAACTGTTGTGGTAGTTTTTAGTGTTGGTACCCTATCATAGATTGTAGTAATATAATGGCACCATTATTAGGGATGGTTTGATCTAGTTGTTATTTCAACAATGGTTGCAAGTTAAATGAGTTTATGCATTTTTGCATATAGTTGGCATCCCGTCAACTTAAACCAATAGAATCCCACCATTGTTGAGGAGTAATTAAAGGGTTGAAGTTCATTGAAGACTCTGCTGGTGTAAGAAAACCCATAAAATTTTCTTTCCTTGGTAGTTCTTTTTGATTCAAGTTATTCCTGTTTTGTAAGAGGTGGTGACTCTGACATTATAAACTGAGATTGATTATTGTTTCAACCTATTTATTATTGGTGCTTCAAGAAAACATCTTAAGATTATAGCAATTGGTAAAAAAGGTATAGAAGAATTTTCTTCCTCCCTCTTGAGATAAAGTTTCTTTCATGGTAAAGGAACACATAGCTATAAGATGTCAATTTTCTATCCTACATGTAGAATGTTATAGTCATGGTTTCTTCGTTTCTTCATTTTATAATGATCATTCTATAGCCACTCCTTCATATGCACCTTCTTATGTTTCAATCCTATGATGAAGAAGATGACCTAGAACATTCTAGTGATGTTTATTCGTGTTATTCAAGTACCCATGCATCATATGCAAACACATGTACAAGGTTACTAGTATGCCCTTAATATTGGTGTACATCGGGTTATGAATAGTCAGCTCTTATGGCTATCTTAACACTTAATTAAGTCATTTTATCATAATTATATTATTATTTAGTTAGTTAGGTTAGCCTAGGGCTTATATAGGGGTGTGTCTATTTGGCCTAAGCATAATTAGGTATATATAGGAGGATGTGAGTCTTATTTTATCATCATTTGTAAAGTGTGTTCTCATTGGAGATATTTGGAGGTTTGACCCTAGTGGTGCCCACCTAGATTTTTGGATTTCAAGTATTCATTTGCAGGCCTTTTTTGAAAAACCCAAAAAATTCTAAGTCCCTCAGCCTTCTGCATTTTATGTATGTGTCATTGTATGTTGCCATTGTATCTAATTCGTAGATGCATATATACAAGGGCCGGACCTGAAAAGGTATGTAGTTTAGTTGATAAAGGCTGACATACAATGCGGACATACAAAGGTTTTTTTGGCGTGACGGCATCCATCAGTGGCTTAGTTTGAGGTCTCCTCGACAGCCGATGTAGATGCAAAGGTGAATGTATATCAGATATACAAAGCGTACATACAAGTCAACATGCAAGGGTCAGATACAAAGGGTGGGGTCTACCTATTGCATGTATATGTGATTGTATCTTTACACATACAATCTTATATACAATGGCAATATGCATTTCTGACATACAAAGGGTGGACGCGGCTAGAAAGTTAGTTATACTTGTGAGATGGGTGAAGTCCACAGTTGTATATTGGGGTTGTATGTTCCCAATATACAATCAGACATACAACAGAAGATACAAATGAAATATGGAAGGCGGGAGCGGTCAAAGTCAACGGTCTTCAAAAAACATGGTGGGGCCCGCACTGTTGTATGTCCCAGTTGTTTGTATGTGAGATATACAATGAAAGATATAATGAGGTAGATATAACACCGGATTTGAAAATTGTTCCAATCTAATTGATAATTGTGTTGGATCCTGTGGTTGTATGTATATTGTACATTGTATGTGCAATATACAAGGAGATGTACAAGGAGGAATATACAACGCCCAGACTCGAGTGATTTCAAAGTGTTTCATACAAATTTGGGGTCCACCCTTGTATGTGGTGATTGTATGTATATACAATCTCATATACAACCACAGGTACAAAAGGAGATACAATGGATCAGTGATGAAGAGGCTAGTGCTTAGCGATGGTGATCTAATCAGGTGCTACCACATGTCCAAGTCAGTTGTATGTATATACAACTACATAAGGAAAAAATAGGCGAAAAGGTAAAATGTATGTTTGCACTGTGAAAAGTCAAAAGGGAAAAGATGCTTGCGTGGCATAATTTCATTAGTGATGACTTTTCAAGCGATTTGAAGCCATGGATTGCAGGGATGAGGATGGAATCGACGACTTGCTTCAAATCTTCAGAGTAGGAGTAATTTTTTCGTGTGTTCACTGCATCATTTCAAGTGGTTAGAAACTTTAGAAACACGCGAGCCATTGCTGCATCCCAAAATTGGTAGGTTGGCCATTAATGGAAGATTTGTGGAAGTATGGGTCTGAGTGGACAGGCTAGCTACCATTTTTAAAGGAAAATCTCCAAGTGGTGGCACACTTCCTGAATTCAACCACTCCTTTCTTCTTCTTCTACCTGGACATTGAATGATTTTGGCACCATTCTCATGGTGCATTGTATCTGGCAGAGATTTGAGAAGACCATGTAATTAATTGCTGAGTGACAGTTCTGGGTATATCAGAATCGTGTCACTCATTTTTTTGTGGTGGAAGACTTAGGCAAATTTTTGGAGAAATAATGAAGAACTGAGTAGTTCTTGGCTATTCTGTCTCTTTTGGAGTTTATGAGTTGCATCTAAATGCAGGTTGCATATTTGTTCAGTTTCATGTTATGTTTATATGAAAAATGCTTCTTTGCATGTGTTTAACTATTTGTCTCCATGTGTTGTATGCATCCCTTCTTTTGAATCTGGTTGCTAAGGGTTACTTAGATTCTAGGATACAGATTTTTGTATTGCAAGCTTGATCTCTAACTTCCATTCAAGGAGTGGATTAAACTATTTTAGGTTAAGTATGGAGAAGATTGTATGGCAGCAGGGATGTCTGTAAGTAGAGATAGCTAAATAATCATTCTTGGGTGGTGTTTGTAAGGCAAATACCAATCTAGCCCCTTGAAACTTGAATGCCAGTGCAAATCATTCATTTGTATACGTCTAGTTGACTCCTTCCCCTGAGATAGGCACCAGTCTACCCTTGTGTAGTAGTTATGGCCCAAAGAAACTTGAATGCCAGTGCAAATCATTCATTTGTATACGTCTAGTTGACTCCTTCCCCTGAGATAGGCACCAGTCTGCCCTTGTGTAGTAGTTATGGCCCAAAACCCCCTGTCTTGCATCCAAAACATAAATACAAATCATTTCATAATTCCAACCTGTTAGTTGTAGGAGTAGAAATAGGACCCCTACATGCTCTCATTCCTAACCAGTTAGATATGTCCAAGAACACTGCCAACCTTGTGATTTATCACACAAATCTTGGTCCAAACATGAGAGTATTATGCCTGTTGTTGTAAACCTAAATATTTCTATTGGGTGAGTCAAAGTCAAATCTTTAGCTATAGGGATACCCCCCTTGGTACGAAAAAACTAGAAGTGAAGGGGAGGCAACTCATGCAACCTCTTGTATTTGTTGGCTGAATCTGCCTGTGCATTGGAACTGGCAAACCCTTTGCTGATTCAGAGAGAAAGACCCAACAAACCCTTCGAAGTGGCCTGTTATTCTTAGTTATTATCAAGTATTTGCAACATATTTCATATCATCTTCTTCTATTGTGCAATATATTTCATTACAAGTGGTATCAGAGCATCATCTTGGAACCATAGAGGCAAGGTTTTTTCTCAATATTGGAGGTGATTTTGGGAAGAGCATATGTTTCAGATTTTAGTGAATTTTTTTCTAATTTTTAAAGGGTTTTTGAAGACCATATTAAAGAATCTATAGTATAGATTTCAGAGGAATTGGAGCAGAATTGAGTGAATTATTTCATAATTAAGGTTTCTACACAATTTATTTGGGATCTACATATGTCTCACACACTGTCGAATTGGAGCCTAATTTTTATTGGGTTTTTGGAGACATACTAGAGAAGCCTAGAGTCCAAAATTTGGAGAAATTGGAATAGAAATAAGTGAGTTATTGAAAAATTACTATTTCCACAAAATTTGCTCTCAACGCTGCAAATCTGCTTATTTCTTGGAGATTTTTCTGGGTGGGAGGTATTTTGGCCCTAGTAAGTTATAGTAAAATTTTAGAAAATTTAGGTTTCATTTGTGTGATTTATTTCAAAATTATTGGTTTCGATCATGACGGGGCCTACAACAAGAGGCAAAGAGAATGTTGTCACACCAGGGAAGACACCTGATAAGGATGGGGTAAAAATAGAGGATATTAATCCTAATGAGGAAATTAGTAAGGTCAAGGAAGACATTTCCTCAATGAAGGTGGATATGTGTGATGTAAGAGGAGATATATTAGATATACAAAGCATGTCAAGTGCCTATATGAATGAAACAAGAAAGGAGTTCTCAAGCAACCAAGGCGAAACCTCCAAGTTGGCTAATACTGACACAAATTTTAATACTCCT
Source organism: Cunninghamia lanceolata (assembly GCA_027924645.1). Lineage (NCBI taxonomy): Eukaryota > Viridiplantae > Streptophyta > Pinopsida > Cupressales > Cupressaceae > Cunninghamia > Cunninghamia lanceolata. The sequence goes on along the minus strand of BSBN01000380.1, from coordinate 1,460,177 downwards.
ATGGGATCTAGGAAGTTGTTTCCAAAGGTGGATATGCACAAGTTCAATGGCAAGGATCCTCTAACATGGATAAACCAAATGGAGAATTCTTTTGAAGTACATCAAATCCCAAATGGACAAAAGTTTACGATGGCTTCCCTATATCTAGAATTAGATCAATTCATTTGGTATCATTGGCTTTATACTCATTGAAGGAAAAAGGGTCTCACCATCTTATGGTCAATTTTTATAGAGGAATTCCAAGTACAATATAGCAATAGTGTGACAAAAAAATTCTTCAGCCATCTTGGTAAACTTCAACAAATAGGATCAGTTAAGGATTATATTTAGCAATTCCAAAATCTATCCTTAAGAGTGGATATAATTACAGAGGAGAACTTGAATGATTTATTCTTGGGCACAGTCTCAAGGATCACATTCAACATGAGGTACACACGTTTAGTCCTAGCTCAGTAAACGAGTCTTTTATCTTAGCACACAGAGTAGAGGAGAAGTATTTGATTCCTAAGAAGCAAGGGACTAATGTGACAGGAGAGAAAGGATATTCAACACCTTCTCTTCCTCAACCTACTAGGTTGAATCCACAACAAATTGAGCAGAAAAGAGCAAAAGGGTTGTGTTTCAATTGTGATAGCAAATACAGTCAAGAACATAAATGTAGTGAAAAGAAATTGTTCTATATTGAAGTTCCAAGTGAGGAAGAAGAGGAGGAACCCATATTAGAGGATGATAGGGAGTAAAGTGAGGAATCACATGAATCTCAACCAATCATTTCTTGTCATGCACTCTTAGGTTTTAGTACTCCACAAACTCTCAAGGAAGTGGATTTCTAAAAGAAGCAGAAAGTAATAGTGTTGATCGACTCTGGTAGTACTCATTATTTCATCAACAAAAAGTTGGAGACTTGTCTAAATTGTTTTATATATCTAGCTCCAGTGTTTCAAGTTTTGATTGTAGATGGTCATACAGATAATTATTCTGGGAAGTGTCATAGCATTAAATTGTCCATGGGAGATTATCAAATTGATACCCCAATGTATGTGATATACATGGGTGCAACAGATATTGTTTGGGGAGTACAATGGCTTACTACATTGGGAACAATTGAGATGAACTTCCAAGAACTATTCATGAGATTTCAATCAGAAGGAAAGGTAGTAGGGCTAAGGGGGTTGAAGGAAAAGTCCCCATAGATGGTAAGCTCTCATCAAATGGAAAAGTTGATTAAGAAAGGTGTGGATGGATTTATGGCCCAGCTATGTTCATTAGAAGTCTCAATCTAATGCTCCTACTCATCCATATTTAGAAGCAATAATTGATCATCACTTAGTGGTTCTTGGAGATATGCCTAAAGGTCTTCCTCCTAAGAGGGATCATGATTATGCCATACAACTAGTTCCGGGGAGCCAACCACTGAACATTAGGCCTTATAGGTACCCACACATACAAAAAAGTGAGATAGAAAAATGTTGAGGAGATTCTAGAGGTAGGAAGTATCAGGCATAGCCAAAGTGCTTACTCCTTGCCTGTGGTGATGGTACGCAAGAAGGATGAAACTTGGCGCATGTGTCCAGATTATAGAGTGCTCAACATGTACAATATTAAAGATAAGTTTCCTATTCCAGTCATTAATGATTTGCTAGATGAATTGAATGGAGCTATGTATTTTACCAAGTTAGATCTTAGATATGGTTATCACTAAATTTAGATTAAGGAGGAGGATATTTGTAAGACAACATTTGAGACTCATGAAGGTCATTATGAATTTTTGGTGATGCCATTCGGTTCTACCAATGCACCATCTACATTCTAAAGTTTGATGAATCCCATTTTTAATAAGTTCTTGAGAAAGTTTGTGTTAGTGTTCTTTGATGACATATTGATTTATAGCAAGACTTGAGAAGAACATTTGCAGCATGTAGATCAAGCATTACAATTACTTGAAGGTCATCAACTCTATGCTAAGCCATTTAAGTGTGCTTTTGGTCTTACGGAGGTGGAGTATTTGGGACACATAGTTTCACATGAAGGAGTAAAGGTGGACCCTAAAAAAAATTAAGGCTACCATGGATGGCCTATTCCAAAAACCATTAGGAAACTAAGGGTTTTCTTGGGATTGACAGGGTACTATAGAAGATTTGTGAAGAATTATGGTCATATAGAAGCATCCCTCACCAGTCTATTGATGAGGGATTCTTTTCATTAGATTGAGTCTGCTAATGTAGCATTTGAGAGATTGAAGGGGGCTATGTGTACAACTCCAGTGCTTGCCACTCTGGACTTTACCAAGGAATTCATTGTGGAATGTGATGCTTCTGGAAATGGGATAGGAGCAGTTCTCATGCAAGAAGGTTGGCCAATTTCTTTTGAGAGTCATCAATTAAAGGGTAAGAATCAGCTCAAACCTATTTATGAGAAGGAAATGCTAGCAATCCTTCATGCAGTTAAACAATGGAGGCCTTATCTAATGGGTCAACACTTCAAGGTTAAGACAGATCATGATAGCCTAAAATATTTTTTGGAACAAAGATTATGCTCTGAAGAGAAACAAAAGTGGGTCACTAAGATATTGGGATATGAGTTTGAGATTGTATATAAGAAAGGGAAGGAAAATATTGTGGCAGATGCACTTTCTAGGAAGGATGAGAAAGATGAAGCCTTATTGTGTGCCCTTTTAATATTACAAGCAAATTGGGTGGAAGAAGCCAAAGCAGAGTGGTAAAATGATGTTGCGACAAGTAATATCATCCAATAATTAAAAAGTGATCCTAGTAGTTTAGATAAGTTTTGTTTGAAGGGGGATACTCTTTGTTATAAAGAGCACTTGCATCTTTGCAAGAATTCCACTCTTAAACACAAGATTCTCATAGAGCTACATGGGTCCCCAGTTGGTGGTCATTCAAGATTTTTGAAGACATATCATTGGGTCTAGCAAGATTTTTTTTGGGAAGGGCTAAAAGGTGATGTTAAAAAATTTGTAGATGAATGTTTGGTTTCTCAAAGAAATAAGGGGAGACAATTAAGATACTAGGTCTCTTGTAGCCCTTATCTATTCCTAGCTATTGTTGGGAAGAGGTATCCATGGACTTTATCACAGGGCTTCCCAAATCTAAAGGCCATAATGTCATCATGGTAGTAGTTGATTGCCTCACTAAATATGCACATTTTATTGCATTATCACATCCTTTTATAGCAAGTGTAGTGGCAAAAGTTTTTTTGGAGAATATCCAAAAGATACATGGTACACCTAAGGTTATTGTCAGTGATCGTGATCGTATCTTTACTAGTCTCTTTTGGAAAGATTTATTCTCATGTTTCGGTACTCAATTGGCTCATAGTTCTTCATACCACCCTTAATCAGATGGGCAAATTGAGGTAGTTAATAAGTGTTTGGAAGGATATCTACATTGTTTCACTTCAGAGAAACAATTTCAATGGGTAGATTAGCTACTACTTGCAGAATGGTAGTATAACACTTCTTTTCATAACTCATAAAAAATGTCTCCATTTTTGGCACTTTATGGATATCGTCCTCCTTCCATCACATCATCATTAAAGGTCTCACCAATATTTTAGGCAGTAGAGGACCACTTGCTTCATCAACAACAGGTACTTTTAGGACTCAAGGAGAATTTAGCCATGGCATAAAATTGAATGAAACAGTAGGCAGACCAACATCATAGTCAAAAAAATTTTGAAGTTGGGGATTGGGTCTTCTTGAGATTATAGCCTTGTATGCAAATCTCACTAAAGCAACACAAAAAGAATAATAAGTTTTCTCCAAGGTATTATGGGCCATACCAAATCATGCAAAAGATTGGTAGTGTTTCCTACAAGCTAGAGTTGCCACCAACAACAACGATACATCCTTTTTTTCATGTTTCTTATTTGAAGAAGGTAATTGGGCATCATATTCCTACTCAAATAGTACTACCAAAGCTCAATGAAGAAGGAAGAATGATTTTGGAACCAAAGTGCATTCGTCAAACACGCACGAAGTAGTTGAGGAATAGAGCTCTCACTGAGTATCTCATCCAATGGAAGAATTTACTAGTGTTGGCAAGAGACACTGCATAGAATTGATAGGAGTTGTCATTGATGGCAACTAAGATTATTCTCCACATCTACAATGCAATATCTGATCATACCAAAATTCAGAACAATAATCTATCTAAGTCTGGGAGCTTGAAATAGAATACATAGCAGAGTCTGGTATTTTGGTCTAGATATCTTTGGTGGAAAGGCATGATATGTTGCAGATCTAAGGTTGCTGACAACATAGAAAATACACTCTAAATCCAGAGTTTTGTCATCTGGTGATGAAGGAATCAAATGTTATTAGCATCTGTGTATTAGGTTCCAGTTTGATAGAGCAGACAGAAGAATAGGTAGACCTTGTAGAAGATCTTGTTTTTGGATGAATGGAAGTTACTTGTTAGGTAAATGGTGGCATTTAGTAACTATGGCCAACATGAGTAATGATTAGCAAGAGTAAGTTTGGTCCACACTCCAAGTTATGCATAGATCTAGCTGACAGGGTAGAGCATTCTTAAGTGTTCTAAGTACTGTTGAAGCTGACTGGTAGAATGATTATAGATCTTGTTGTGGATATATATATATATATATATATATAGTTGATGAATTCGGATGTTTAGGGAGTGTGGTATGTATGTGAAGCAAGTGGATGTGAGCAGAGTAGAATAGTAAGAAGAATAGAACAAGGATGAAGTGTATAAGATTAGTTCTTATACTTAACCAGAACTAAAATTCCTGCATAAGTAGATGCTATCATCAGTTCATATCTCTATCTTTCATTTGTAATATTGTCTTAGGCAGTGAGCCTTCATTTGAGTAGTGAGCTCTGGGCAGTGAGCCCGAATGCATGTGCATTCGCATTTTGTATCAATACTTTTAATAGGGTATTAAATTCTTGTGGGTTAACCCCTGCCATGGTTTTTCCCTTAATCGGGTTTCCACATCAAAAATATTTGTGTCAAATGTGTTATTTCCCTTCTTCTTATGTGATGTATGAAATACTTATTTCATTAATCTATTTCTAAATTATAAAGGAAGATTAAAGAAAGAAAAGGCTGAGAATGTGTGACAATTGATTCACCCCCCCTCTCAGTTGTCTGGATCTAATCCAACAATTGGTATCAGAGAAAGGATCCTTAGAAAAGACTAGCAACTTAAGGAAAAGATCTTGGAAAAAGGTTCAAATGGGTTCACTAAGGGATGTTCAATCAGCCCTAGAAGAACTTTCTCAATCTAGAACAGAAATTAGTAATCTGAGAGGTGAACTTAAAGATGCTAATGACACCATTGAAATGTTAAAAGATAAATTAAAGAAATCTCTATAAAAAAAAAGAGCTACTTCTGCACTTATCCAATTTACCTAAAGAAAATGATTTGAATGAAGTTTTGAAAGAAAAAACAAAAGAATGTGGAAATATCTCAAAAGAAGCTGTTGTTCTAAAAATTGAAATGGAATCTGGGGTGATGAGGCAAACAAAAGAAAGTGAAGATAGAAAGAAGATTGAAGAAGATCTGAAACACAAACTAAAAGAAAGATCTGGAGAATTTTGCAGATTGGATAGAATAGCCAGCCATCTAGAATCTAATTTACAAGAAAGTAGAGATAATGAGAGAGAACTTGAAAGGCAAATATTTATTCTTAGACATGACGTAGATATTGCAAATGAATACAAAGAGAAGTTTAAGATAAGTTCAGCTAAACTTGAATCACTTCTTGAAGGATAGCAAAGGGTTGTTGACAAGCATGGTCTTGGATATGAGAAAGATTAAAGCTCTGGATCCAGATAGAGAAACCCTCAACCTAAGAATGGGGAAATAAGACCTAAAAAACCTCTGGTAAGACAACCAAATGCTAAAATATATCCATCATTCAATGGAAATTGTTTTAACTACAACAAATTTGGTCATAGATCTACTCAGTGTAGAAACAGATTAAATCAAAATGATCCATCCTTCTTTGGTCAATGCTTCAAGTGCAATAGATATGGTAATATATCAAACGAATGTAGAAGTAGGACAATGAATAATTCCAATAATAGAAGAATTAGTAATTCTTTCAATGGTTACTGCTTTTCTTGTAATGGGTTCAGACATATGACTAATTAGTGTAGATCAAGAGAAGATCAGAAAAGAAATGTTGTATGCTTTAACTACAATAAATATGGTCATACTACAAGATTCTGCAGAAGTAGAGACTATGGAAGAAGAGGTTCAGTATATAGAAAACTGGATGAGCAAAGACAAGACAAAGGCAAAGGAAAAATTGATATGAATGAGACTCAAGATGAATCAAGAAAGATATGGGTCAAGAAAACCAATATGAATGACAAGAATGGATCCGCACCGCAATTCAGTGCTAACAGCTCCTCCGAGAATTGAGTTGGAAGTCTTGGCTTAGGGGGAGCAGCATTGCAAATCAAATTCCCCCATCCAGTAAATGTATGCCTAGATCTGGAATAGGAAAAAGTATCTTGAATAGAACTAGAATAGTTGGAAGGATTTTCAGTAGAAAAAGGTGGAGATGGCAATTTTTGAAGCAATTCATGTAAAATTGTACAGTAAATAGAGTAACTAGATGTATTAGGGCAACACATTTATGACAACAACAAATTAGGTCTTGCAAATGAATAAAAGGCTTTGTTATTCATCATTTGAATCATCTTGCTTTTTGGAACAAAGTAAAGGAGCAAACCCAAGAGAAAGAACTTGTAGAAAAAAATCCCATCCGACTACTCAAAGCGAAACCCTGAACCGAAAAAGAGGTATTCTTCACAAAACTTTCTGAATTCCATTATTGAAGATGGCTACTCCACTGGTTGTAAATGTTATTGAGAGACCATGCCCAAAATTCAAGAAACATCCATACAAATCTGTAGAAGTAGATCCTCTAGGAGCCTTTTCTGAAGTTCCGTATGGAGTTGTACATGTGGAAGATATTAGGGTTTGCATACATGCAAACATTGAGGAATTCAGAAACTCAAAACTTTTGGATATTTTTGATAACCATCTAAGGGATGATAATTATGACATCAAACCTTAGTACAAAGCATTGGAAAGCAATCATCTTGCACATGTTATCCATTTTCCAATTTTTGAATAAAATGAATGGGTCCAGTATGTTCTGAGCAGAATACATGATAACTTTATATGGCTGATGAAACCCTTCAAAATCACCAAAGATGACATTAGGGATGTGACTGGATTACATTCAACTGGTGGACTATCTCTATTAAAGGCAGTGAAGAATCAAACTATGTCAGAAGTCACCGAATCAAAGTTTGACAAGAAAGCTATGACAATTAATGACATCACTGATCCAGATGTCAATTTCACCTCAATGGTAATTAGCTATAAGGTCTACCACTCCAGTAGAGAGAATTCTATCTCTGAAATAGCTATTTATGCCACATATCAAATGATAAAAGAAAATGCAGATTATGATTTGTGTGAGCTGTTACTGAACCAACTAATGGAGAATCTGCAAAATGTTAAGAAAGATAAGAACTCCTTCACATATGGTACGCTGGTTATATGCCTATTCTTCTACTTTATGAATGAATTACTATATTCAAAAGGCTTAGTATGGACAAATGACAAACCTGTAGCAATGCAAATTAAAGATTATTTGTACAACATTGACAATACAAAAGCCCAAAGAACTGCACTCTGGGGCTACTTTAAGATTTTTCAGAACATGATGCACTCTAGGGAACAAATCCCTAAAACAATAGTTGAGAAATATAAAGATACAATCTATTTCATGGTAGACACAGATCAATGTTTGATGGAAGCAGTAGAACCAAGGACTGTGTGGGTCATGCCCATGGGATATGAGGTTGAGGAGGATGTATTGGAGCTGTATACTCAACATTTACTAAAACAACCTAAGGATACTAAAGTAGAAAGGTTTGGTACCTTTGTAGAACTGAATATTAAGATTCATATTGAGCTCAACGAACTTGAAACAAAAAGAAAAGTAAACAATCAGGTTGAAGCATATGCGAAGAGCATAGGTATAACCAAAGTTGTAGTAAAGGCAAACATGGAAAGGTTAGAGAAAATTGAGAAAGAAAAACAAGAGAAGAATCAAGGAGGTGCTCCAGTAGAGACCTTTACCAAAACAAGAACAACTAGGAGCTCTATTGCAGCCCCTGTTCCTTCTAAGACTAAAGCAGAATCATCCGGTGAAAGAGGAAAATGAAAGAAGACCAAAGCCACAAGGACTTACACAAGCACAAAAGATGATGATGAAATGGAAATTGATGAAGAAGTAAAGGAAATAAGGTCAAAGAAAGCAAAGTCTTCGAAGGCACCTGAAGACCAGCCTTCTGGAAGCAGAAGGGCAAGCAACAAGCAAGAGGCTAGTAAAGCTAGAATGACAATAGACCAAATTGTTGAAACCATTACTGCTCATGGAAATCTGAGGCCTGTTAAAAAATATTATGACAATCTTGATGAAGCAAACAAGAAAATTTTGGAGGATACAATCATTATATATCTAAATAAATTCAATAGAGTACTACTGGAAATCCTTGATGAACTTCCTACAAGTCTAAGAAAGATTTTGGAATTGAGAAAGGAAGTAGCTAAGATCAAATACATTAAAATTAGAGAATATATTCTTTCTAGTCTATGTCCCATAATATCTAATAAGGAGATAGACAGAATCCTGAATGAAGTAAAAAATGATTTTAGAAGCAAGAAAAGAGTAAATAAGCTAATGCTTGGTGAAACCGAAGAAATTGCAAAGGAAACAGAGGAAATTCTAAGAAAGGTTGTAGACAAAAATAAGTACTACATTATCTCAGAAAAGAAAGATTAAAAAGACAATCCTTCTGGTCCAGAAGAAAATACTGACAAGGAAATCAATGATCAAAGTATTTCTCTAGATCCTCCAAAACTTGATTAATCAAATCTAAATATTGGAGAAATTCAGGAAGAAGAACAAGTCAACCAGGAAGACATAGAAATGATAAACTTAATAATTGATGAAGTGATATCTCCTCCACCTGATCACTCTGAGAAGAAAGAGAATATTGCTATCACTTAGAGCTCTCCGAATCAACCAGTAAGTGTGAGCAAACAAAAATGAGTCTCTCATAAGAGAACACAGAGAAGATTAATATAGAGGAAGTGAAGGAAAAGGGAAAGGAAGACAAAGTAAAAGAAGATGGTGCAAATGTTGAAGCACCTAAAGTAGACAAAGTGGAAGAAGATGGTGTAAATGTTGAAGCATTTAAAGCACCTAAATCAAATAATAAAAAAGCTGACCTAGTAATTGGAGCAAGAGACATTGCAGTCACAATAAAAGATTCTCTTGAAAAGGAAGTGATTGAGCTTTATGAACCTAGACTAGTCCAAGGACTAACCAATCCAGATGCGTTCTCTCCATTTCAATTGATGAAAATAGCATCCTTCACTCAAGTAAAAGCCAGAGAAAAGATGATGAAATCCCACTTAGAGGACAATGAGCTACTGGGGTTAGCAACTGGAGTGTTAGAGAAATTAATGCCAACTGATCAGAAGAATCAAAATGATTCTCCCTCTAGGCATTTGAAAAATCTTGTAAGTTCAGTTGACTCACATTTTGAATCTTTTGAAAAGTCTGTGGAGGTAAAGGTTCAGAAAGAGTTTTTGAATAAGAAATTTAATCAAGTTAAAAATCTAATAAGGAGTGATAGAGTGGTATTGGGCATCAGCATAAAGAACATTCAGAATGCTCTAAGTGATGGAAAAGATATATATATATATATATATATATATATATATATATTTTGTCTATCATGGACTAAAGTCAATCAAGATGTTGAGAATAAGATAAAGGAACAGGAATAGAAAATATCAGTTCTATCCCAAAATTTTGATCCTCTAAATGCCTCTCCCATAAGTCAGGAATGTCAGATCATTAGCTTGACAGATGAAATAAAGAGACTTGAAAAAGAGAAAATCAATACTATGAAGAGGATGTGTGAACTTTGGGGATAGATTGCCCCCAAGTTGGAAGCCATGCACAATGCCTTATCTGAAGCCCAGAATGCACTCTAGACAAGTGATCCTCCAGATCTGGCTAAGGTAGAAGTATATACATTTTTACTGAGTGGGTACATCTCACTCTTGGATGGAATGAAGAACACTTGGGCCTCTGAACTTGTGCCATTAAAAATTGGTTTTGCAGACATTCTCAAGTTCATGTGAACAAGACTTGATGAATTGTTGTACATACACAGTAGTATAAACAGATTTTTTGAAGAATTTTGACTTGTGGACCCCACTCTTTTCCATTGATGTCAAAGGGGGAGTGAAGAGCAGTGAAAAATGAGGATTTCAGAAAAGGGGGAGAACCAGAATAAGTGAAGAGCACGAATGCATAGACAAAGGAGGAGTTGCACTAAGACACTTAGTCATTTTTCACTCAGTGTTGCCATCAATGCCAAAGGCGGAGATTGTTGGCAAGAGAAACTACATAACATTGATAGGAGTTAGTCTAGGAGCCTGAAATAGAAAACATAGCAGAGTCCGGTATTTTGGTCCAGATCTCTCCAGTGGAAAGGCATGATATGTTACAGATCTAAGGTTGTTGATAGCATAGAAAATACACTCTAAATCTAGAGTTTTGTCATCTGGTGATGAAGGAATCAAATGTTATTAGCATTTGTGTATTAGGTTCTAGTTTGACAGAGAAGATAGAAGAAGAATAGGTAGACCTTGCAGAAGATCCTATTTCTAGATGAATGGAAGTTAGTTGTTAGGTAAATGGTGGCATTCAGTAACTATGGCCGACATGAGTAATGATTTGCAAGAGTAAGTTTTGGTCCACACTCCAAGTTATGCATACATCTAGTCAATAGGGCAGAGCATTCTTAAGTGTTCTAAGTACTGTTGAAGCCAACTGGTAGAATGATTATAGATCTTGTTGTGGATATATATAGTTGATGAATTCAGATGTTTAGGGAGTGTGGTGTGTATGCGAAGCAAGTGGATGTGAGAAGAGTAGAAATCTAAGGTGTGAATAAGAGCAGAACAGTAAGAAGAACATAACAAGGATGAAATGTGTAAGATCAGTTTTTATACTCAACCAAAACTAAAATTCTTGCATAAGTAGATGCTATCATCAATTCATATCTCTATCTTTCATTTGTAATATTATCTTAGGCAGTGAGCCTTCATTTGAGCAGTGAGCCCGAATGCATGTGCATTTACATTTTGTATCAATACTTTTAACAGGGTATTAAATTCTTGTGGGTTAACCCCGACCGTGGTTTTTCCCTTAACTAGGTTTCCACGTCCAAAATCTGTGTCAAATGTGTTATTTCCCTTCTGCTTATGTGATGTCTCAAATAATTATTTCATTAATCTATTTCTAAATTATAAAGGAAGATTAAAGAAAAGGTTGAGAATGTGTGACAACTAATTTACCCCCCCTCTTAGTTGTCTGGACCTAATCAAACAACCAGTTGAAAAGGCCACATGGGAGGACGAGGAGTTCATTCGAAAGAATCCACACTTGATTAGCATTGGGACAATTCTTCTTTGAAGAGGGGGGCATGCTATGCCCTTAATATTGGTGTACATCAGGTTATGAATAGTCAACTTGTGGCTATCTTAACTCCTAATTAAGTCATGTTATCACTATTATATTATTATTTAGTTAGTTAGGTCAGCCTATGGCTTATATAGTTGTGTGTCTATTCAGCGTAATCATAATTAGGTATATATAGGAGGATGTCAGTCTTATTTCATCATCATATTATGAAGTGTGTTCTCATTGGAGATATTTGGAGGTTTGCTCCCTTGAAGTGGCCTGTTATTCTCATTTATTATCAAATATTTGCAGCATATTTCATATCATCTTCTTCTATTGTGCAAATTATTTCATTACAGTTATAAGCATCCATACATAAGAAAAATGATCTTGTTAGGTAGAAAAAGGAAATTTAAAACCAAATCAAGCTATTGAGTCTATGCTACAATCCAACGAACACCTTGCTACTACAAAAGGCCAAGTTATTCATTCCCCCATTATTTCCCTTGAAATCATCAATAAATAGTTAGACCTCTCTTGTGTTAACTATTAAATTAAACCCATGACATACAAGGTCTTCAACTAGATGCCTAGATTTGAAGGATATGATATTTATGAAGTAGACACATATCTTGATACATTTTTAAAATTAATGGAAAATCTTGAATTTGAAGATGAAGACATGTGGATGAGATTCTTTGTTAGGTCTCTATATGGGAAGGAAATAAGATGGATTGAAGGTTTTATAGAACATTATTTTTCTCTTTAGAATGACCTTATGGCTACCTTTGATGAGAAATATGTGAGAAATCTAGACCCCACTACTCTTGTAAGTATTTAATCCATAGGTTTGTTGTTCCCATTTCCAAAGTTTTGAATGTTTCCAGACATGATAGATATGTCTATATGGATCTATTATTTGAAACCTATGAGGTTGGTTTGATTTCAATATAGAATGACTTGAAACTTTCAATTCTACAACAATATTATGAATTCCTTAACTCCCTTAAAAGAATGCGGAATGACTACATAATGAAATTGCCATCCTCAAATTCTAGTGTGGTTGGTAATGAACTAGTTGTTGTGAGTAGAAATGAGATGGATGTAACATGTGTAAGTATGGATTATGATGTTGAGGATGGCAATGCATACCATTGTGAAGTGAATATAACATTAAATCAAGTCGAGATTAATCTTGAAGGGGAAAAAATTATGATGTTCATGTAACAATGATATGCATGATTGACCTTAATGTGAGGCTGAGATAAATGGCCCTATAATTTGTAGTATCCTTGTGGGGTAAGAGGAATGTGTGTCCACAAGTGTGCAAAAAAAGAATCAATTCATGAAACTGATTATTTCAAATCTATGCATACATGTGATATAAAATATGAACAAGACTAGTTCCTTATTTGATGTGTTTCCTTTCTTTATTTCCATGGATGATAATGAGGTTGTTGATGCTAAAATTTATAAACATGTCTATTTGCATGAGAATGACATGAATGTGCTCACACTTGTTGACAAGATTACTAAGACAAATGATAGTGCAGATATATATTTTCAATTTGAAGGCCTTACCATTGATGATTGTGAAGATGGTGATCATGTGAATGCATATTGAGCCTATTCCTTTGGTGCAAGATTTATTTTCTCCCCCATGTTGATTTTGCTTCAAATCAACCACAAGGAAATGTTGTCAAAATAAATGAGGAAGAAGAGGTAAGGTGTCATTAGTCTAAATTTAATAGTGAATATGACACACCGAGTTGCCAAAATGAGCCTGAAATAGAGGGAGAATTTGACGAATATGGTTCTTCACTAGAAGTGTCTCATAAAGTTGACCTTTTTGTTTATGGTTTGAATTATCCATTGAATCATTCTTATGATTAAGATATTGAAAAGTATATAAGCACATGTAAAAGTAACACATGTTGGTGGTCTAATAATCAAAAGCTTGTTAGACATACCAATGATTTTTTTGAGGTATTTCACTTTGATGAAGAGTATGTACCATCTCTTGAGGGTGTTTGTGTTTCATTAGAGGTTGAGTCCTATGTGTGTGAATGGATTCTATTGAAAAGCAAAGTTTAAGTGAGCCAAAGAATCAAAATGTTGTAGCCCTACCAGGGGGTATGCTTGAGCTTGAAGCTTTTCATTTTAACTTGCAAGAAGAAATATTTCTTTGTGAAAATAAAAAGGTATTTAGGTGTGCTTTTCCCTGCCAAGTGAAATGGATGTGTTTTCTTATTTCCTTAATTCACATAGGGAGGTTAGTAAGCACAATGATGAAATAGAGAAAAGTGGATTGTGGCAATTTACTCGTGGCTTGGTGAAATATAACTTCTTTGTAGGGTCTAACCTACAATTGTCCCAATTTTCTTTATAGCCATACAATCTTAGTTTCTTTGAGCATCATTTTCATTATCTATATGTTGTTTTCTTCCTTGTGTACATATCTTCTTTATGTTCATCTTTCCCTTGTCCATCCTCATTTTGTTTTTCCATTTTCATCTAACCCTAGAGATTATATCTAGTTTCTCATCATACCTACAAGAGGAACACATCCCTAAGTAGAGCCAATGTTAGGACCCAATTTGAAAAATACAAATTTATTTAGGTCTAGTGCCCCTTTGTTTCCTTAGAAATTTTTTCCCATCATTTATAACTAATCGAAGAGTTCTTTCAATTGGACCTCCCTTGGTCATTTTTTACCTTAGTGTTATTCTCTGACTTCCCCCATGTTTCTACCATATGGCAAAAGTTGCAAAATATCCTTAAAAACTCTAATTCTAGGGTTATATAGTCATTTTTCAGTCTTTTGTAAATTTGTGGAGTTTCTAGGGACTAGTGGACTTCTTCCACTTCTCTTCTTTTCCCTTCATTTCCCTCTTTTCCTCTTTTCATGCACATTTTGATGGTTTTCCCAAACTTCTATACATGAATTTTTTCTTGAATTCTAATCTCCCTTCTAGTTCCAAATCAGATCCTTATAAACTTCCCATTTCTTCATCACTTTTATTTCTTCCCCTTTTCACAATCTTTGTAGACTTATAAGTTTTCGGTTGACTTCTTCTACTTGACCTTTTTCCTAAAGTTTGGATGTCTAGATGGACTCTACATTCTCATAGAGTATTCACATAAATTATTTTGTAGGTTTGTAGGATTCAAGTGAATTTCTTCAACTTTTCCAAAGTTCTAAAAGTCTTAACCTCCACTCCATCTCTACATTCTCATAAGTACATTCAAAGAACCTATTTCACAGCTTTGTGGGTTTCAAGTGGATTTCTTCCATATTTTTAGAGTTTTAGAAGTCCTGACCTCTCTTCCATTTTATACATTTCTCCCATGACTTGACCCACTCATATTCCTCTATTTTCCACTCATTTTACCTAGGATTCTGATAGACTTTTAAACATCTTCCACTTCTAGATCCTCTTCATTTCTCTACTTCCTTTTGGTCTTCCTTTGTGGATCTTCCTTAGTCTAGTGAATTTCTACCACCCTTCCTTACAAATTCTAGTCTCACTGTAATTCAATTCCTTGCATTGTTGCATATCATTTCTTTTCACTCCCTACCAATTTTGTGACTTCCTCTAGGTTGTTCACTTCTGATGTCCACTCCCTCACTAAACACCCACAAATTTGCCAAATACCCCAACCACTCTTTTAGATTCTATAAATGGCTAGATTTAACCCCCTTCCACTATACAATTGTGTTTTCCTTGCTAAGACCAACATTGATCATCCCAATGACACATATCCACACACATATTTTGATAGAGGAAGAAAATGGTAAAATGGTCACCGTTAATGTTGCAATTGAAACCTAGGTGTTGATATCCTATGTTAGGGTTTCAAATCATACATTTCAAGTGAGAAATATAATTTACTCATATCAACTTGCTTTGTACTCCTCAAAGGGAAGATTCCATGGGATTTTGTGTGCTCATTTGCATTCAATGCTTTGACTAGTGGATGCACATCAAAATCCTAATGGATGACCAGAATGTAAGAACTTGAAATGTTATATGTACATGTATATAAGATGCAACAAGGGTTGGTAGTTTAGCCAATTATGTAACTGTGTGTGTCTCAATCTAGTTCTAGGGCATTAAATGATGCAAGTGTGGTTAGTGAGGGGTTGGAATATGTTATGTAAAGAATAGGAAGGGTATTCAATGGATAGAATGGATGCAAATGCTTTGTCTTTATGGTAGGTTACAGTTATTCAAGGGGATTCTTGAACCTAGTTGTGGATCCTCTCTTGCCACATTTTCTAGTATGAATGAAACATGGGTAAGAAGAATGTGTGGTAGCTTCTAATTCATTACAAATATTTTGTGATGGTCTCTCCTTTGTTCCATGTAGTTTATTTTAGTATTGAGATGGATTATTAAGTAAGTCGATTTGCATGAAATATCATCTCTAATTTGTATGTATATGCACACCTAGCTCTATTTATTATTTTTAGGTATCTCCCTTTTCCTTGTAGGTCATGACTATGTTGCTTAATCGAGTAGGAACCAATTTAATTGGTGAGAGGTGAAACATATTTTATTTTATCACCCCTCTATCCTCAATAGATTACAAGTAGATTGGGGTTCTACATGATTTTAAGATTTAGTATTATAACTTAGGAAACATTCTATGTGACCTCTGTAGATGTTGAAAAATCAAAAGTAACAAATCTGCAATATAATCAAAATCATTCACAAAATCACATCAATAGATTCTATTCTAAATGAATACATATGCCTAAAGGTAATATTAAACTATGAAAATCCAAACATAAGTACTCAAAAAGAAAATTAACTCCATTGTTTTCCTATCACCAAGATCTTGATTTATGCATTGATGCTCTTAGATTTTCATATGCATGCATGCAATAAGAAGCTATGCTGAATGGATGATAGACTATACTCCAAATCTAGTATCAATACTCTATCAAATTCTTTGTATCTATGATGGCAAAAAGAAATAGGGCTTAAATAGACGTTCTGACGGAATCAAATCTAGGTTATGGGAGAAATGTAGAATAAATGTAGAAATGGAGAAATGGACATTTGTCCATATTGTCAGTGCTATTTTTGAAAGAAATAAATGGAGTGTTCATGGAATAGTAAAGTTTTATAAATTCATGGAGAAAGTTGGATTTGTGCATTAAATAGGCAATAGACGAAATTATATTAAATGAATTTATTATTTAATGCAATAAATAAAGTTTGCATGAAATGGATAAATGATATTTTAAAATAGAATAAATTAATTAAATAGATAATAATATCCATCTAATTAATAGAAGAATAATAAATAGAAGAAAGTATAAAGTGAATTAATTAAATAGATAATACTTTCCATTTAATTAATAGAAGAAAACGAGGAGAAAGTATTTAAATGAATTAATTAAAATGATAATAATATCCATTTAATTAATAGAAGAAAAACAGGATGAGTGTGCAGATAAATTTAAGTGTCTACAACCTCAAACAACTATATTGTTAGAGAACCATGCAATGCATGCCTACACCTTGTACTTGCATACGAAATATGAATTGGATTCACTTGTGAGGATATAACACTGATATCATCCATAGGTGCATATGCAAGGTTGTAGTTATTAGAATAAAAAGAGGTTTTATATGTAGCTGGTTAGTCTTTGACATAGTGAAAATTTTTGGGGTGAAGGATACATTGGTTAAAGCTATAATGATTTAGTTTTTCCTATAATTCTTTGTTATCACTCCTATTGAGGATACATGTTGTCCTCAAAATTAGTTGTACTTATTTTGTTGGATGACCCCTACAAAACTTGTCTATTTCATAGCTTACACTCTAAGTTCACAAATCAAGGCAAGTCAATCTTGTCCTCATGCGTAGTCCTCTCGCTCTTGAGAATCCATTCGAGTATTTTCTCATTTTAATTTCTTGAAATTTACACAAGTTATTAAAATGGTTTTTGCAATTGTAAGGGAGTTAGAATTTTTGTTGTTTATATGCTAGGGCAGAAAAAATCGCTGCCCAAGCATGTTACGTTTTGTCCTAAGTGTAGGGATGATGATTTTCGCTGCCCCTACATATTTTTGTTGCCTTTAATGATCAAGCAGCAAAATTTACCGATGTTACATGTTCTTTTGGTAATCCCTTTAAGTGTAGGGGTGATAAAAATTGCCACCCATGCATATCATTTTTCCCCTTTGAATGTGCTCAAGTGGTAAATTTCACTACTAGTGCATATCTGCCCGTGTAACTTAAGTTTATGTCGAGTATAATTAATGCACTTTGTGTGAATTCAATTCAACATTTATATATGTTTAATTTTCTTTTAGTTAATATTTTAACTCTTACTTGTCTCTCCTACCTGCACCGCTTAATCTGAAACCCTAGCAATCATCTTTATTATTTTTGGGTGCACAGTTTTTAGATCTAAGGCTTGTTGCAAGGGTCAACTTGTGGTTGTTTTTTGTCAGGTAAGTTTTTCTCTGTGTTTTTGTTTCAATCTTCCCTTTCCAAAATCATTTTTTCTTACCTTGTTAGGCATATTACTTTTTGTCATTTCTGTGTTTCCTTTCATTTTTGAATAACGTTTTGTTTAGGGTTTTCATGTTAGTCTTTTCTTCAGTCTTTGTTCATTTGTTTTATTGTGTATGTGTTTAGACGTCAATGGAAATTTTTGTCATTTACATATAAACCCTAGAGGACTGGTTTAGGCGATGATTATGACTTATAAATTCTTTTCCTTTCGATGTAAGGGTAGTGATTTTCATCATCCATACATGTCCATATTTCCTAAGTGCATTGGCATTAGAGATTGCTGACCTTACTTTTCTTCTATGTGATCTACGCTAAGTGTAAGTGTGGCGAAAATCGCCGCCCCTACATGAGTTTGTAACAAGTTTGAAGTTTTATGTAAAGGTAGTAGAAATCACCACTTAGACATTTGTGAATTCAAAATCTCTCTCATGCAAAAGTGGCATAATTTATCGTTTCAACAGAAAACTTTCTCTTAAACTCCCAATGTGAAAGCGGTAAAATTCACCGCTTTGACACAACAAGTTTAATCTTCCCCCGCAAAGGCGATAAAATTTGCCACTTTGACATCTTGTATTGTTCTATCTTACATGCATAAGCGGTAGAAACTAACGCTCCTACACACAAAATGCAATTCCCTCACATGCAAGGGCGGCAAATTTTGCCGCCCGTGCATTCACTCTCCTAAATTTTTCTAACTCTGGATAACTTTTTGAATTGCTATCCCGAGCCTTCTTTCCTCCATGTTTTCAACCCACTTGCACTTTAGCCCTTTCAAGCACTCATTCTTGTAATCATGATTAATGACATAGAGTTTCCGAAAATTGCCTATATTTCCCCTAATTGCAAGATCATGACTTTTTGTTGTATTTTCTTTTGCAAGATGCTGAGGTCATCACATCATCTGAAGGAATCTATCTTTCAAATGACTAACCCATCTCCTAAGAAGGAAAAAGTAATGAAGCACAAGATAGAAGGGATTTGATAATAGGAGCATGCACATGACAGTAAAGAAGGATGTTGAAATCCATTACCCATGGAGACAGGTGATTCAATTCATAGTCATGACAACGAGAATGATCTATTGGAGTCACTTGTAGTCAAGGAGGAGCAGTTGTGTTTAGAGATGAGAAGGATGGAGTGGACAGTTGAAGGTGCAATCATGTATGGACAATGCAATAGACATTGGAGAGCAAATAGCAGTGACAATGGAAGTGGTACACAAAGATGCTGAGTCATCAAACCTGACAAGTTACTCTTGAATTAGGTTCATGGAATGATCATCATGAAGATGTGTGTAGATTTTAGGGAATGGGAGTTGATGAAAGTGATCATGTCTTAGTATATTTTTGTACTTTCATATGTACTTTGTTTTTAGTTTTGGACATTTTCACATGTACTTATTCAATATGTAATTACATGTGAGACAAAAGAAGTCACAAGTCAAATAGGACTCTTTTGTTGAATAAGTCAAAGTAGTTAGGTTTTTTCCTATATTTTCTCAAGGGCTCTTCCTATAAATAAATGATGTAGGAGCATCTCTGGTTCAAGAGAAATCTTGCATCAACCAAAAAATTTTGCATTTCAGTTTGTTTGTATTTCAGTTCTTTCATTTCATATTCAGTCCTGGTTGTTCAGTTAGAAGTAGTTCAACATGTGGTCCAGTTTTGCCATTTCACATCTTATGGATCTAGAATTAGCATCTACATTCATTCATCTACATCATATCAAGAATTTAGAGCATTTGGATAAGTTACCGGAAAGATATCTCTATCAGAAGATCATATGTTTTCCCAGACCAGAGTATTCTAATAGTTCCTAAAAATCAGCTGAAGGAGAAGGCTTGCAGATCATTCCTTGAGACATGAGAATCTGTTTGGTAGATGGAAGAAAATTTTTGGTTGGTTTGAGACATGGGAATATGTGTTATGCCTTGATTCCTTGGAAGCCTGAAATAGTGGAGAAAGAAACTAAACCAGATGAGATAAGAGAGTTTCTGAAAAAGTACGAAGACATCATATTATATAATGTGTTTGAAGGATTACCACCTATAAGGAGTATCGGTCATTACATGGATCTTATACTAGGAGCAAGTTTGCCTAACAAAGTAGCACATAGGATGACATTGACAAAGAATGAAGAACTGAATAGACATATACAAGAGTTGCTGAGGAAAGGTTTGATAAGAGAAATTTTGAGTCCTTGTGTAGTAGGCACCTAAGAAGAATGGAGAATGGAGAATGTGTACCGATTCCAGAGCTATAAACAAGATCACAGTTAAGTATAGATTTCCTTTACCTAGGATGGATGATATCATGGATTGTTTGAGTGGAGCAAGATATTTCACAAAGATAGACTTGAAGAGTGGATACCATCATATTAGAATAAGAGAAGGAGATGAATGGAAGACTACTTTTAAGACAAATGAAGGATTGTATGAGTGGTTAGTGATGCCTTTTGGATTGACAAATGTACTGAGTACTTTCATGAGATTGATTAATGAAGTTCTGAAGAAATTCTTGGGTAAGTTTGTGATTGTATATTTGGATGATATTCTTATTTTTAGTAAGACAAAATAAGAACATTTGTGGCATATTAGACAAGTTTTGCAGAGGTTGAAAGAGGAGAAATTGTTGATAAACATCAAGAAGTGTAGTTTCATGAAGGAAGAGTTGGTATATTTGGGATTTGTGATTTCTACAGAAGGATTAAAGATGGACCATGAGAAAGTGAGAACAATTGTTGACTGGCCTACACTAGAGAGCATTGGAGAGGTTAGATCATTTCATGGATTGGATAGTTTCTACTGGAAGTTCATCAAAAATTTGAGTTCAGTTTGTAACCCTATGATAGAGACAATGAGAGGTGACAAAAAAGATTTCAAGTGGACATTAGGAGCAGATGAAAGTTTTGACTTGTTGAAGCAGAAAGTGACAGAGCAACCTATTTTGGCATTATCAAATTTCAATAAGGTATTTCAAGTTGATTGTGATGCAAAAGGAAATGTAATTGGAGCAGTGTTAAGTCATGAAGTTAAACCTATAGCATATTTTAGTGAAAAGTTGAATGATGCAAGGAGAAGATATTCAGTTTATGATCAAGAGTTCTATGCCATAATTCAAGCCTTGAAGAAGTGGAGACATTACTTGTTGCCTAAGGATTTTGTGTTGTATACAGATAATCAAGATTTGCAATATTTGAACAATCAAGGTAAATTGAATCAGAGACATATGAGATGGGTAGAGTTCATGCAGAGTTATACTTTTGTGTTGAAGCATAGGAGTGGAAAATCAAACAAAGTTGCTGATGCTTTGAGTAGAAGAAGAAACTTGTTGATAGAAATGAGAGTTGAAGTGTTGGGTTTTGATGAATTGAAGAATATGTATGAGGGAGACATTAATTTTGGAGAACCATGGAAAGCATATAAGGAACTTGTTGTGACAAATAGGAGCAAGTGGTTGGATTATTTTATTCAAGAAGATATGTTGTTCAAAGGAAGTCAGTTATGCATACCTAAAAGTTCAATGAGAGATAATCTGATCAAGGAGAAGCATAGTGGAGGATTGGTATGACATTTTAGCATTGATAAGACAATGGATTTGGTGAGTGAAAACTATTTTTGGCCTCAAATACATAAGGATGTTTGGAGATTTGTGCAAAGTTGTAGAATTTGTCAAGTTGCAAAAGGGGGTAGTCAGAACGCTGGATTGTATAAACCTTTGATAGTACCAGAGAGACCTTGGGAAGACATAAGCATGGATTTTGTAATGGGATTACCTAAGACATAGAGAGGACATGATTCAATATTTGTAGTGGTTGAGAGATTTTCAAAGATGGCTCATTTCATACCTTGCAAGAAGACAACTGATGCAGTGCATGTAGCTGACCTATTTTTCATGTAGATTGAGATTGCATGGATTACCTAAGAGTATAGTTTCAGATAGAGATACAAAGTTTGTTGGATACTTTTGAAGGACACTTTGGAAGAGGATGAAGACATATTTGAAGTTCAGTTCAACTTTTCATCCATAGACAGATGGACAGACAGAGGTAGTGAATAGGAGTCTAGGAAACTTGTTGAGATGTTTGGTTGGAGAGAAAACTGGAAGCTGGGACTTGATTCTTTCACAAGAAGAGTTTGCATACAATAATTCAGTAAACAGGAGTACCAGAAGAACACCTTTTGAGATTGTTACCGGAGTGAATCCTAGAGGAGTTGCAGAATTGAGAGATATCAGCATGGAAGACAAGAGAAGTGCAGAAGCAGAGAAATTTGTAGATCACATGAAGACAGTGCATAATCAAGTAAAGAAACATTTGGAGACTATGAACAATAAGTACAAAGAAAAGGCTGATGAGAAGAGAAGACATAAGGAATTTGAAGTTGAAGACGATGTAATGGTACATTTGAGAAAAGAAAGATTTCCAGTTGGGACATATAACAAGTTGAAGCTGAAGAAGTTTAAACCTTGTAAGATACTCAAGAAATTTGATCCAGGAAATGCATATGAAGTAGAGCTATCAGAGACATTGGGTATTTCATTAATTTTCAACATTGCAGATCTTTATCAGTATCATGAAGTAGAGTTCAGTGATAACATGGAAGAAGACCTGAAGAAGCAGTTTCCACAACAAGCACCAGAACAGATAGAAGACATTTTAGACAACAGAGTTGGATGCAACACTAGAGGAAGACAATACAAAGAATATATTGTGAAGTGGAAAGGCAAACTAAAAGAAGTCTCATCTTGGATTTCTCAGGCTGAGGTGGACCGTCTTGGTTCTCCCCTAGCCTTAACAAAGTGAGGGACTCACTTTTTCAATAACCCTAGATGTCTGATGCAAGAACATCCCTAGTTCAAGAGTAATCTTGCATCTACCAAAAACATTTGCATTTTAGTTTGTTTGCATTTCAATTCTTTCATTTCTTGTTCAGTCCAAGCAGTTCAGTAAGAAGCAATTCAACATGTGGTCTAGTTTTGGCATTTCACATCTTACGGATCTAGACATAGTTTATACATTCATTCATCTACATCATATCAGGAATTCAAAGCATTTGGATAAGTTACCAGAAAGATATCGCTATTAGAAGATCATATGTTTTCCCAGAGCAAAGCATTCTAACGGTTCTTGATAATCAGCTAGAGGAGAAGGCTTGCAGACCATTCCTTGACTTACGTATCCTAATGACACATCATTCAATGATCCTTGGTTCATGGCTGACCTTCCCCAGAGGTCTGCAAATTGTTCCATTCATTTAAGGAAGTGTTCTATGCATTTACGTCTGACCTATCTGTGAACACGTTACATCTCTTCATTGGAGTTTGTGACCTTCCTTGGCTAATGCGGAGGAATCTATTGGTCTAGAAATGATATATATTGATGTAATAGATTCTTAGGAAAGTAGTAATTTTCATAAGAAAGATCTGATAGTTTAGAGTTGTGTGAAGGAGCTTCAAAGCCTTATCTTGCACATGTATGTATTTAGGCCCGTGAGCACTAATTGTAACCCCACATGTTGCTGGCTGATTTGTAATTGAATTCTTTGATATACTGAATCACTGAATCTTCATTTGTTCTATTTCTTGATTTGTTTCCATTGTGTTTACTCTTACTGCATGGTATAGATAGTTCATTATGTGAACCATCCTACCATGACTGCACCAATAAAGAGGGCCTCTATTGTAATTTCTATCTTTGATCTATTGTAAGGAAACTCTATCGAATTGGAAAACATATAAAGAATTTGAGCTTTTCATGTTTATCAAATTTTCAAGCAAATATCAATATAAGCAATCAGTTTGAGTATCAAACTTTGAGTTGAATCATATTGTTTTATGATATTAGTGTTCTTATGTCATTAGTATTATGTTATATTGAATCATTTTTTAAATCGTGGAGTTTGTTGAAAATTGACAGAAGTGTTCTTCTTCTGGTTAAATAGACTTTGTGCTATTTTCTCATCACGGGAGTTTGTGTTTACGTTTGTGAGGATAGAATTGTTTAAGACTTTGTGCTGTAAGTTGTGTTTAATTTAGTTATATCATATTGGGTGAGAGTGGAGACTTCGAGCTACATTTGAATTCAATCAAGTTTATTTGTGGGAAATAAGCCAAGCAATAGAAGACTTTGTGTTTCTATGGTTTGTCTTAGTTCAGAAGTTATTACTCATTTTGAAGAGAACATCTATTCTAAAAAAAGAGAATAGGATGCAGTGAAAACACCCCAAACATAGTTCTAGTTTATATAAGTGTTAAAAGTTGTTTATTAGAAATAAATCATCATTTAGAGGGAACCTCCCCTTACTAAGAGGAGAGACTCTGTCTCATCATAGCTATGGTGATATAACCATTTTGTCGCTAGTTAGCTAAATGACAAAATATTCACCCAACAATTTTTTGGTGACTCTATTGGGGAATAAATGCGCAACCAAGAGCCTCTCACCTTTAGTTGAAGCATACTGGCCTCATATTTTGTAATATATTTTTGTTATATTTTCTCTATTGTTAGTTAAGAATATGGCTGTCCTAGGTCCATGGGGAAATGCCTTTGGGCCATTGAAATTGACTTAGTCTCTACATGAACTACCTCGGGGTTCACACAAGAACTTTCCCAGGTTCTATGGGGATGGTAAACAACATCTGAATGAGCACATTGCAACATTCTACATTGCATGTGGTGTTCTCGTAGTTGAGTATGAAGATGTTTCTGTGTGACTATTTGTAGAAATATTCCAAGGTGTTGCAGTTGATTGGTTCTATCACCTTGCACCTGGAACTGTCACTGGATGGAATACACTTCGAACCTAGTTTGAAGCCATATTCAAGCCAGTAGAAGATGCTTACACCTTGTTGTCCCAACTTACTCAAATGAAAAAAGAACTGTATGAGCCCATGCATGAGTTCGTGGTAAAGTTCAATAAGCTAAAGAATAGGATCCCAACTATTGCTCAACCCATAGCTAAGAACCTAAAATGCTTCTTCATCAATTCACAATTGCCAGAAGTAAGTTTTCTTTTATGAAGAGCAGCACCAGCTAATCTTGCAATTGCTTAAAGTTTGGCAGTTGAAGTGGAGGATGATTTGATCTTGGTGGGAAATTTGAAGAAGGATTCTATTAGGCCCAGTGGGCAATCCCATTTGGCTTTATCTTCTACAAGCACTATGGATCCTATAGTGCAAAAGTTGGCTGATGACCTATTAGCTCTAAAAAATAGATGTCACAGAGTTTGTCCATTCCCCTCCACAAGGACATTCTGAGGAAGACATTTCTAAATGCTCTGAATTACCAAGGCAATGCTTCAATGGATTAGAATCAAAACAGGTTTCCTCCACCACAAGGAATACTACTTTGGAAGCACCACATGTGAATGCAACAATCTTGTATTATGAATCAGAGCAAGATAATCTTCTTCAATCAAAATATGATCAAGGAGAAGATGATGCTAATATTTTCACAAAAGTAGAAGAGCAATTAGCTAGCGACTCTACCATTAGGTTCCTGAACTTAGAAGATGAGATGGGACAAGAAGAAGTTACTTTTGGTGAACCTTATGTTGTTCTCACATGGTCATAGGATCAATCAAATCATAAATAAATGGCTAGTGACAAACAAGTAAGTACATTAGATACTCTTACTTCATCCTCTATTCCTAAGACCAGTACCCCCAATGTAAAATCTCAAGATGAGAGTTTTCCATCTTCTATAGCAAGTCCAGATTATCTTATTGATATCATAGATCATGCTGAGGAGACAAAGATTCAAATTTCTAAGGCAAGAATATATGTTAAGGGTATTATACAGAAGGTTCACCCTGAAAGGGAGGCCAAGTACATAGTGATAAAATCTGAGGATCCAAAAGCTCATATTCTCTTTGAGTTTTCTGATATAGGTACTTACTTCTTGATTCCTAATGAAGATCTTGAGTTATTGGACAATGTTTCAAATGGAGGTCTAGAAATAGATGGATCATTCTCTTTAAGAGAAAGGATTTTGCAACTGAAAGGAAATAAGATTTCAAAAGGATTGGTTTCTTCAGAGAAATCTTGTGATGAGCATGATCGCTTTGTCAAACAACGATGATAGTTGGGACCAAATTCATCAGCAAGAGTGGGACAATCTAATCTGGATGCAAAAAAAGATCCCAGAATGGTAAACACTGGGAAATGTTACTCTTTCAATAGTAGAAGAAAAAGATGTGGAACATCTTTTTTACTACCTCACAATAGACATCATTTGAAGCTTTTCTCAAAGTGAAGCGACAGATAAGTTCATGTATTTTTGTATAGTTTTTGTGTTTTTTCTTTTTCATTTTTAGTCTTTTTGTGTCTTTTTGTTTTGTTCTCTTGACTCTAAGGCCCAATGGCATGGATGAAGGCCCTTAGAGACTAGATTCTTCTCCCTTTGATCATTTCAAAGAACGATTGAAGGAAGTTCCCCAGTTAGAGCTAGCTGTTGTCCTCAAAATTAGTTGCGCTCATTTTGTAGGATGACCCCTATGAAACTTGTCCATTTCATAGCCTACACTCTAAGTTTGCAAATCAAGGCAAGTCAATATTGTCCTTGTGCATAGTCCTATCACTCCTGAGAATCCATTCAAGTATTTTCTCATTTTGATTTCTCAAAATTTGCACAAGTTATTAAACTAGTTTTTACAATTGTAAGGGAGTTAGAATTTTTTTTGTTTATATGCAAGGGCAGAAAAAATTGCCACCCAAGCATGTTACTGTTTATCCTAAGTGTAGGGGTGGCAATTTTTATTGCCCATACATATTTTTTTTGCCTTTTATGATCAAACAACAAAATTTGCCGATGTTACATGTTCTTTTAGAAATCCTTTTAAGTGCAGGGGCGGCGAAAATCATTGCCCATGCATATCATTTTTTTCCCTTTGAATGTGTTCAAGTGGTAAATTTCACCACTAGTGCATATCCTGCCATGCAACTTAAGTCTATGTCAATTACAATTAATGCACTTCGTGTGAGTTTTAATTCAGCGTTTATATATGTTTAATTTGCTTCTAGTTATTATTTTAACTTTTAGCTATCTCTCCTACATGTGCTCGTTCATCTAAAACCCTAGAAATCATCTTTATTATTTCTAGGTGCGCGGTTTTCAGATCTAAGGTTTGTTGTGAGGGTCAACTTGTGGTCATTTTTGTCAGGTAAGTTTTTCTCTGTGTTTTTATTTTAATCTTCCCTTTCAAAAATCATTTTTTCTTACCTTGTTAGTCATATTGCTTTTTGCCATTTTCATGTTTTCTTTTATTTTTGAATAACATTTTGTTTAGGGTTTTCATGTTAGTCTTTTCTTCAATTTTGGTTCATTTGTTTTCTTGTGTATGTGTTTAGACATCAATGGTAATTTTCACCATTTACATATAAACCCTAGAGGATTGGTTTAGGCGATGATTATGACTTCTAAATTCTTTCCCTTTAGATGTAAAGGCAGAAATTTTTTCTGCCCATACATGTCGATATTTCCTAAGTGCATTGGCATTAGAGATTGCTGACCTTACTTTTCTTTTGTGTGATCTACCCTAAATGTAAGGGTGGCAAAAATCACCGCCCCTACACGAGTTTGTAACAAGTTTGAAGTTTTATGTAAAGGCAATAGAAATCACTGCTCAGACATTTGTGAATGAAAAATCTCTCTCATGCAAAAGCGGTGGAATTTGCCATTTCAATAGAAAACTTTCGCTTAAACTCCCAATGTGAAAGCGGTAAAACTCACTGCTTTGACACAAGAAGTTTAATCTTCCCTCGCAAACACAGTAAAATTCACTGCTTTTACACATTGTATTGTTCTATCTTACATGCATAAGTGGTAGAAATCACCGCTTCTACACACAAAATGCAATTCCCTCACATGCAAGGGTGGCAAATTTTGTCACCTGTGCATTCACTCTCCTAAATTTTTCTAACTCTGGAGAACTTTCTAAATTTCTATCCCGAGCCCTCTTTCCTCCATTTTTTTGACCCGCTTGCATTTTAGCCTTTTCAAGCTCATTCCTATAATCATGATCGATGACATGTAGTTTCCCAAAATTGCCTATATTTCCCCTAACTGCAAGATCATGACTTTTTGTTGCAGTTTCTTTTGCAAGCTACCAAGGTCGTCACATGATCCGAAGGAATCTATCTTTCAAATGATTGACCCATCTGCTAAGAAGGCCAAAGTAATGAAGCACAAGATAGCCGGGGTTTGATAATAGGAGCATGCACATGACATTAAAGAAGGATGTTGAAAGCCATTACCCATGGAGACAGGTGATGCAATTCATAGTCATGACAATGAGAATGATGTGTTGGAGTCACTTGTAGTCAAGGAGGACTAGTTGTGTTTAGAGATGAGTAGTATGGAGTGGATAGTTGAAGGTGTAATCATGTATGGACAATGCAATAGACATTGGAGAGCAAATAGCAGTGAAAATGGAATTGACACACAAAGATGCTAAGTCATCAAACCTAACAAGTTACTCTTGAATTGGGTTCATGGACCGATCATCATGAAGATGTGTGCAGATTTCAGGGAATGGGAGATGATGAAAGTTATTATGCCTTAGTATATTTTTGTACTTTCATATGTACTTTGTTTTTAGTTTTGGACATTTTCACATGTACTTTTTCAATATGTAATTTCATGTGAGACAAAAGAAGTCACAAGTCAAATAGGACTCTTTTGTTGAATAAGTCAAAGTAGTTAGGTTTTTTCCTAAATTTTCTCAATGCCTCTCCCTATAAATAAAGAGGGCCTCTATTGTAATTTCTATCTTTGATCTATTGTAAGGAAACTTTGCCGAATTGGAAAACATATCAAGACTTTGAGCTTTTCATGCTTATCAAATTTTCAAGCAAATATCAATATAAGCAAGTAGTTTGAGTATCAAACTTTGAGTTGAATCATATTGTTTTATGATATCAATATTCTTATGTCATTGGTGTTACGTTATATTGAATCATTTATGGAATCATGGAGTTTGTTGAAAATTGAGAGAAGTGTTCTTGTTTTGGTTAAATAAACTTTGTTCTATTTTCTCATTATGGGAGTTTATGTTTACGTTTGTGAGAATAGAATTGCTTAATACTTTGTGTTGTAAACTATTGTGTTAATTTAGTTATATCATATTGGGTGAGAGTGAAGACATTGAGCTACATTTGAATTCAATCAAGTTTATTTGTGGGAAATAAGCCAAGCAATAGAAAACTTTGTGTTTCTATGGTTTGTCTCAGTTAGAAGTTATTAATCATTTTGAAGAGAGGAACATCTATTTTGAAAAAAAGAGAATAGGATGCAATGAAAACACTCCAAGCATAGTTCTAGTTTATATAAGTGTTAAAATTTGTTTATTAGAAGTAAATCATCTAGAGGGAACCTCCCCTTACTGAGAGGAGAGACCCTGTCTCATCATAGCTGTGGTGATATAACAATTTTGCCGTTAGTTAGCTAAACGACAAAATATTCACCCAACAATACCTCTAGGAACACCCTAGTGGGTCTATCTGAGCTTAAAGTGAAGGAGAGCATACCCTCTCTTATAAATTGGCCTTCAATAATCCATACTCTATTCATGATCCCATGTCCTTTCTTCTTCAAGAAAAGTCCCTAGTCATGAGGATAGGAGAATACTCTAGTATTGTGAAGCTACAATTTTAGGACCTAATATAAGGAATAGGGAATAATTTCATGTTAAACATGTCCAAAATTTGGGTTTTCCTAATCCTAATGTAAGAGATTGACATGTTATCACACACCCTACTTCCCTACTCTCTGACATCACCATGAACATAAGATTGTATTCCATGATACACATGAACCTAGTTATCCTAATAATGACACCATTAAATGAACCATAGATGAGATACTAGACTTGCTTTACTATCTTATAGAAATGAATCATGAACTCCAAGCACAAATTAACTTATAATAAGTGCAAATTGGTCAACAATCTTAGTTACAAGTCCAACTTGCCCAATAGTAGAATCAAATTCAAGGTCAACATAGTCTTAATCAACCATTCAACCATTACTAGCATAATTAATCATTAAATAATCCTCTCAATGCAAGGGCTTAGTTTAGAAGATACGGACACATTTTTTCACATGCTAGACAACCTTTGGGTATTGAAAGTTATAGATAACTTAACATTTTTGAATCCCAAATCATTCTAATATAGTGCTTAATGAGACAAGATGTAAGATTCTAAAGTTTCAAGGGAAGAATGCTACTTTAGGTGAAGAACACCTTAGATATTTCATAAAAATCACTAATTACTATGAGATAAGTGATGAAGATGCAATTATGAAGTTGTTTATGCACTCCCTAGAGGAGAGTACAATAAAATTTTACTTGATAACAACATTGATTCATTAGGAGAGTCCATGAGGGTATTTAGATTGTAGTATGAAGATAAAGTGGATTCAAAATTTGTAATCCATGAACTTAGTTGCATAAGAAAATGTGTGAATGAAATTATGGTAGACTTGAATAGTGAGTTCATCATGATAATGAGCAAGGTGATACCAAATTTGAGACTTAATAAATCCATTTTCTTAGTTCTATATTATGGTGCATTCGATGCTAGGCTTGGGTATTTCTTTAGAGACAAAATACTCAAACCTTGAGAGAAGCTCATGAAAGAAACCTTCTAATCTAAAAGTGGGCCATAAATAGAGAAAGTTGTGGCATCATAGAACTCTTTGATATCCTCAATTTTATAAAAAAATGGGTTCAATCAGCTTCCTACATCAAAACATTTAGCCTTCACAAGTTAGGCATCTCACATTACGAGCATCTATCATGCATAAGAGAGTTGTACGATAGGGTTACTATGATTGACCAACTTATGACACATGTTATGACATGTATTAATACTTATTTGAATGGAGATAATGGAGCCAAAATTGAGTGCCCAATTTGGTGAGTGAATTATGACGAGCTCATGCTAGGTGTAAGGAATATGCTATTTTTAGCCTATGGACTCATCTTGGGATTTAGGTTTTGGGTTTGACTAAGGACTTGGGAGAAACATTTTGGTTGGTTTTGTCTCATAGTTAAATTATAATTAACATTTGATGGTTTTATGTACTTCTCCTAATTATTTGGTTCTTGAGATGGAGGTTATATAGTTTAGTTTTATAGACCTATTGCTATGTTTTAAGAATATCTCCAATCCATATATTCATGTTGTCTCTTGTAAAAGATCCTTGACTTGATTGTATTGTAACAAATATATTTTTTAATTATATTGGTTTGAAGTTTGGAGGTTAGGTATTTTACCAAAAGGGTTTTCTCATTATACATCATTGTGTTATGGTGAATGATTTTATTGGGTTGTTTCTTTACTACAAAATATTTTTGGATCACATTTTCTATTCATCTCTCTGTTGATAACTGAGAGGGGGGGGTGAATCAGTTATCCTTATTTCCCTTATTGAACTTTCTTTTTAATTGATGCAGCATAGAATCAAACACAAAAACATTAATCATGAAATAAGAAACACATGACACAGTATTTTTGACGTGGAAACCCTGTTAAGGGAGAAAACCACGGGGTGATTAACCCAAAATTATTCTCTGTTAGAAGAATAGGAGATTACAAAAATGGCACTTGCCAATTAGGGCTCACTGCCCGAGCACACTGCTCACAAGAGGCCCACTACCTACAAGAAGAAACACTGTCTACAAAGTGATAAGAATCACAGTCTTGAACTGATTGGAAGCATCTGCATATGCTGGAGTTCAGTTCTGGTTAGGCTCAGTACACTGATCTGCTGCACTTCATCTTTCCTCTGTTCTTTACTCTGCTATCTTTCACATACCGGATCCTTTTAGCTACCTCTGCTCTGTTCTGGACTTATTCGCATATCTCTTCACATCATCACACACTTCACAACTAAATCCATCCTCTATATATATCCGCACAAGTAATTTCATCACTTTTCTAGTCGGCATCCGGAACAGTCTAGTTTCTTACAAACTTTTGTTCTGTCGGCTGAATCCTTCCTCACCAAGCAATGCGGATCAAGCATATACTTGTAGATATCATTAATCATGTCGGCCAAACATGATTCATGCCTTCACAACCTCTATCATCAATAGTAACACATCCGGAAAGTAGTCTGATACTCTGTCAGTCAGTTCTTCCTCTGTTTTCACTGTCTCTCAGGAATCCGGTACTCAACTGTTCATATCTTTTTCCTTGTCCATCACCGGAGGCTAAATCCTTGGAATATACCACTCAAGGTAGTCCTCTTGACTTCCCCAAATCCGCACTGCACCAAGACACTTCCTCTGAGAGATCCGGACCAATCTGTCGGACCTTGCCACATGCTCTGTTCTTGTTCACCGGACCACAACATTGTTTATTCTGACTTCTGGTAGAGACACATCATGACTTGCGGATATGTGGGATGACCTTTGTTGCCATCAATGACAACAACCATGAATCCATATAGTGTCTCTTGCCAACAATCTCCCCCTTTGGCATTGATGGCAACACTTAGTGAAAAATGACTAAGTGTTTTTACTATGCTCCCCCTTTGCTGATGCTCTGTCTTTATATACAATTTCCGGAACTCCCCCTTAGTTGGATTCCTCATTTTTCACTGCTCCTCACTCCCCCTTTGACATCAATGGCAAAGGGTGGGGTCCGCACACCAAAATTTTCAAAAATTTTCTATACATAGCCGCTTATTTATATACTCACATATACTGAAGAATGTCTGCAAAGGATGTCTGCAATTGAATCATTTCTGTAGCCCAACTTTGCTTCATTCTGTCCAAAATTGAAATGTGACCACTCAACAAAAATGCAAAAGCTTCTGCCCGCTTGAGATCTGTCAGATCTTTTGTTTGGGCGGTGGTCTGAGCATCACTGATGGCCTCATGCATAGTTTCCAACTTAGGGATTATAATCCTTCTAAGTTCTCCCATCCAGTTAGTGATGTTCTTCCTTTCCTTCTCAAGATTCTTTATTTCATTCAAGACTGCAATAGTCTGACATTCTTGATTTATTATAGAGGAAGAGAGAGGATCAAAACTTTGAGATAAGCTTTGTAGCTTATCCTGTTCCTCTTTTATTTTCTTGTCAAATGCTGCTGTTGCCTTTGACCAGGATATACAAAATTTGTAGATGTCACTGCCATCCTTAAGAGCATTCTCTAAGCTCTTTATTCCAATGCTTACAATCTTCCTATCTTTAGAGATTAATTCTAATATTTCTAAAAATCTCTTATCCAAAAATTCCTTCCGGACCTTTTCTTCAGCTGATTTTTCTAGAGAATCAAAATGTGTATCAACACTGCTGACTAAGGTTTTTAGATTACCGGAAGTGGAGGCTGTCGGATCTATCTGGATTGATGGCATAATCTTTACAAGTACTCCGGAAGCAGCCTCTATCAACTCACAGTCTTCCATATGAGACTTCAGGAGTTTTTCATTTGCCTTGGCATTTGCAAATGAAGCTATCTTCATTGTTTGTACCGGAGAGAGAGAGTCAAAGTCGAATGGGCCTTTTAGGAGCTCCGGTTCATCAATCTCTAAAGTTTCTTTGCTCAAAAATTGTTGAACAGTTTGTGCAGTGTCTCTTGCCGGAGACAAATGTTTCTTTTCTTCTGCAGTCTTCGAACTGTCAACCTCTTTGTCTTTCACCACTGCTTCCTTCTCCTGTAATTGCTCTTCTTCTTTGGATCCGGAGACTGTAGGGGAAACCGGAGGAGAGATGTTTGTCTGTTCAGGGCTCACTTCTTCCAGAACAGAAGATTCCAAATCAGCAGCTGTTTCTGCACCTAAGTCCTCTACAACAGGAAGATTGAACCTTTTGAAGGCCTTCCGGAGGATCTCTTCTGTTTCTTGGGCCACTTTGTCAGTCTCACCAAGCATGAGTTGATTCATCCTGGCTTTGCTTCTGAACTCATCTTTGCAGTCCTTGAAGATAATGTTCATTGTCTTGGGATCAATTTGAGGATATAGCTGAATAGCTATCTACTCCCGGATCTCAAGATCTTTAGCATGAGCATTATTCTTTCTTACTTCCAATTCCTTTTCTAGGCTTTTAGGAATGAGAGATATGATCTCAATGAAAGCCTTATTATATATGTTAAGATATTTGACTGTGGCTTCCTGCAGAGTCTTTTGGTCAGCCTCAC
Source organism: Cunninghamia lanceolata (assembly GCA_027924645.1). Taxonomy (NCBI): domain Eukaryota; kingdom Viridiplantae; phylum Streptophyta; class Pinopsida; order Cupressales; family Cupressaceae; genus Cunninghamia; species Cunninghamia lanceolata. Next base: position 1,425,941 of record BSBN01000380.1, on the reverse strand, counting down.
TGAAGTCATCATAAGATTCAGTCATTGGTTGAAGGTTTCCATCCACCGTGACCGACTTGATTATGCTCTCTAGAGACAGAGTGGGCTTTTCAACAGATACCTCTGCCATTTCATCCTTATCTTGGCCTGTGGAGGGCTTACCGGATCCTTTCTTTTTCTGTTTCTTTATTTCTTTTACTCCCTCATCTGACTCTGTTTCCTCTTCATCCTTTTGGCTTCCATAAGCCCTTGTGGCTTTTGTCTTGGATCTCTTACCGGATGCCTGGACTTCCGGTTTTGAACTTTTGGTTGAGGGAGGTGCAGATCTCTTTGATGATCTGGTCCGGGTGGGAGCTTCAACCGGAGCACTTTCTTTACTTTTCTCTTCTTCCTCAGCCTTCCTCCTCTTTTCCCAGCTGGCATCAAGTGCCTCTTTTGAGATGCCTAGGCCTTGAGCAATGTGCTCTACTTCTTTTCTCACCTTTCTTTTAATCTCAGGTTCCCTGAGTTCTACATGTATTTTTACACTCAGCTCCTCAAAGGTTCCAAACCTTTCTGCCTTAGGATCTTTGGGCTGACTTAGCATGTGTTGAACATGCAGCTCCACTATCTGTTCATCCACTTCATACCCCATGGGCATGATCCAGACAGTCCTTGGCTCCACTGCCTCCATTAGGCACTGATCAGTGTCAACCATAAAACACACTGAGTCTTTGTATTTTTCAACAAGAGACTGGGGAATTCTCTCTCTTGCTTGCATCATGCTCTGAAAGTTTTTGAAGTATCCCCATAGAGCTGAATTTCTCGCTTTTGCATCCCCAAGTCCATGCAAATAGTCTCTTATCTGGACTGCAACAGGTTTGTCATTCTGCCATACCCATCCACTTGATCCGGGTAGCTCATTCATGAAGTAGAAGAATAGACATACAATAAGAGTACCATACTTAAAGGAATTCTTCTTATCCTTCTTGATTTTCTGTATATTTTCCATTAATTGGCTTAGCAGTAGTTCGCAGAGATCATATTCTGCATTCTTTCTTAGCATTTCATAGGCAGTGTATACTGCAGTTCCGGATACAGAATTCTCCCTGCTGGAGTGATAGATCTTGTATCCTATTATCATTGATGCATATTTTGATATCCGGATCCAAAATATCTTCAATGGTCATTGCCCTCTTATCAAATTTTGATCCGGTGGCCTCAGTTACAATGTTGTTCTTGACAGATTTGAGGATAGGTACCCCTCCGGAAGAGTATAGACCAGTTACTGCTCTAATTGCCTCTTTTGTGATCTTGCAGGGTCTATCTAGCCATAGAAAGTTGTCATGCATCCTGCTCAGTACATACCGGACCCATTCATCTTCTTCAAAGCAGGGGAAATGAATAAATTGCTCAAATTGTTTCTTCTGGATATCCTTATACTCTGGTTTAAGCTCAAAAGCATTGTCTATCAGTTGCTTGTGATAGAGGTCTCTTAATTTGAATTCCCCAAATTCCTCAATGCTTGCATGTATGTAAACCCTAATGTCTTCAGTATGTAAAACTCCGTGAGGAACACTAGAGAAGGCTCCTAGTGGATCTACCTCCAATGATTTGTAGGGATGTTTCTTGAATGAGGGGCGAGGTCTATCAGAGATCTTAACTATGTTTGGAGTAGCCATTCTTCAAAGATTTGCAGTGAGGTAATGAAAAACGGAGAATACCTTATGCGCCTTCGACTTGCACGGAGTGATTGGATTGATTTCTTTATGCAATGACTTCGGCAGGAGATCCTTGGTGTGCTTGATGAATCTTGTTGCAGAGCTCCACTATTCGCTTCTTCTTGAGTGCAGAATGAGCAAATGACTTTTGAGAAATCCCTTATATTGCTCCGCGAACCCTAATATCTGTCTGCAATAAATGCTTCACCTACATTATTCTGGTTTGCCTTGTCTGGATAGCTTGGAGTATCCCGGATTAGTCCTGATCTGTGAATATCATCCGGATCTTTCAATCATGAATAAATAGAGGTAACATATTACAAGAACATCCCAAACATTCTGTCCAATCCGCAGAACAAGATAGTGCACTTCCGGATCTCTCCGGACCTTTTTGTAATCCTTTGTCATACCGGAGCATCTCCCTGAACAGGTCTTATTTGATCGATCACAGCTTCTTCATAACTCCATGCGGACCTCTGAAAACTTGACTGAAGCATCTCAAGACTCATATCTGCAAACCCTTTAATCCGCATCTTGTGCCACATTCGGCACCACTTGTTTGGCTGGGGGAACAGGATTTTCTTTGAGTCTCCCCCTGAGCCTGAGCTCACTTTTTAATTTTCGGAAGAAATATCAGCACTAGAGTCTGGTGCGGATCCAACATCTACATTCTCTGAACTTTTCTTCACCCAAATCTTGCTCATCTGATTCCTAACTTCATCTGCATTCATCTTTTGTTTACCCTTGTCTTGATTCTGATTATACACCGGACCTCTTTTGTCCTGATACTTGTTTCTGCAGACTTTAGCATTATGACCGGACCTATTGCAGATTTGGCAAATAACATTTCTTTGCATATTTGACTGATATCCTCTTGATCTGCATTGATTAGCCATATGACCTACTCTATTGCATGTGAAGCATCTACCTTTGAATGATTTGTTTACTTGCATAATTCTGCATTCATGGGATTTGTGTTCATACCTTTTGCAGTTGAAGCACTGTCCAGAGAAGGATGAATTAATCTGATTCATTCTCATTCTGCACTGATTAGCTTTGTGACCAAAGTGGTTGCAGCTGTGGCAGTATCCATTGAAGGATGGATATCTTTGAGCATTTGGCTGTCTTACCGGAGGTCTTCTAGGCCTGCTCCTTGGATTTTCTGATCCAAGATTCTTCTGACCGGATCCGGAGCTTTCTCCTTTCTCATATCCCAAACCATACTTGTCATCTGTCCTCTTTTGACTTCCAAGAAGAACTTCAAGTTGAGCAGAACTTATCTTGAATTTCTCTTTATATTCATTTGCTGTTTGAAGGTCTCTTTTGAGAGAGGCAATTTGATCCTCAAGTTTTCCTTCATTATCTTTGGCATCTTCAAGATCAGATTCAAGATGTCTGATAATCCTGTCCATCTGGTGGCATTCTTCTGATTTTTCTTTAAGAGATTGTCTTAGATTGTCTTCAGCCTTTCTTTTTTCTTCAATCTCTTGAGTAAACTTTATAGTTCCTGATTCCATTTCATGTCTTAACATAATGACTTCTTTTGATAACTTTTCACATAACTTGGTTTGCTCAGTCAATTCTTCATTTGTATTGCTTTCTTCACTTTGTCTTGGCAACTGTTGAAGCAGCTCCTTTCTCTTTTTCATAGAGAGACTTAATTTGTCTTTTAATTCTCTCATGAATTCATCAGCCTGTTTGAGTCTTTCCTTTAATTCACTGACTTCAGAATTTGACTGTTCAAGATCCTCAAGAGCAGTCTTGAGTTGCTCCCTTAAACCATATGCATCCATTTGAAATCCCAGATCTTCCTCAAGCTGTTAGGCTCTATTAGGAGGAACTTAGCTCTGATACCAATTGTTGATAACTGAGAGGGGGGGTGAATCAGTTATTCTAATTATTTCCCTTATTGAACCTTCTTTTTAATTGATGCAGCATAGAATCAAACACAAAAACATTAATCATGAAATAAGAAACACATGACACAGTATTTTTGATGTGGAAACCCTGTTAAGGGAGAAAACCACGGGGTGATTAACCCAAAATTATTCTCTGTTAGAAGAATAGGAGATTACAAAAATGGCACTTGCCAATTAGGGCTCACTGCCCGAGCACACTGCTCACAAGAGGCCCACTACCTACAAGAAGACACACTATCTACAAAGTGATAAGAATCACAGTCTTGAACTGATTGGAAGCATCTGCATATGCTAGAGTTCAGTTCCGGTTAGGCTCAGTACACTGATCTGCTGCACTTCATCTTTCCTCTATTCTTTACTCTGCTATCTTTCACATACCGGATCCTTTTAGCTACCTCTGCTCTGTTCTGGACTTATTCGCATATCTCTTCACATCATCACACACTTCACAACTAAATCCATCCTCTATATATATCCGCACAAGTAATTTCATCACTTTTCTAGTCGGCATCCGGAACAGTCTAGTTTCTTACAAACTTTTGTTCTGTCGGCTGAATCCTTCCTCACCAAGCAATGCGGATCAAGCATATACTTGTAGATATCATTAATCATGTCGGCCAAACATGATTCATGCCTTCACAACCTCTATCATCAATAGTAACACATCCGGAAAGTAGTCTGATACTCTGTCAGTCAGTTCTTCCTCTGTTTTCACTGTCTCTCAGGAATCCGGTACTCAACTGTTCATATCTTTTTCCTTGTCCATCACCGGAGGCTAAATCCTTGGAATATACCACTCAAGGTAGTCCTCTTGACTTCCCCAAATCTGCACTGCACCAAGACACTTCCTCTAAGAGATCCGGACCAATCTGTCGGACCTTGCCACATGCTCTGTTCTTGTTCACCGGACCACAACATTGTTTATTCTGACTTCCGGTAGAGACACATCATGACTTGCGGATATGTGGGATGACCTTTGTTGCCATCAATGACAACAACCATGAATCCATATAGTGTCTCTTGCCAACACTCTCATCTTAGATTAGTGTAGGAAGCATTTCCACATTTTAGCTTCCTTTCAAGTAGTAGCAACAAAAACAAACATCACTACCACTCATAGGCCATTGCTTCCACATGAAGAGGGTAGTCCTTTGGATTCTCCACCACTCCATTTTCTTTTTCCATGTGAGTAGGGGTGATCCATCAACAATTTTACAAAATGTGAGAAATGCATATGTGCATGCCCATTTGTGCTTCACATGTAGCGGCAGTGAGTCATATTTGGTGCAATCATGTATGGTGATTCAAGAGTGAATGGTTAAGTATAAGAAGTTGTAGAGGTGATTAAGAATAGAAAATGTAGGGATAGACACATGGAGCCATTATGAAGCTACAGTCTTCAAGGATCAAATCAGGAAACAAACCACCATAGGAGAATGCTCAAGCATGAGTTTGCATAAGGAGAGAAAAAAAGATGAAGATGGAAAATAAATTGATATATATTACAATGAATTGCTCTCTTGATTTTTACAAATGTGATATATGGCTTTTATAGCCTTACATTCCCATGAATTAACCACCCTAACTATTTATGGGAATAACTTCCCAACTATAACTATTGAATAATTATTTGCCTAAGTAAAACTTGAGCAAGGTAAAATCTATTTACCCTAACACCCCCCTTAAGTGCAACTTAGGGAGAATAATAATTATGAGATGCAAGATGCAATATGGGTCCTAGCTACACAACCATGTTAGGTACCCATTTACAAATGAAAATGTGATGCAATCTCTCCCAACCAGAGAAAAGGAGAAAAACCCTATGGGAGAAAACTGCTCTCCAAAAGAGAGAGAAAAAAGAAAGCAAGGAGGACTCACTAATACCCCCAAGGACTACATACATCATGTGTGTACATTGGTCCTCCCATAGGAAGGAAAGAAGGAGACTACATAGCCCCCATAATAAATATATGTCCTGCAAAGATGGTAAGTGTCTGAAGGCCAAATAGAATACAATGCTAACAAACCACTTGTCTCCCTTTAGGAAGAAACAAAACCATGTATAGATGTAGGTATGATTCCCATTTAGGATATGCTTTGAAAGATGGAAGCATGAAAAATGATGATGATGATGTTGTCTCTGAAAAGTTCATGTGTCTCCTTGTCCAGATAGAATGATGATACCACATCCAATTAGGTACATCCCCAATCAAGAAAGAAGGTGATAAATTGGAACCATGTGGAAATTGATATAGAACAAACTCCAAAGATGAAAATGTTGAAATATGTCTTCCAACCAAATCTAAAAGACAATGATTGTCCTACTGATCAGGAATGATGGAAGTTTCAATCAATGACTATGGATAAGAAGCCAATGGATGTGAAGGTGGATCAACTATCTTTGAAGAAGAATCAAGAACCTCTAAAGCAACTGCAACCTCATTTGAAGTCTTAAAAACCTCCAAAGGATCACAAGCATGGTTTATCTTCTCTGAGAATAATGAGGCACATCGGAAGTTGGAAGGAGAAGCATTGAGAAATGGTGGAGGATCATGATCTCCATATGATTCTTAAATGTGAGTCCAAAGAGCATAAGGGCAATTGAAATGAACAAGTGAATCCAAAAGGTCATCATCTACATGCTAAAAAATAACTCTAAAGACTTTATCCCTATAGCCTTTCTGAATATGATACTCACAAGGCGTGTTAGGAATAGAAACTTGATTATACAAATACAGAAAAAGATGTATCTCACTAATCTTAGTTAGGATGTAATCACTCCATTGCTCATAGTGCCCTTTCTCCAAAGAAAAACCCATTAAGCTATAATTCTTCAAAACACAAAGATAGTACCTTCTATATGTAGAACTTCCAAATAAGATATGCAACTGAAAACAAAGTCGCCCCACAAATTGTACCTCTCCAAGTGTCAAGATATCCAAGTTATCAAGTAAGTCCCGCCCCCAAATAAAAAACTCAATAGATAGTACTTGGTCTTGAACAGGAAAAGAGGGCATGGATTGGATTAAAGAGCTCATCAGCACCTTTCAGACGTCACAAGAATGTTAGTAATCAGAGATCAAGGCACCTAGTTATGGGCTCAGGGGTCCAAAAAAGAAGGTTGAATTCAAGCTACAATAGATACTAATAGACAGAAAAATTAGGTGAATTGATCTACACCACTGTGAGGTTGGAAGAATTACCTTTCCGATGATATATGGAACTCAAAATTTTGACTTTAGATGCGCAAGATATCCTCCGTGGAAATAAATCACTAATATGGAGCCCACTGAATAATAGAGTGGGATGGATTGAGCCCTAGGGCAGATTGACCCTTGATCATGCACGTGACCACCTGCTAAGAATGGGCCAAAAAAAAGGCCTATAAGGCTAAAAATGGAGCACCATGATTGGGTGCAAAATAGAGGGCCCATTGAATGAGCTAGTCAATATGTTGACAGAATCCACGTGCTAATTGATATGTCATCATAGACAAATCACAAATTGATATCCTTGACACATGAACTAAGCATACATGTTAGCACACTGAGCACCATAAGCATGAAAGAGAGGCTTTTCATAGCCACATGAGCCTTTGCTCACATTAAACTAACAAGTCACTGGCTATTTTAATAGCAAAATGTAGCATTACACCACTATTGTGGGAAAAAGGTTTCTACCCATGCCCAGGAAAGCCACGGACGGGCCCACTGCCAGCAGCGCTCAGCAAACCCCAAACATAAATATTTATTGCAACATTACAATATAAATTTCATGTTGCTCCCATGTTTTCAAATATAAAGTCAGATTTCAAAATAATATATATTCTCCAAAAGAAATAAGGCTTGAAACTTTAACGCCTCTGTAGGTTGTATTTGTAGTGCAGAGGATATTGGAAATGGTAATCAATAAAATTTTATGCACCTCCCACAATTCGAACTAGGGTCAGATCATCCACAGAGAAACCTAAAATAGATATTGTTGGAAGCTTTTGAAATGAATAAAGTCTACGCCAATGTATAAACTGCTCTCCATGTTGAAACTAATTTTGGTTGCTTCTTCTCTAGGCGAAAAGGCAGCCTGATATATTTGAATCGGCCAATGAATGGATTTCTTGCTGTTGTGAATGGTGTTGAATGTTTCTCCAGTAATGAAATTGATATTAGGAAGACATGAATAGATGCCTCCAGAATTCCACTCAGCTCCAGATTGGCACGAATTGATGCTTCTAGAAACTGATGTAGGTATAGATTGATGCCTATATGATTGCTTCTCCAGCAACTCAATTCTCCAATATGAGCAGAAAGTTTCTTGATTCTTGCTCTGATACCATGTAGGGATAGACACAAGGAGCCATTATGAAGTTGTAGTCTTCAAGGAAACAAACCACCATAGGAGAATGCTCGAGCATGAGTTTGCATAATGAGAGAAAAAAAAGATGAAGATGGAAAATAAATTGATATATATTACAATGAATTGCTCTCTTGGTTTTACAAATGTGATATATGGCTTTTATAGCCTTACATTCCCATGAATTAACCACCCTAACTAGTTATGGGAATAACTTCCCAACTATAACTATTGAATAATTATTTGCCTAAGTAAAACTTAAGCAAGGTAAAATCTATTTACCCTAATAGTAAATATAGTAGGAAGCATTGGGGCATTGTTTAATTTTTTCTATTAGTCGGTTGTTACCCATGTGCACTCTATTTTTTGATTTTGGGACTAGCTATTATTTTAATGTTTCCATGTGTTTTAATCCCATGGTTATTGTTTGTATGGTCTTTGGCATGTAGGTTTTACTAGTTAGTAGTACATGGTAGACTTGTATAACATCTTTTATATTTGATTTGTAAGGTGGACAACTATTTTGGGAGCTCTTTTTTGTATATGTAATCACCTTTCTACAAGGTCAAGGGCCCAATAGAACTCCCAAATAAATTATCTTAAAAGATCATAGTTGCATTAGTGTGGTGTTTTCCCATGGACCTATTTGTTTGGTTAAATATCTTATGCCTTGTTCTATTAGAGAAATTAAAGTGTTTGAAATTCCATGACAACTACCTATTTTTTCCACTATTGTGTTAATATGAGTTAAGTTCAAAGATTTAGTTAAAAAAAAAATTAGTAAATAATAATTATTCTTAAACATCATCAAATTTAATAGTTAAAAATATATTGACCAGTAAATATAACACAACTATTTACCATTTTCTAATGTAAATATAATATAAAATTACCATTACCTATTTGACCCTTAAAATCTTTCATTGTTTAAATAAAACAAGAGACACATTGTGTCAGGTTCCTGTCGTAATGCTATGAATGTTGTTGTAGTTTATCATTTTAAGTATTGCTTGGTGCTATAAAAACAAGTATTGAAACTTGAAAATTGGGACAAACACCTACAAGAAATCCAATTTTGGTATGGATCATATTTGCTGAATATGTCCATGTATAATTAGATGATATTGCTCACACCTTCTTCATAGATTGAACCAAAATTGTGTCTGTTCTAGACATATTACTTTGAGTAGAAGTTGTATGGATTTGAATTTATGTAGAAGAAATTCATTATTTCATTGATGCTTGTTATGGATCTAGCTATCATATCATAAGGATCAATAGTTAATTTTTGCTCTATCATATGCCCCAAACCATTTACTTTCTTTGGATGTAGGATCTCTAATTTTGACAACATAATAACCCCAAATCTTAACACCTTTATATTTCTTGTCTGTCTAGATGTTTGACCTTTGTGGGAAGCTAGGTCAGGTGTTGACTTATTTGATTCTTGTAATCTAAACATAGGGAATATAGGTTGATTCAAGTTAAAAGAATTAGAATCATCATATTCCAAAAATCAATTGATAGATATTAGGTGTTGTAGAAATAGTTACACAAAAAATAAAATTGTTAGAAGTGTTTTAAAACATTTTATAATTATTCTCAATCATAAAGGATGAATTTGTCAATGTATGATGAAGTAATCTAATTTGCGTGTTCTTCATAAGCTAAACCAATATTGTTTGTAATTTGGATCTAAATGCAAGATAATACAATAAATTATAATATGGAGAACAAAAAGAAATTACTATAATGCAAAAAAACCAAATGATATCAAGATATTAGTATATTAACAAAATAAGAAAACAACTAAGAAAGAGATTCATTTTTATATCCTACAAGTTGCTACTTGTTGCACGACTATCCATCTGCATTCTAGGATAGTCAATCAACACCAAAGAAGTATAAAAAGACTAATACATTTCCTATAAGCAATATGTAAAAATGTACAGTCTTTTTGACTAATATTAGCAATAGGAATACTATAATCATTTCAATGATTAGAGTAACAAATGCTTCTAACATGAAATCATCATTAATAGATGTAGCCATCTCTTTGGTTTGTTAGATGATTATATAAACTATAATAATAGTGATGTGGAATAGTTATTTTCAAGTTGTTACAATCGCATCCACCTTATTTGCATAATCTATCAATCACTTGTTACAATGTCATTTGAAATGTGTGTTGCACCAAATGCACAATTTTATCTCTTGTTTGAAAAAAATTTAGATGACCATGAATAATTAGTTCTAAAACATTATACTAATTTATGGTAATTGCATTGGCATCTTGGCCAAAATTAGTAAATAGGAATCTAATTCTTGTGATGTACAATTGTTGTAATTCAAGTTCCATTTTCATGATCACACAGAGATCAGACCTCACAAGAATGACTTAGTTGGTACACTTTTTATAATTCATAGAAGCATAATTGGTTGCAAGTCAAATCTTGAAATAGTCAACTTGGAATATTATTATGTTCCATTTGTTCATTATTACATGTCCAACAATTTAAAGAACCTGACTTTACCTAGGTTTACTGTAGCATTGCAAATTCAGATTCAATATAGACATGTCAAACATGGTGCAATTCATATGAGCATCTTAAACAAATGTTTGGAACCCTGTGTTGAACAAAATAAGACTATGTAAAAATTCATACACAACCAATGCAACAAATGTACTTCTAGTTCAACTATAACATAGTAACTTAGTATGCAATGTGTCTATAATTATACAAGATCAGACCCTAGTAAAGTAGAGTGCCAAAATAGTATTAATAAGACAACCTAGAATGAAATAACTATTTTCTAGGAAAAATCATGAGCCATATTAAACACATAGATGATTGTGTTTTAAAAATAGGATATCACACATCTAGAACCAATGGTTGTGGACCATCATTTTGCACCTTGATAATAGTTTGACAACTATGTCTTTCTAAGGGCTCATAATATATGACAACTCATTATGATTTAAACTAGTTCATAGTGTTTTATTAAAACTTAATGTGGCAATTAAAGAAGGTTGGCAGTTTCATAAAAAAGGCTCTATACGTAAAACAAAGTAAAATAATCTCTTTGTAAACAAAATTTGAATTTCACACTTTTGGATCAAGGTGACATGAAGTTAGGGGTTTTAGCTCTATTCTATGCAATCATAGGATGAACTAGGTCCTGCAATTTGTACCTATTACCTTTTTCTATTAGTCCCTAGTTCATAGTCTAGTGGATTACTCATTGTAAGATTATGAAGTTTTACAGAAGAATTATTTTTTATTCTTTCAGATCTTTTAATAATTTAATCACTAGAAGATACTGAATTGTTATGTTCATAAGATCTTCATAGTGCATGAATCTATCAAGATGAAATGGAAATATATGATAAGATTGAATAGGTACTAATATGATTTGTTTTATTTGTCTGTTATTACAAGTTTATTTTATATTTGAGAACATTTGAGGTGAGATTTATTCATTTGAAATATATATATATATATATATATATATATATATATATATATATATATATATATATATATATATATATATATATATATATATATATATATATATATATATATATATATATATATATATATATATATATATATATATATATATAACAAAAAGTGGCAAGCCACTATAAATATATATTAATAAAAATTACAAAAGCTGGTTCAACAGAGCATACCAGCAGGAAAGAGCCAGCAAGAAAACCTCCGGTTATAGCTCGAATTGTACAATTATTTGAAATATATTTTTAAAATGTATAAATAATCTTATAAAAATTTAATGGTGTCTCAAAAATCTATTTTTGAAAAACAAGTTCTTGTTTAGATATATGCTTACTCATCACCCAGGGGCTATATAATCAAATTGTTTCTATTGAAAAAAATAATTGACTTAAATTTTGCCAAATAACATAAAAACCTTTCATCATATCTTTACAAAGATTGTTAATTTGTAATCCCCAACTATTAAAACTTTAATCCCAAAATAATATTTCACATTATTATAAGGCAACATTTCATATTTATAATTGTCTCACTATTCAATAAAATGCATGGAAGGGCCTTAGAAAATTAGACCTATGATTTAAAACTAGAGAGATAACTTTTGAAAGACATAATTTCCTATAAAACCCAGTTGAATATTATCCATGAATAGGTTGATTTTATATACTCCATTATCTTGAAGTCAATAAACAAGTCTCCACTAATTAGTCAATAGACTTTTATATGTGAGCATTATTGTGCTCAGGAAAATTGTCTCACGCTGTAAAAAAATTAACACCAAAAAAATTTCTAAACTCGTCAGTTGTTGTCACATCAATGAAAAATCATGTTAGAAATAGTCTCACATCATTTAAATGTCCCCCACCTATTTTTTTCAAAGGAAAATCAAAGGAAAAATGATTGAAAGAAAATAACTCAGGTGAGCATATCAAATTACAAGATATGAGGTGAGTTGAAGGGGAGCGTGAACAAAAAACAAAATAATCAGCTTCCGCGGAATTTATCCAAGGCCGTGGAGGATTTTTTTTGTTTTAAAAGGTATTTGGATTAGTTCTTTATTTTTATGCACAAAAAATGAAACCCCATTACTTCCTTTTTAAATGTTCTACTATATCATAGGGTTGGGAGCTGGAAAAAAGGAAGTCTTTTTTGTCACTTTTTATTATTCAAAATAATAGAATTTTTTCAAGTTGACAATTCATTAACTTTAGAGGACTTGCCTATATCTCTGGCCTAAAATTTTAGATTCATGGCAACAAAAATTTGCATCAAGAAAGAGAACATAAATAGACAATAGATTGAGCATTTGCAAATTAAATAACACCATTCAACAATGCATCCATCTACTAACACTAAGCAATGGGCATTTAATAATAACCTAAAAAAATTTCTAATGAATTCAATTGTCAAATGGGGGGAGGGAAATCAATCTACAAAATCAATTTGTCTCAACTGAAGGTTGTTGTGACCTATTCGCAACATCGCCCCATCATGAACGGGGACACCCTCTTTTTGGGTTTGGCATTGAATTTGCCTTATTTTGGTAGTGATCTCTTATCCTGCTTTGCTCGGTAATTTGGGATGTTCGCTCACAATGCAATATTAGTGGACTTTAGCAAGTGAAATTTTAAGTTATGCTATGCATTTTAAAACTTCTACCTAAGTGGACATTTAAGGTCACCTTGCAAGATGTTCAATTTCTAATCATTCATGACATCATAAGATGTTTGCTTCAGGAAGACATTCATATTCATCTTGCATTTCACTTTTCTTTTAACTTGCGTAACCGTTCATTAGGTCGGCCTAGGCGCAGGTTGGTGATCTATTTGAAACATATAAGATTTAAGGTATGCATGGGCCCATGAATTGTCCGCTAGCTATTCCCATTTTCATGCACAGGTCTATTGGAGGTCCACTCTCTCCATTTATGATTGTCAACACATATCCTTTTGGAGATTTTGCAAATCATGATAGCATTTCACACTCGATAGCATTTTGAAGGAAGGTATGCAAAGCATGGCATAATAACCATTCAAGCGTTTGAAGGAGTATGTATGTGAGACATCATAATGACTGCTCCATCTTAGGCATACTCATTTGCAATATGTATTTCATGCAGAAAGAAGTGCATGTCCGTGATGATCTGGCAAGAGTAAACATGAATGATATACCTGTTCCAAGTACTTATTGGTGATCAGTTTGTAGGAAATTGTTTTTCAAACGAGAGGATCCGCTTAAAACAAATAGTGGCGATTAGATTGCATCATTTTGAGAGTGCACGTAGGTATCGCCATTGGCATTCTAAACACTATGCAAAGAGGATTCTAAGGGCCGCTCAAGAGCATGACTTTGCTGAATAGTTTACTTCTTCAAGCTTATACACATTGGCCTCATGAGTCCACTCCAGGCATGCTTTTGAGTAGAGGATACAAATGAGTCCAAGGTGTCCGCTCTAGGCATGCATTCTTGATTGCTTTATAGTGCATAGTGTTTCAAATTATACATGAAACATCCAAAACTCCTCCCAAGTGGACATCTTAAAGCACTTTGCAAATATGGGAAATAACCAAACGCAGCATGATAATAAAACTCTGCCCAAGCGGACATCTTAAAGCACTTTGCAAATATGGGAAATAAGCATTCTGTAGCATGATATTAAAAGTCCACTTAGGTGGTCTTCTTGGGGCACTTTGCAAACTTGAACATTGGATGTTATACATATGTATATCGGGAGTCCACCTAAACACATCATTGATCAATTTGCAAATTATGCGTGGAGCACCTAGGTTTTGCTTGGGCATTTGGTGGTCATTAATTTAGCATCATCCACTCATTTCTTCAGACTCTAATTTAGGCCTTCTTTAATGCTAAGCATTGAGCACCCAAAGATTCACTCAGGTACACGGCAGTAAAGACATGAAAAATTTAGCATCGGTGCCTTGAATATCGATGACTTCGCCTAGCACATGTCTTTTAGAAGGATCTTGCATTTAAATCTTTTTTGTGTTGTTGGCACAAAATCCTCCCCAATGATATATTTGGCGATTCCTTGACACTGTCTAAACTTAGTATCTTAAGACTGCTTGAGTAATAGTCTAATTTCCATAAAGGGGAGAGTGTATTCATTGGATGTGAGTTGTAATAGAATTTTTTCAAGTTGACAATTCATTAACTTTAGAGGACTTGCCTATATTTTTGGCCTGAAATTTTAGATTCATGGCAACAAAAATTTGCATCAAGAAAGAGAACATAAATAGACAATAGATTGAGCATTTGCAAATTAAATAACACTATTCAACAATGCATCCATCTACTAACACTAAGCAATGGGCATTTAATAATAACCTAAAAAAATTTCTAGTGAATTCAATTGTCAAATGGGGGGAGGGAAATCAATCTGCAAAATCAATTTGTCTCAATTGAAGGTTGTTGTGACCTATTCACAACATCGCCCCATCACGGATGGGGACACCCTCTTTTTGGGTTTGGCATTGAATTTGCCTTATTTTGGTAGTGATCTCTTGTCCTGCTTTGCTCGGTAATTTGGGATGTTTGCTTACAATACAATATTAGTAGAGTTTAGCAAGTGAAATTTTAAGTTATGCTGTGCATTTTAAAACCTCTACCTAAGCAGACATTTAAGGTCACCTTGCAAGATGTTCAATTTCTAATCATTCATGACATCATAAGATGTTTGCTTCAGGCAAACATTCGTATTCATCTTGCATTTCACTTTTCTTTTAACTTGCGTAACTGTTCATTAGGTCCGCCTAGGCGCAGGTTGGTGATCTATTTGAAACGTATAAGATTTAAGGTATGCGTAGGCCCATGAATTGTTTGCTGGCTATTCCCATTTTCATGCACAGGTCTATTGGAGGTCCACTCTCTCCATTTATGATTGCTGACACATATCCTTTTGGAGATTTTGTAAATCATGATAGCATTTCACACTCGATAGCATTTTGAAGGAAGGTATGCAAAGCATGGTATAATAACCGTTCAGGTATTTGAAGGAGTATGTATGTGAGACATCATAATGACCGCTCCATCTCAGGCATACTCATTTGCAATATGTATTTCATGCTGAAAGAAGCACATGTCCGTGATGATCTGGCTTAAAACAATTAGTGGCGATTAGATTACATCATTTTGAGAGTGCACGTAGGTATCGCCATTGGCATTCTAAACACTATGCAAAGAGGATTCTAAGAGCCACTCAGGAGCATGACTCTACTACATAGTTTACTTCTTCAAGCTTATACACATTGGCCTCATGAGTCCACTCCAGGCATGCTTTTTAGCAGAGGATACAAACGAGTCCAAGGTGTCCACTCTAGGCATGCATTCCTGATTGCTTTATAGTGCATAGTGTTTCAAATTATACATGAAACATCCAAAACTCCGCCCAAGTGGACATCTTAAAGCACTTTCCAAATATGGGAAATAACCAAACACAGCATGATAATAAAACTCTGCCCAAGCAGACATCTTAAAACACTTTGCAAATATGGGAAATAAGCATTATGTAGCATGATATTAAAAGTCTTCTTAGGTGGTCTTCTTGGGGTACTTTGCAAACTTGAACATTGGACGTTATACATATGTATATCGAGAGTCTACCTAAACACATTGTTGATCAATTTGCAAATTTTGTGTGGAGCATCTAGATTATACTTGGGCATTTGGTGGTCACTAATTTAGCATCGTCCACTCATTTCTTCAGACTCTAATTTAGGCCTTCTTTAATGCTAAGCATTGAGCACCCAAAGATTCACTTAGGCACACGGTAGTAAAGACATGACAAATTTAGCATCGGTGCCTTGAATATCGATGACTTCGCCTAGCACATGTCTTTTAGAAGGATCTTGGATTTAAATCTTTTTTGTGTTGTTGGCACAAAATCCTCCCTAGCGATATATTTGGCGATTCCTTGACACTGTCTAAACTTAGTATCTTACTGACTGCTTGAGTGATAGTCTAATTTGTATAAAGGGGAGAGTGTATTCATTAGATGCGAGTTGTAATCACTCTCACCATCTTGAGTGTTGTTTCTGTTGAAGGAAGGCCATGTATATCAATTCTCAATGCATAGTATGTGCATATTCGAAATACTCACTCAAATGGTATCCACCGGATTCCCATCTCTCTCTACAAACGTTGATTTATTTTGATGATACAGAAAGATTTACCCTAGCATATCATTTAGTTTTGTGGAAAGGATGAGAATGGAAGCATAAGAAAAGATTAGGCTCATTGTGCATTTGGCAATAGTTGTATTCATGCTCAAATACAAATTGCGTGTTAGGTTTTGACGTGGGCAGATTGGAGTTGCATTTGTTGATTGAAGTTCTTTAAGTATTGATCAAGTTTTGTTTTTGCAAAGATTTGTATTTTTGGCCTTTCTCGAAATTGAACTAGGTGTTTTTAAGTGGCATATTTTAAATCCCACATGTGTTAGATGATGAGATTTTATCTTTCTATACCTTTTTAAGCATTATTTCGATATGCTGATTCAGGATATTTGTGTAGGTGAAGAGCGATATGGAAGGATAGTGGTGAAAGGCTTGCACAAGGGAAGTTCAATGCATGGAGGAGTCTTGTTCAAGAACATTCGATGGAGAAGACGTCATCACTGCACGAAGGAATTTCCACATCAAGATCATCTGTAGTTCACTCTAAGAATTCACGCACAAGGCATCTTTCTACTTCCAGAGTCCAGAGCCAAAAGCTTGCATCCTGTACAGTGACATCATCAAGAAAGTTATGAACAAGAGAAATGAGCAAGTTCATCAAGAAATTGATGAATTACATTGAAAAGTACAAATGCATGATCGACAACAACAAGAAATTTGACAAAATTCCCAAGTTTTTCAAGCTTGAAGTAGCCAAGTTCTAGAGGTAAAAATTTGAAGATTCGAAGACTACTCCAAAAGATGACAAAATCTAGGAAAACATTTTGAGCAATATGAACACAAAGAAAATCAAACCAGTTTGTTTGATGCTAAGGTGGCACGTGCACAACATTGATCCAATCACAGTCTGCCACATCATCCGTCTACATTCAATGATTCTAAAAATAGTAATGTTTGTAACAAACTGCCTTGTTGTCAAAATTTGGGCCATCAATTCTCAAATCAATCCTGGCCATTCATGTAATTTTGAGGCCTATAAAAGGGCCCATTTCTCTCATTTGCAAGGGGATTATTAGAGGGAGAACAAGAATCAAGCAGTAGGAGGAGATGTTGTTAGAGTAGAGGTAGATTAGAGGAGACTTTTTGAAGTCATTGAAGAGACATGAAATTGTTGTAAAAATGCATTTCCAAAATCAATACAAGCTCATTGTTAGTTTTCATGGTGATTTGTGTGGTGATGGAATGTTAGCAAGGTTTCTAATTCTTGAATATGATGGAGAAATGTTTCCTAGTAGCTTAGAAGTAGATTAAAAGTGCATTGATGTAATGAATATATGTAAAGATATTTGATGAATTCTTCTAGTTCATACTTTTTATGATTTGTCACTGATAAGTCATTTTGCAAAGTTAGCTTGAACCACATTTGTTTTAGTTCAGTTGTGGATGCTCATTCAAGCTGCGCTAGCAGTGGGTGTTTGGATGAAAGTTTACAACATGAAAATCCTTGAGTTTCCTTAGAAGATTGCACTAACTTTGTGTAGTTATTGGTACTCATGGCGAAACGGAGTTTGGTTTCATTGGGAGTTTGTCTATCTCGGCATGTTTCATTATCTCTTTGTCCTTAGCATAGATTCTCTAAACCCTTGTCCTTTTGCATTTTCTTTTCGTAGCTGGTTAGAAGAAGTTCCACTTCACAAGAAGGAGAATAACATATTTGATTGGAATAAGGAGTAAAGTCAGCGTAAGTCCCTTTGTGAGTTTTCAGCAAATCACATCAACTACTGAGTCTATCCATTGCAAGTCAAGACCTAACATATCATTAACCTTGGAGTTGTCTCATTGGATCACATTGTTTAGCCTTTGAGAGACTTTGTTCAAGAGGATAGAATACCTCGGTATTTTATTCTGAGTTTGCATGTGCATAAAAAACACATCAACAGAATTGGTGCTAGAAGGAGGGCCAACAATGGATTGCTCCATTTGTTCCAAGCATACAAAAGATAGTCTGGTGTTTTATCATTCATTGCTCTATCATACTGCTTGATAGAATTCAGCAAGGAGGAGCCCAGAATGAAGAATTTCATACATCTCAACTCAGGATAAAAGGGCATGAACAAGGAATTACATTTCTTCTTTCACTTCGAGCATGCAAACAAACTCTGAATTGTGGAATTGGAACCAAGTGAGATTTGAAAGCCAAATTTGAGATTTGTTAGATCTCTTTTATGCCAAAAATCCAAAAAAAAAGTATAAAATTGCAAAAACCGAAAAAAGTAAAAAATTAAAAAATACCAAAAATAAGGATGGATTTCTCACCACACGTGAAGTAGTTTCATGGTTGTGGGCAGCAATATGATCATCCTCAAGGTGATATTCTTTAGCTTTGGTGGACTTTGAATGCACAACTCTATCCTAAGAGTTTGGATGATTTTGCATCAAGAAATGGATGTAGGATTCACGAAACCAATGGACACGAGGAGATATATTGCCTAACATTTTTATCAAGAATTGAACTAGCATTGCAAGAAAAAATTTCTTTCTCATAGGTACATGGGCCAATTGTTTCTACAAAGGTGGTTCCCGATACCTTGTTTGATGAAAGAGAGTTCTTCATAAGTTTTAAGGAAATGATCAAGAAAAGACTAAGTATTGAGAAGGACCTGCCCACAGAAGAAATGTTGATTCTAGGTGGTTGGTGCAGGATTCACAACACCACTCATTCAGAACTCATGTGTTCATCTTGTCAGGAAGTTGTTCATCAAGTGAAGGAAGAATTAAGGTTAGAAGAAGAATCCAAAGTGCAATTGAGATTAGATGACTTGTGGAGCAAATGCCTTCAAGAAATCAATTCGCCACTCAAAGGAGAAGACATTCCCATGTTATTCAACAGTGAAGATAGTACAAGTGAACTTGATAATCAAGTGGAGTGTCCATTTGCATACCTTCTTCCAAGTAAGAATGAACCTCCTATTGAAAAGGGAACAAAAGATGTTCAAATAAAGGTAATTGAAGAACAAGATGTTGATTCCTCCATCAAAGAAGAAAGTGAATCGAGTTCGTTACAAGAAGAAGAATTCCTTGCTGCATACTCATTCATGTTTCTAGAAGAGATTATTAAAGGTGAATTGCAAGAAGTTTTGAGAATCCTTGAAAGAGATGGTAATCATGAAGATATGCTACAAGCCATCATCCATAGGCCTGACAATCAAGTGCAATTCAAAGGGGTGCTTGATGCTCTCATAGATGAAGTACAGTCAAAGCTACGCCAAAATGAACAAGTTGATGAAATGGAGGCCAAATATACAAAACAATTCAAATTGATGTTGGATCTATTGCTGAAAATGTACAATGAATTAATAGGTGAAATGTTCCATGCTTCTAAATTTCCATTATTTTCACCTTTTGATATGCCCACTATTGATTATAATGTTGATTTGCATGTTGCGGATGCGAGTGGGATGATTCATCACCAACTTTGACCTCCTGACACATTGATAAGCGACAAACGAGAATTACTACTTGAGGATGAAGACCACCAGGTTGTATCTTTCCTTGCTCCTAGTGATGAAGATTATGAATTTGAAACTTATGAATTTCCAATTTGTGAATTTGAAGAGTATGAATTTGACTATGGCAATTTTGGAAAAACAACTTGCATATGGATTAATCATGGTCTAAATGAGTTGCCACAACTGTTGATTTTGTGCAAACTTTTTTCTAAATTCAATGATTGTATTGTGAGAGAATTTTTCTCTGAATTCAAGGACAAATTTGCCAAAATCCAAACTATCACATGTGCCTTATTACTGCTTTTCATTTTGAGGAATCATTCAAGGTATTGTGTATATTTTAGTGTTTTGAGTCTTGTTTGCTCTTTGTACATAGTTGCTTAGAGTAGGTTTTCTTTTCTGTTGCTTTAGATTAGTTTTGCCGTGTTTAGTTAGTCTTTTGCTTTGTTTGCTTTCCGTAGTTTAGGTTGTTGCTTTCATGGGTTTCCCATTGGTGAAATAAGTGATGTTATCCTTTAAGCACATTTGGCCTGATTCTTATCAAGTGTTAGTTCATTTCTTTGATAAATTTTCATGAAATTCTTTGGAATCTGAGGATGATTTTCTTTAGCTTTATCAACTAGTTATGATTTGTACTTGACTCGAAAGGGAATCGTATATTGTGTCTTGACACTGATATCTTGTGATTATCATGTTTAAAATGCCAAATCTTAATCTATTTATTAACCTCTTAGTTTTCCTTTGAGAAACTTGCGTTAGATGGATGGATTCATTGTGGACTCCATTGTTAGTGTTTGAATAGCATGTTGCTTGTTCTTCGAAGATAAATTGACTGTTTAGAACGACTTGAACTATTTTGAGATCTTATATCTTTTCACGCTTTAAAAATCTAGAGGTACCTACGTGAATCTTTGTGATCTCGCATTAAGTGAAAAATCTAAAGGTCCACCTTTGCTACCATCGTAAGTCCACACCTAGCTAGCTGAGTTATCACGTAGCGGTACTGCATTGTACTCTACCAAATATAAGCTTGTTGAAAATCAAAAGAAAGAAAAGAAAAAAGAAATGAAAAGAAAATCACAAATCACACACTATAACTCAGTTAGATGGACAATCAAGTAATCTTTACCAGGGCTATGGACGCCTGACCGGCAGTAGGGCTCTACTTGAGTGGAATTACGAGACAAACCCATCGGGGCTATAGACACTCATTGGTAGCAGGGCCATGTCCAGGTAGTTCAGGAGGTGTGTACTAATCACGCAGCTTAATGTGGAGGAACTGAGGTGATCTTAGTTGCTAATGGATGGGAATGAACTCAATTGCACACAATTGGATCTTCGGGATATGAATGGTTGTGCTAGGCTTTTCATTTTGACTCTTTGATCAAGTATGCATGTTTATTTGGCCTAACGTGTGGGTGTACTCAAGAATTTTGAAGTTGTGATTCTTGTTTATCTTTGGAACACTTGAGATTTCATATTAATCACTATTCTAAAAATGTTTAATTATGAAGAGTCTCGATCCAATTTATGATTGTCCTTCCCTTTTGAGTACATTGCCTAACTAGATGATGACTTTAAAGGTATTGTCTGACATTTCTAGGTTTGGATTGGGTTTTTATTTTTGAAATGTTCAGGAACATTTATTTGAATTGGCGCTAGATGTTGTGACCTATTCGCAACATCACCCCATCATGGACGGGGATCCCCTCTTTTTGGGTTTGGTGTTGAATTTGTCTTATTTTGGCAGTGATCTCTTATCCTACTTTGCTCGGTAATTTGGGATGTTCACTCACAATGCAATATTAGTGGACTTTAGCAAATGAAATTTTAAGTTATGCTGTGCATTTTCAAACTTCTGCCTAAGCAGACATTTAAGGTCACCTTGCAAGATGTTCAATTTCTAGTCATTCATGACATCCTAAGATGTCTTCTTCAGGTAGACATTCGTATTCATCTTGCACTTCACTTTTCTTTTAACTTGTGTAACCATTCATTAGATCTGCCTAGGCGCAGATTGGTGATCTATTTGAAACGTATAAGATTTAAGGTATGCATGGGCCCATGAATTGTCCGCTGGCTATTCTCATTTTCATGCATAGGTATATTGGAGGTCCGCTCTCTCCATTTATGATTGCTGACACATATCCTTTTGGAGATTTTGCAAATCATGATAGAATTTCACACTCAATAGCATTTTGAAGGAAGGTATGCAAAGCATGGCATAATAACCGTTCAGGCATTCGAAGGAGTATGTATGTGAGACACCATAATGACCGCTCCATCTTAGGCATACTCATTTGCAATATGTATTTCATGCAGAAAGAAGCACATGTTCGTGATGATCTAGCAAGAGTAAACATGAATGATATACCCGCTCCAAGTACTATTGGTGATCAGTTTGCAGGAAGTTGTTTTCCAAACAAGAGGATCTGCTTAAAATAATTAGTGGTGATTAGATTGCATCATTTTGAGAGTGCACGTAGGTATCACCATTGGCATTCTAAATACTATAGAAAGAGAATTCTAAGGACCGCTCAGGAGCATGACTCTGCTGCGTAGTTTACTTCTTCAAGCTTATACACATTGGCATCATGAGTCCACTCTAGGCATGCTTTTGAGCAGAGGATACAAACAAGTCCAAGGTGTCTGCTCTAGGCATGCATTCCTGATTGCTTTATAGTGCATAGCATTTCAAATTATACATGAAACATCCAAAACTCCGCCCAAGCGGACATCTTGAAGCACTTTGCAAATATGGGAAATAACCAAACGCAACATAATATTAAAACTCTGCCCAAGCGGACATCTTAAAGCACTTTGCAAATATGGGAAATAAGCATTATGCATCATGATATTAAAAGTCCACTTAGGCGGTCTTCTTGGGGCACTTTGCAAACTTGAACATTGGACGTTATACATATGTATATCGACAGTCTGCCTAAACACGTCATTGATCAATTTGCAAATTATGCGTGGAGCATCTAGGTTCTGCTCGGGCATTTGGTGGTCATTAATTTAGCATCGTCCACTCATTTCTTCAGACTCTAATTTAGGCCTTCTTTAATGCTAAGCATTGAGCACCCAAAGATTCGCTTAGGCACACGGCAGTAAAGACATGATAAATTTAGCATCGGTGCCTTGACTATCGATGACTTTGCCTAGCACCTGTCTTTTAGAAGGATCTTGCATTTAAATCTTTTTTGTGTTGTTGGCACAAAATCCTCCCCAATGATATATTTGGTGATTCCTTGAAACCATCTAAACTTAGTATCTTACAGACTGCTTGAGTGATAGTCTAATTTGCATAAAGGGGAGAGTGTATTCATTGGATACGACTTGTAATCACTCTCATCATCTTGAGTGTTGTTTCTGTTGAAGGAAGGCCATGTATATCAATTCTCAATGCACAGTATGTGCATATTCTAAATACCCACTCAAATGGTATCCGCCAGATTCCCATCTCTCTCTACAAACTTTGATTTATTTTGATGATACAGAAAGATTTGCCTCAGCATATCATTTGGTTTTGTGGAAAGGATGAGAATGGGAGCATAAGAAAAGAGTAGGCTCATTGTGTATTTGGCAATGGTTGTATTCATGCTCAAATACAAATTGCCTATCAGGTTTTGATGTGGGCAGATTGGAGTTGCATTTGTTGATTGAAGTTCTTTAAGTATTGATCGAGTTTTGTTTTCGCAAAGATTTGTATTTTTGGCCTTTCTCAAAATTGAACTAGGTGTTTTTAAGTGGCATATTTTAAATCCCACATGTGTTAGATGATGAGATTTTATCTTTTTGCACCTTTTTAAGCATTATTTCGATATGCTGATTTAGGGTATTTGTGTAGGTGAAGAGCAATATGGAAGGATAGTGGTGAAAGGCTTGCACAAGGAAAGTTCAATGCATGGAGGAGTCTTGTTCAAGAACATTCGATGGATAAGATATCATCACTGCAGAAAGGAATTTACGCATCAAGATCATCTATAGTTCACTCCAAGAATTCACGCACAAGGCATCTTTCTACTTCCAGAGTCCAGAGCCAAAATCTTGCATCTTGCACAGCGACATCATCAAGAAAGTTATGAACAAGAGAAATGAGCAAGTTCATCAAGCAATTGATGAATTACATTGAAAAGTACAAATGAATGATCGACAACAACAAGAAATTTGACAAAATTTCCAAGTTTTTCAAGTTCGAAGAAGCCAAGTTCTAGAGGTAAAAATTTGAAGATTCGAAGACTACTCCAAAAGATGACAAAATCTGGGAAAACATTCTGAGCAATATGAACACAAAGAAAATCAAACCAGTTTGTCTGATGCTGAGGTGACACGTGCACAACATTGATCTAATCACAGTCTGCCACATCATTCATCTGCATTCAATGATTCTAAAAATAGTAATTTTTGTAACAAACTACCTTGTTGTCGAAATCTGGGCCATCGATTCTCAAATCAATCCTGGCCATTCATGTAATTTTGAGGCCTATAAAATGGCCCATTTCTCTCATTTGTAAGGGGATTATGAGAGGGAGAACAAGAATCAAGTAGTAGGAGTAGATGCTGTTAGAGTAGAGGTAGATTAGAGGAGACTTTTCGAAGTCATTGAAAAGACATGAAATTGTTGTAAAAATGCATTTCCAAAATCAATACAAGCTCATTGTTAGTTTTCATGGTGATTTGTGTGGTGATGGAATGTTAGCATGGTTTCTAATTCTCGAATATGATGGAGAAATGTTTCCCAGTAGCTTAGAAGTAGATTAAAAGTGCATTGATGTAATGAATATATGTAAAGATATTTGATGAATTCTTCTGGTTCATACTTTTTATGATTTGTCACTGATAAGTCATTTTTCAAAGTAAGCTTGAACCACATTTGTTGTAGTTCATTTGTGGATGCTTGTTCAAGCTGCGCTAGTAGTGGGTGTTTAGATGAAAGCTTACAACATGAAAATCCTTGAGTTTCCTTAGAAGATTGCACCGACTTCATGTAGTTGTTGGTACTCATGGCGAAATAGAGTTTGGTTTCATTGGGAGTTTGTCTATCTCGGCATGTTTCATTATCTCTTTGTCCTTAGCGTAGATTCTCTAAGCCCTTGTCCCTTTGCATTTTCTTTTTATAGCTGGTTAGAAGTTCCACTTCACAAGAAGGAGAATAAAATATTTGATTGGAATAAGGAGTAAAGTCGGCGTAAGTCCCTTTGTGAGTTTGCAGCAAATCACATCAACTACTGAGTCTATCCATTGCAAGTCAAGACCTGACATATCATGAACCTTGGAGTTGTCTCATTGGATCATATTGTTTAGCCTTTGAGAGACTTTGTTCAAAAGAGGATAGAATACCTTGGTATTTTATTCTGAGTTTGCATGTGCATAAAAAACACATCAACAAAGGTCATGGAGGAGAAAAGGTAATCAATTGGAATTTGGGGGGTGGGTTATGAACCTTTTATTACAAACATGGGATGATATATATTTGTAGACACTTAAAGGAATTTCTACATAAATTCCAACAAGACCTGGATGCCATGTACATATTTGAAGTCAAAATGACATGTATTGTAATTTTCTTCACAAAGATCTATAGTGACGAGAACAACATGGTTCCATAAATTCACATCACAAGAATCCAATTTCCAATTGTAGCTAATTTTGCCTTATAAAAGATTTACAAATAGTGTGTGTTCACACATAGTCCTATAACAAGTATTTAACTAGTAATGAATTAGCTATTATAAAAGAATTTCAAAATAGTGTGTGCTCACACATGGTCCTCTAACAAGTGTTTAATTGATAATAGACAAGTAAAACTTACTAGTATATATTGAAAATTCTTGAGCTTAAAAACCTTGTAGTGGAATTTAATTACATAAATTGAGCATTTTACTTCTTATTCTAAGTGTTAGTGTCAAAAGAGAACAATGGTTTTCAGATGCTTTTTGAGTAGTTTCCACTAACTACCATAATAGTTTATTATAGCTAAGAATATTGGCCTTTCTTAAAACAAAATCTTTAATGTTTCTAGTGTAGAAGGGGAGAGAGACTTGAAAATTTGCCACATAATCAAATTACTATGACCTAAAAAGTATATAAATGGAGATTTTGATGCCTATAGATGAAAGAGAGTATGCCAAGCATTTATAATAGTTTAGATGCACATTTGGGGCATCCCAAATGATAATGAAATTTAAGTGTTTAAGCTAATACATGTCTTTCATTCAACATATAAAGAATCCCAAAATGGATACTCTTGTTGGCATTGTTATATGATCGGGTAGGAGAATGTTGGATGGTCAATCTGTTTGTTGTAGTTAACTCTAATTGAAATCATAAACATTTTAATTTATATTTCTTAAACCTATGCTTATTATTAAGCATACCTAGATATGATTCTAAGACACTTTTAATTTAAATTAGATGTTGACCTTCAATCTATCCAAATTGTAGTCTCAATGGGAAGTAAAGTGAAATGGTACATTTGGATTTCTTTGGTTGCCATCTCCGTTACATAAGACCATAGTTATTGTTCAAGCCCATTTATTTGCAATGACTAGAACTCTGTAACTCTACAAATTAAATCTTCAGTAAATCTCTCGAGCAAATGTTAACATGGATGAGTAGCCTCTATAATCGAATTACCTTGAAAATATTTTGGGACTATCAAGGATATGGGAAAATGGATCACCTTACTTGACACACAATTCTTGGAAGGGTTAAATAAATAGATTCCATTACTTATCAAAATACATATAGTCAAAACATGTATAGATTTATTGTTATATAATTAATTATGTAATATTAAAAGATTAATTTTCTTAATATTCATAAACTGACTTAAAAAATATATTTAAATGTTACCTCCAATTTCCTATCAGTGTCTACCTTGAACCTCCTATGGGTGTATGTTCTAGTTATATAATATGGAAAGGAATAGATCTTTTCTAATGAGCAAGGTAATAACCAAACTTGAATGCATCCCATTGGCCATTAAACAAAAAAATAAAGAATTAATGAGTGTAATAACAAATCAGAAAACAAAAATATTAAACATAATCAATTTTGTGGCAAGTAATATAGCACCTTATAATGGTGTGGTTGTTGGTCACTTTACTCACATCCCACTGTACTTTGATTCTTTTGATGCCCTTTAGTGGGGGGAAGCTTCATATTATATTGTTAACCATTGAAAAACATAGAATGATTCCTCATGAAACACTAAAACAGATCGCTAAACAAAGGCCTAAGGAGAGATTTTTTGGTTTAATACTCATAGGATAAGAACAAGGCTAGTACTTTTTTCTAAACATTCCCCTAGCGAATGGATTGGAAAAATATAAAACAATTAAGTGTTCTTGTCCACTTTGTAAACTTATACACACTAGGTAAGCGATAGATGTCATACATTAATAAATAATATGGGATACTAATGCATTTGTACTACTCTTTTGGAAAGCGGTTTTATACAACGATAGGAATTTTTTTAATCTTTTCTTGCATAGAGGACTAAATTCCATAATTACTTCTTGTTGCCCCCAAATTAAGGAAAGGTACAAGGATCTATCACCTAAAACTAAGCACTGAGTTGCTTAGACGTTACTATGGTTTAAACCTATTTTTATGGAGGGCAAAATAATCCATGACTTAAATTATTGAATGATAGCTAATGTTTGAATTTTAGTAAGACACTGACACCGTACAGTCATTCACTCTTGCATGCATTCCATCTGGTAGTCTGCCTCAGCCATGCATGCATTCCATCCAGGGTAGTCTGCCTTAGGGATGTGTTTATGAAGAAAGAGTAGCCCATCTTAAAAGTTTATCCTTCTTGACAACATCTAAGCAAAAAATTGTATACAGGTGGAGAACCATGGCTGTTGATCCTTATGTGGATTACAAGTCTTCTGGGAAATGTTAAGTATATAATTTTTGTCCAGAGTTTAGAAGCAGTGATGTTTAGAATAGTTGTTAGTTGATCTGAAAACCTATCTGTGAATGGTAATGAATATACTGTGTGTAGAGTGTTTAAAAAAAAGGCATACAATATAGTGAAGCTCAAGGCCAAGCCTTCTTCCTCAGTGAAATCTCCATAAGAAGAGGGTATTGACAGGGATTATGTGGAATATAATTCCAGTTCAAAGAGGTAAGATTTCATTTGTTTGTTTGTTTTTTAGTCTCTATGGACCTTTTCTTTGATCCACAGTTGGATTTCTATGATGGGTATGAATTGAGTAGTTTTATGTTTGTGTTTTAGTATGTTTCTAGGTGAGGCATGCCATGAATAGCACCTAGGCTTCACGAATGGGTAGATTGCTCCAACTATTTTTCCTCTTCAATATGTCCATTTATCTCCACTTATAGCATGATTTTGGTGGCAGAGAAGCTACTAGATGGTTAAGAGATGGTGGCAAGCTGTTGGATGAGGCTTTCAAAGATTGACCATGCATCTTTGGAGTGATCCGTATATTGACTACTAAAGAAGCCCGCCTGGCCGATTAATGTTAACTGCTATAGTTATCCCTCTCTAAATTAGAGATGTGTGCTCTCATTCTGGTTTAGTGGTTTACCACCTTAATGTCCTGAAGGGACCTTTTCTACACCAATTCTAAAATTTTTATGGCTAACACTAAACTGTCTGAGATAGGTAATGCATGAAACGTTGCAAATTCATTTTCAATAGTTTGAAGTGAATATACATTGTTCCCACACTAATTCTTTGACCCAATTTTGGCACTTAGTATTTTAATGGATTTTTAGTCAATGAGGTTCACCTGGCTCGATAGGGCTTTTCATTATTACCTACATAGTTTTTAAAATTATTTTCACCCACTCTCTCATAATGAAACCCCAATGATTGCAAGGTGAAAACATGTTTAGAAGAGAAGATGCCCTATTTTAGGGGGATTTGTCTCCACCACTGAGGCCCCAAGTATGCACTAGACTAGGAGAGAATGGAAGACTTTGAAAGTACTACATTGGTTAATGTTAATCCTTGCAGCTTAGAACAAGTGTGACAAAT
This sequence comes from Cunninghamia lanceolata, assembly GCA_027924645.1. Classification (NCBI taxonomy): domain Eukaryota; kingdom Viridiplantae; phylum Streptophyta; class Pinopsida; order Cupressales; family Cupressaceae; genus Cunninghamia; species Cunninghamia lanceolata. The sequence continues at coordinate 1,396,815 of BSBN01000380.1, read as the reverse complement.
ATAAAATTTGTATAGCTATTTGTTAAAAAAATGAAGTTTCATTAAGCCTAGCATGTGTTCTACCTTTCCCATTAAAAACTAATTTTTTCTTGAGTAATTTTGTTGGCTTTTTATTTATGCTTACCATTGTCAATAAGCACTATAAGTTGTCATAACAACCAAATTGATGTTTGCATTACATGTATGATCTTGCTCTTAGCATTTGATTTATCTACAATTCTACTTGTTTAGACTATGTCAGGGAACCTACATAGTTTACTCCAGTGGCCACACTGTTGGAAGAATTTAATCTTCCGTTAGACAATTAAATGCACCCAGTCCCCGTGTCAGAACATGGAGATTTCCAAAATCAACCCCATCACCGTTTGCACCTGCCAGCATTCAATTAGGTAGGTGAGTTTGAATTTGAATTGAGTTTGAGTGCTAGTTTTTTGGAAAGGGAAGAATGAGACAAAAGGAGGGAAAGTTAGTTGACCGTAGACAGAGAAGAAGAGAAAGAGTTATCCTGTAGTAACAGCAGTGTATGGGAATGTTCCAACAGAGAACAGTAGAAGGAGAATATAGAAGAGGATAGAAGTTTCTATGTGCAGCAGCAACACTGACGCACAGATAGCTACGGAGTTCCTCCAGGCAGCTCCATAATCATTTAGTGTGTAGCTCCAGTGATTGGGGCATAACAAGAAAATAGAGTAGCAGCTCTGCATTGTAATGTGTATGAAGTTTAAATGTATTTTAGTAAAGGAAAATATATACAAAATATATTTCTATCAATTGTATTGTCTCTCTCCTTTGTGTGTTTGTTATTACTGCCCTTATATTGCTGTAGCATTTGTTTTTTAAGTCAGTGGTCTGCCTACCCTGTTTTCCCCTGTTGCCAACAAATGGTATCATAGCCCTATTTTTCTAGGCTGTTAGATTCAAGTGAATGTTTCATATAAGCCCTAGTTTGTCTAGGCATTCTCAACCTTCTTAGATTTGAGAAGCATAGCAGGTGGGGACAGCAAAGGATGGTAGCAGCCATCGAGTTTTGATGGGCAAAACTATGACATCTGGGCTAAGAAGATGAAGACTATTCTAGTTGCTAATGACCTATGGGATTTGGTCACAAATGGGTTCACAGACACCACAGATCCAATAGCCTATGCAGCCCTAACTAATGCTCAAATAAACCAGTTGAAGCAAATAAGAATGAAATATGCAAAAGCCCTCAGTCTAGTTGAGGCAGCCTTGACAGAGGCTATTTTCCCCTGCATTGCAGCAGCAAACTACTCAAAACAAGTATGGGAAATATTGAAGAACAACTATAAGCGAACTGATAAGGTGAGGTCAATCAAATTGTAGCTATTTAGGAGAGATTTTGAGACCCTACAGATGAAGGAGAGTGAGTCTATTTCATATTTTAACACTAGGGTTTCTACCATGCTAAATGAGCTAAGGATAAATGGAGAAACCATGGATGATCAAAGGATTGTTGAAAAAATCCTAAGGAGTCTACTTTCTAGATTTGACCCTATTGTCATAACCATTGCAGAGAAAAAGGATCTATCTAAGATGACAGTGGATGAGTTGATGGGCTCTCTACAAAGCCATGAGTAGCGGTTGAATAGGTCTGCTCCTTCCCTTGAGAAAGCTTTCAAGGCTCAAACCAATGCAAGAGGTAGGGGAAGAGGAAGAAATAGCAAAGGTAGAGGTCAAAGAGGTAGAGGAAGAAGCAACTTCAGAAGAGGAGTTTCAAACAGCCAAGAAGAGGCAAGCAGCTCATAGCCAAACTATCAAGAAAAGAAGAAGGACATCAGTTCTAATTAGAGGCATGACAAAAGCAATGTTCAATGCTATTACTATCATAAGTTTGGTCATTATGCTAGTGAGTGTAGAAAGAAACAACATGATCATGGAGGCCAAAATGCTAATTTAGCAAAGGAGAACAAGGCTGAAAATGAAAGATAGTCAAATGTTTTTATTGTTTGCAACCTTGCTGAAAGGAGTAGTGATGAAGTATGGTATCTAGACAGCGGTTGTAGCAACCACATGAGTGGAAATAATTTTTTTTTGCCTCCATAGATAGCAGCATCAAGACTAAAATAAAAATGGGAAACAATGAGCAAGTTCTCGTCATGGGAAAAGGTACAGTCCACATTTAGTCCAAGAATGGTGAAAGGAGGAAGATCTAGGATGTATATTATGCCCTGGTATAAAACATAACTTATTGAGCATTGGACAGATGGTCCAAAATGGTTATAAAATCCTGATGGAAAATGGAGAGTGCACAATATTTGATAAAGGAGGTAGTAAGAAAGTCATTGCAGTAGTGCAGATGACAAGAAATAGAATGTTTCCTCTTAGGATACACATAGAGTCTTTGGCGCCATCTTCGGCACTATCTCTGGCACTATCTCTGGCGCAGTTTCCAGTACTATCTTCAACACTCACAGCAGTGGGACAACAATTAGCCTTTAGGACAGTCATCAAAGACCCATCCAAATTGTGGCATTTGAGGTATGGGCACTTAAGTTTTTTTGGTTTGAGTTTATTATCCAAGAAAGGCATGGTTAGAGGGCTACCAAACATTGTAGAGCCTGATGGAAAATGTGAAGCCTACATTTTAGGAAAGCAGCATAGACAACCCTTTCAATCAGGGTATTCTAGAAGGGCAATAGCACCATTGGAGTTGGTGCATTTAGATTTATGTGGCCCCATGAAGATTCCCACACTAGGTGGGAATGTATATTTCATGACCTTCATAGATGATTACATCAGAAAAATATGGGTTTATTTTTTGAAGAACAAATCAGAATCCTTTGAAAAATTTAAGGAGTTTAAGGCATCAGCTGAAAAGCAAAGTGGCCACTATATCAAAGCCCTAAGAATAGATAGAGGGGGAGAGTATATCTCTAAAGAATTTCTAAATTTTTGCAAGTGTGAAGGCATTCATAAACAGTTCACAATAAGATATACTCCACAGCAAAATAGAGTGGTTGAAAGGAAAAATAGAACCATTCAAGAGATGGCAGCAAGCATGCTGAAAGCAAAAGGACTATCACATATTTTTTAGGGTGAGATTGTAGCAACAACCATTTATCTATTGAACAGGTGTCCTACAAAGGTTGTTCATGATAGGATTCCACAAGAGGCATGAACAAATAACAAATAGATTGTTGAACACCTAAGAATCTTTGGGTGTGTGGCATATGCATTCGTAACTAAAGAGAAGAGGCAGAAATTTGATGATAGAGGTGAAAAATATATCTTCACAGGCTATAGTGAAGAGTCAAAAGCCTATAGATTGTATAATCCCATCACCAAAAAGATTGTGATCAGCAAGGATCTTGAGTTCATTGAGAATGAAGCATGGGATGGAACAATGGACAGCTCCATGGGTATTTCAGTCACAATACCCCTTGAAGATGAAGAAGCTCCGGAGGATAGCAACTTTAGAGGAGCTATAGAGAGCAGCAACTCGGGGAGAAACTATCGTAGAGCATTGGAGAACAATAGCTCCGGAGCTCTTCAATAACGCAGCTCCGGAGGTGGACAGTAGCATATCAGCTCCAAAGATCAGCAGTTCTAGAGGTCTGCAACTCTGGAGATCTACAGCTCCAGAGTTCAGCAAAGCAGCAGCTCCGGAGGTCACAAATACAGTAGTTCCGGAGGTTAGTACAGTGGCTCTAGAGGTTAGAATAGTAGTAGCTCTAAAGGTAATTTAGACCCCACACTCATATCACTGATGCCACAGAGAATAAGGAGTGTGACGGAGATTTATGACAGCACAAGGTATGCTGATGATGATGAGAATTTGAATTTTGTATTATTTTCTTATAGTGATCCAATCTACTTTGAAGAAACTGTGAAAGAAGAGAATTGGTGTAAGGCCATGGATGAAGAGTTGGATGCCATAGAGACGAATGACACATGGCACCTAACTGATTTACCTAAGGGTAAACAAGTGATTGGAGTTAAGTGGGTCTATAAGACCAAGTCTATTGCTGAAGGAAAGATTGAAAGACACAAGGCAAGGCTAGTTGTCAAAGGGTACAAACAACAACCTGGAAGAGATTATGATGAGACATATGCACAAGTTGCAAGGCCAGAAATAGTTTAGGTAGTCATAGAAATAACAGCTCAACACAAGTGGAAGGTGTTTCAAATGGATGTAAAGTCAGCCTTTTTGAACAGAGTGTTGAAAGAGGAAGCATATGTGGAGTAGCCACTTGGCTATGAAGTCCCAGGACAAGAGGACAAAGTATATAGGCTCTGAAATGGGTAATGGCTTTATAAAAAGTAGTAGTGAGCCCACACTTTACATCAAAGTAGCTGAAGGTAAAATTTTGATTGTTGTTTTGTATGTAGATGATCTATTTTTTACTGGCAATTGTGATCTTTTCATTGTTGATTTCAAAGAGGCAATGAAGAATGAGTTTGAGATGACAGACTTAGGTCTGCTAAAGTATTTTCTTGGCATTAAGGTCAAAGAAATAGTGCATGGCATATTTATTTTGCAAACTAACTATGCCAAACAGATTTTGAAAATATTTAAAATGGAGAATAGTAAACCTGCCCCTACACCAACAGCCACAGGATTGAAATTGAGTAAAGAGGACAACAGAAAGGAAGTAAACCCAACCCTCTATAAGAGCATGGTTGGAAACCTCATGTACTTGATAGCCACAAGGCCTGATTTGATGTATGCTATAAGCTTGATTTCTAGGTTCATGGAGAAGCCTAAGGACACACATTGGCAAGCAAGAAAGAGGATCCTAAGGTATGTGAATTGTACAATAGGTTATGGCATCTTGTATGATGTTTCTAATGAGTTTAAGTTGGTTGGTTTCACGGATAGTGATTGGGCAGGAAATGTAGATGACCGGAAGAGCACATCTGGCTATGTATTTCATATGGGTTCCAGTGTGATATCATGGGCATCCAAAACGTCCAAAACGTAGCCCATTGTTTTTCTCTCTATAGCAGAAGCTGAGTATATTACAGCAAATGCAGCTGCATGTCAGCCTATTTGGTTGAGAAGGATCCTTGCACACTTGTATGAGCAGCAAGAAGATGGTACAACCATTCATTGTGATAATCTTTCATCAATAGCCTTGAGATTTGTTATCACTTCATAAGGGAGTTGGTAGAATGAGGAGAGATTGAGTTGTAGTATGTAGATCTGAGCAGTAGCTCACTAACATCTTTACAAAGGCATTGCCAAAAGATTCTTTTAAATGCCTAAGAGACATGCTTGGCATTGTTGATAGCTCCAGAGGTGTATAGCCCCGGAAAGAAGACAGCTCCAGAGGTGTGTAGCCCAGGAAAGAAGGCAGCTCCGGAGGTTCAGATCTGGAAAGACAACAGAAGAGCTCTAGAAATTCAACTCTGGAAGGTATGTGCAACTCTGGAGGTGCTTCAGAGATGTAGAAATAGAACTCTGGAGATGAAGGAAGTCATCTCTGGAGATGCAGACAGAGTGCTCCAGAGATGCAGAGCAGAGCTTCGGAGGTGATCCAGAATGGTAGAAACAGCTTCGGAGATCTACTCCGGAAAGGCAAATGTATAGGTATAACTCTGAAGATCAGTTCCAGAAAGAAAATTGATGAATGACATCTAACTTCAGATTAAGGGGGAGTGTTGGAAGAATTTAATCTTCCGTCAGACAATTAAATGCACCCAACCCCCACGTCAGAACTTAGAGATTTCCAAAATCAATGCCAGCACCGTTTGCACCTACCAGCATTCAATTAGGTAGGTGAGTTTGAATTTGAATTGAGTTTGAGCGCCAGTTTTCTGGAAAGGGAAGAATGAGACAAAAGGAGGGAAAGTCAGTTGACCGTAGATAGAGAAGAAGAGAAAGAGTTATCCTGCAGCAGTAGCAGTGTATGGGAATGTTCCAACAGAGAGCAGTAGAAGGAGAATATAGCAGAGGATAGAAGTTTTTATGTGTAGCAGCAACAGTGATGCACAGACAGCTACAGAGTTCCTACAGGCAGCTCTGGAATCATTTAGTGTACAGCTCCAGTGATTGGGGCATAACAAGAAAATATAGTAGCAGCTCTGCATTGTAATGTGTATGAAGTTTGAATGTATTTTAGTAAAGGAAAATATATACAAAATATATTGCTGTCAATTGTATTGTCTCTCTCCTCTATGTGTTTGTTATTACTGCCCTTATATTGTTGTAGCATTTGTTTTCAAGGTCAGTGGTCTACCTCCTCTGCTTTTCCCTATTGCCAACACACACTACTACCTTCCTCATATTTCACTCTATATGTTCTTATGAAAAGTAAAGTTGTTTAATACTGAGATTTTCTAAAAAGTTAGCAATATTAGACCTACTTTTCTTTCTTCATAAGGAATTTATGTTCTTTTTTTCTTGCTTTTCTAACAGTTATGAGATTTTTTAAAAAATTAGCAATATTGGACATAGATTGATTCCTTCATAAGATATTAGATGATATAGTGAAGCTCAAGGCAGAGCCTTTTTTTGGCTTACTTATCTTCCTCAGTTGTTGTCCCTGATGACCAAACCCACAACTTGGTATATGTGGCTCATTCAGTTGATGATGTTGTCATTTAGTTGATCATGTTGTTTATAGTTTAAGTCTTGATCATGATGTTTATCAGTTATCAGTTGATATAGTCTCAATTGATATGGTTGATTACATTGTTTGACTTTGCATATGTGGTGGGATCTATCATGTTTGGCACTTTGATGCAAGACACATCTTGATGTTGACATTGTTCATTCTATTGTTCAGCATATATGGTGGGATCTATCATGTCTGGCACTTTGATGCAAGACACATCTTGATGTTGACATTGTATTATATATACTTACCCATGCTCAGTTTTGTAATGGTGTTGTTGATACATCATTAGTGGTTGATCTACATATGCTCCATGATTCAATTCAGTTGATGCTCTATGTATTTGGTATAATGGTGACATGCTCTCCTAGCATGATTAATGGTGTTCAGTGGCAAAGGCATTTGTCTCATATTTAATGTTCATATGTTGTTGACATATGGTGGACACATTACTAGTACATTATAATTTGTTTGAAGACCTAGACATTTTGATTTGAGTTTCTTTTTTCTCCAAGTAAAGTTATAAGGTCTTCACTTTAACATTTTCCATGTGAATGGGGTTCGAGGAAGGGACTTGTGCAAAGTTGTTTTAAAGTTTGAAATAATTCAAAAGGCATAATATTGACAGTTTGTTTTAAGGTAGTAACAAGTTGAACAGGTTTCGATGATATGAGGTAGGTAATAGGATTGAAGGAGCCACTTAATATTACCAGCCCATTCTAGGGCACACTAGAAGCACAGGTTCATGATGATATCAGGAAAAAAGGCATTTTTGATTTTCATATTACAAGGTCAAAGATTCGAATATGACGGTTTCATCTTAGGGTTTTATTTCCATTTTTCATTTTGCTGTAATCATGAAAGATCATGAAATTGGCCGGAATCTTTGGAGAAAATTGTCAAAGGGATCTTCTGAAGTGACAAAAGTGTTTTTGTTGTTGATCATCAGCACTCCCGTCACCAGTTAGGTGTTCTCGCTCTATTATTTGCTTTGAATTAAAATGCATAAAGATCATTGAAGATATCTATGTCTACTTTCGAACTTGAAACTCTTTAAAAGCTTTTATGTTGTCGGCTGCCTGAGATCTAAAAATTAGCAGGGTTTGCATTTGGGGTTTGAAAGATAAGCAGAGTTTTGTCATTTGCCTTCGAGGGTTGAAAGTGTTATAGCTATAGTACTACCTATTATTTAATGTCTTCAAATAGCGAAAATGAAATTTTTTCTTTTACCTGTGAGGGTTTTTTAAAATGATTTTGCTGGTCATAATACCCAATATGATATAATCAGATCTATCAAAACCCATTTGTGCGTATGCAATAGACTGATGAAAATTTGTTTCAACTTGGAATATTGCAAGATCTACATTCTTAGTGGAGAGAAAAACAAACAATCCTAGTCTCCTTTATGGGTATTTGATATCTCGATGCATTCTGTTTGGATTGGTTGAGAAAATCTTTCTGTTGATTATGATTATTTGCTCAATCCAGGAATACTTGACAGTTATAATGATATTCAACACATACTTCTTTAACTCTATATACCTCTCTATCAGTTGTAAACTACCTATCATTCAGTTATTACCTGAAATAGTTTTTATAGAAACAATTATCTCTTCAAACTATCTAATGAGAAGAGGAAGATATTATGAATTATATAAAAAGGGCATTGAGTAGAAAGTGTGTGTAGTTGTGTATACATCTAATATAATGTGAATGATGTAGAGTGTACAAAATTTGTACATACATTATTAATATTATATCAGTCTGGATCAAAGCGAAATAGAGTATCCCTTTGTATTTGTTTTTCTTCATGATTAAAGCATGTATTGAAAGGTCAAGTCAGTGAGACAAGAAATGACCTTGCTAGTGAGGCAATTGTAGCCAGTGAGGCTTGATTTAATCACCAGTGAGGCCTATAATTAGTGAGATTCTTTTATTAAGCCAGTGAGGCACTTTTTTGAGTGGTTTTTATGCCCCGGAGGGTTTTCCACTTAGGACAATATCTGTGTTATGGTTTGTAATTGATGAGTTTGATTCTCATGTCTATTTTCTGATCATGTGTCATTTGTCTTAAAATCATTTAATTTACTTTGATCTATACGAACACATACTAGACTTATATCACTATCTGAAACAATAATACTGTGCACGAATGAGTGATTATTTTTAGTCTCAATATTGAGTTGATGCATTGTTGACTTTGATCAATCTATTTAGTTGTCCAAATCTTTCATGATGTCATCTACAGTCAATGGGAATTGTTTTTGTATCAAAGTTTTGAAATACAAATTTTAAGGTCACTAAGTCCTGTATACCACTAATTCACCCCCCCCTCTCAGTGGTATTGTGCTCCAACACCTTCTCCCAAAGTGAAATCTCCATAAGTAGAGGGTATTGACAGGGATTATGTGGAATATAATTCCAGTCCAAAGAGATAGGATTTCTTTTGTTTGTTCATTTTTTTGTTTTTGTTGGCCTTTTCTTTGATCCACAGTTGGATTTCTATGATGGGTATGAATTGAATGGTTTTATGTTTGTGTTGTAGTGTGTTTCTAGGTGAGGCATGCCATGACCTAGGAGGGGAATTCCTGCTACCGGTTCCTCCATTGTTTTCAATTGCTTACTTCCTCACCCATTACATAGATTGGACTAGAAACAAAAATTATTATGTTTACAGTTAGTTTCAACAATTTTGATAAAGGTAGCGATGGCAGCTTTGTTGAAAATGCTCATTTTTAAAAATAATAAATAGATAAAAAAATTATGAAACTAGAGACCCCAAACTTGTTTGATAATACATCCTATTTCCTCATAAGGACACATGCCAAAGTTTAATTAACTGTTTTACATACAAGTTTAAATTGTTATTCTGAAATTAAGTTAGCTTACTATGTTGTTTGGTTTATTTTACCTTTGACATTAAGCAGAGTTGAGCATTGCAGGAGATGGTCCAAGTCATAGAATCACACGACACACAACTAGTCATACAAGTGTCACAAGAATGACATTAAGAAACCAAAAAAGTAAAGATATACTTCAAGAAAGTGGGTATGATGTTTCTTTTCCCTGTTCAAGGATATTCTTTATCATGGGAAGCTTGGGGTATTGTCAGCCAAATTGAAATTGAATCTAGAGCTCTTAGAAACTTGAAATGCAAGCTTGGAGGTTTTGTAACTCCAACTCCAAAGGAAATAATGGTCAAAAGAGAATATTTATAAATTTTTTTCACTAGCAGCACAACAGTTTGTAATACAATTTCTATTGTTGAAAAAATGAAAGGAAAAAATAGAATATTTATAATTTTTTTCGCTAGTAGCACAACAGTTTTTAATACAATTTACTATTGAAAAAATGAAAGGAAAAAAATTAAAAACCTAAAATTTAAGAATATTACGGACATTCCATACCTTTTTTTTGTAGGGTCAGAGATAAATCTTCACGAACAATAACACCATTCTATCAGACTTCTCACAAGTGCTGGCACAAAATCCTCACAATTATGATGCTCATGTGAGTTAATATCACTACTGGTATTGCCTTTATTTGTTTTAGAAACCCATTAAATGGAGCCTGTGAAACATATAGTTTGTTGCAACTCTCTTTGCTTCTGTGTTTTTTCCTACATTTTTCTGTGAATTCAGTTTGACATAAGAATAATTTACAATTATTTAGTGCATTTTCCTCCAATAGGTGACCCTGACCCTTTCGGCGTATGAAGATATGGACAATATTTTGATTTGAAAGATTTATTGAAAAAAAATAACACAGACTGTGGCAGTTACGTGTGTCACGTGTCAGTGAAAGTCATACCAAAGTCTTATATGTTTTATTGAGTCCCCACTATGATACATTGATTGGACAACTTTAGTCTCGTTTATATTTATAGACAATAATTTTTTTTTATGTACACTACTTTTCTAAGTTTATATTTCACATCAGAAATATATAGCATTTATTGCTTTTGAGATATGTATTGTTGTTTTTAATAAAAGTGGCATCCGAAATTTTATAAAATTTTAAATCATTATTTCATTTCTCCACTAACTGTTCAAGCATAGACGAATAGGATGACAGATAAATGATATTTTTGAAATTATTAAATAAAAGAAAATATTTATGAACTATGTTAGAAAAATTTAATTCTGGAAGATGATTGGACGAATAGTTAGAAAATTTGCATCTAACAGATGCATTAGTATAACTGCCTCGGCAGGAACCAGGGCTTAAATTTGACAGTTGTATAGCTGTATTCAGGCATTTTTGCTGTAAAATACAATCAAAATTTTAAAAAGACCGTATCAAATAAAAGGAGAGATTTTGGACAAACTGTGAAAATTTATATAAGATTATGTTGATATATATAATTGATTTTTATATAATCTACTTAGTATAAAGTATGCCATTAGTATTTTAAAGGCAGCATTGAATAGATAACTGTCATAAAAAAAATTGCTTGACAGGCAAGGTCGACTGCCGAATTTAAGCCCTGGCAGGAACTAATAATAACTAACTTGATATTAAGATCAGTGCCAATCTCCAATAAATATTTTTGTGGGCAGCGTGAGTGCTGTGGGACCTTTTTTGGTTGGATAAAAAAGTCTGTACAATCTGCAATCAATATTTTAGTTGAGGCATGCCTAGTTTTCTGCATCATCCAAAAGTTTTAAGGTGACCTACTTGTATCTTCTATTGTAGTTTTTTGCGTAGATTTGAAGAATGGATTTTGGCATTTTAGACTGACAATGAAATTATTAACGTAAGCGTCATCCTCCTATTCTGCATGCCATTAAAAATCCGCATCTTTAGACTTCACATTCGTCCAGCACAACTTCCGTCTTCTATTCTAGTTTTATGCGTAGTTTAGAGGAATGGATTTTGGCATTTTAGATTGACAATGAAGTTATATAACGTAAGCGTCCTCCTTCAATTCTGCATGCCGTTAAAAATCCGTATCTTTAGACTCCACATTCAACCAGCACGATTCAACACGCTTAAAAAATCTACTTTGATCTGCTATCGGCTAAGCTCAAGGTATTGTTGTTTTTATGTGGATGATCGTGCATATTTTAATCTTACGCTGATGTTCCCTGTCACTAATAACAATTCAACACTCTCGAGGGGCCAAATGACAAAATCATCGCTGTAGTACGTGACACTAATGGGTTGGGTCCGTGACTGCGGAAATGACTTGGGTCACACTCCCATTTATAAATTCACTTAAAAAATATGTTATTTGTAAAACTGAAATGTCCAAATACACTTAACAAATATGCTACTTGTAAATTTATTGGCAACGCCTTAATGAAGGTGGTCCCAACATTCACCCAAAAAATATGTGGTGGGTCAGGGTCATGACTGTCAAAATGACTTGGACGACTTTTGCATTTGTAAATCCAATCTAAGATAGGTAGGAGAGAGAATGATGTGGGGTGCAGGACAGGGAAAGAGAGGGGAGAGGGGAGAGGGGAGAGGGGAGAGGGGAGAGAAATCTCAACAATCTAGAGAATACATGTTCATGGGGAGTTACTCCTAGGGCAGCACATCAATTGTTTAAGGACTGGATATTTCACCTTTAAAACCTCTTCAACATACCCATTTCAAACTAAAGTGTGATTACTAGTAAATTAAAACACTATTAAAAAATATATTTATGAAAAATTAGGTGACTCCATATATTTGTGCCTTATCTAAGTGATTTTTTATATATAACCAATACATCTTACGAATGTGATCCCTTATCTTATAAGATGTGTAGACATATCACATTACCTATGTGGAATCATTTGTTGCGATAATATCTCTTTGAAATCCCTGCAGTTGTCTCAGTATAAACCAATAATATAAGCATTGTTCATAGGTAATTAGTTACAGTTGTCTAATTCAAAGAAATTGGTGAAAAGAGATAGTGATAGTTTTTTATGTGAAATAATTTCACTAAAACATCATCGCCATATTAGAAATGTTATTAAGTACTGTCAAAACATCATTTTCATCTCAATGGATATAATTCCTTATTGAACATGAATCCCATTCTTGAATCTACATAAAATTTGGCATATAGAAATATAACATAATCCATCTTAGAAAGATTGTTTGTTGTAGTTTCTTTGTAAACTTTTTGTCCATCTTTCATCCATTGCAATTTGCTAGAATAACTCAATATAAAATAGAAAAGAAACAAATGCATTTATTTTCAATTCATTCTCAAATCAACACAAACTTTGGCATACATAAATATAATGTAATCCATCTTAGATAGATTGTTGTTTGTTGTAGTTTCTTTGTAACAACCCTACCCAACTGCTAACTATTCTAATTGGCTAGATTAGTTTAATATAAAAATTTCCCAAGATAACAAACATCTATATACAAAATTTATATAATATATACATCCAAAAGTTTTGTTTAAAAAATGTAAAAAAGCCTAACTAGTACTTCATGAATGCTACCTAGAAGACTAAGCACCATGGAAGACCACCATATCATTTGTAGCTATTAAAAAAGGAAAAATCTACAAAGATAAAAATAAATGATAAAACAAAATATTTTAGGCTTCGTGGCCTTACTGGCCCTTCCTTTTAGACCACTACAAGCATTGACTACTAGCATAATGAGTGGTGGTGCCTATATAGGGTCAACTACAACCATGGCCATGACAACCCTCACCCCTTAATTTGCCCTTTGTTGTGACTACCTACAGCTACTTTGAGAAGAATGTTGCTAACATCTTTTGTGTCTACATAGTAGCTATCGCCACCCTTTCTCATCTTCCATCGTACACACCAATAGAAAATGCCTTAAAATTAGTGCTCTTTTTTTATTAGTAGATCCTTTTTGTTGGGATTTGGGTGTGTTAATATTTAACTTCAAAGAGTTCCTAAACATAGAGTTTATCTCTAGACTATTAAAGTTATAGATGCAATACGATATGATATGGTAATTTTTAGGTGTTATAGTTTTGCATGGAGGTATGTTTACATGTAGTTATAGTGTGTCAACAACCAAAAGTCATCATAAGAAGAACTCATAATCACATATTTAACTAAGTGATACTAAAAGCATAAATAACAATATAGATATACTTGTGTCAGAGCTAGTGTTCATGAAACACAATCTAGAAGCATAATTAAGTTCAAGAGGATGTTTTAGAATACCACAAGTTGCAAGAAGTGATTAGATGTTTGCATGTGTTACTACAAGCTTAAGATTGGTAGTGGTGGCTATAGAGGAAGACATAAACACATGCACTATATTTAATAAGGAATTATTAATCCTTTTAATGTGCATCAACATGTAGTAATTTATGATGAATATCCATGTGTAGACATCATGTTTTGTGATATGTGTAATATCATGATGTCACATGGCATGGTCAAGGTGTAGTTCTGTGACTCTTGCTATTCCATGGGTTGGTTGGATAGTTAGATGGTTGGTATTCCATGATGATAGTTATATCTATCTACTCGTGCAGATGGGGCAAGGTTTTCTCATGGCTTGTTAGACAGGTGTTGGATGTGATTGACATATGATTATAGAAAAAAGGTATATTGTAAGTCTATATATAGAAACTCTATCAAGAGACTTATATAATAAATCATTCAATTATGAATAATATAACTATAACTCTCTTTTGGTGGGGGATTTTCTCTCATAATGGTTTCCAACATAAAATTTAGTGTCTCACATAGTTCTTGTAGCTTTACATACTACTATGTGCTTTCTTCAATGCTTCTAGATAGATAATATGTTTGTACAATTTTCTTTGAATGGGTGAAAATCCAGAGCTACGTCACACATTGGTTCAACTAACTAGTTTCAATTGAAACAATTTCACCCCAAAAGCTTTTGGATGAAACAATTTGGCCTAAAATCACATGGCCCCTATGTGGCATATAGTTTCACTTGAAACTTTTTTGGCCATTTTTTGAATCAATATAATTTGATTTCAAATTAAAAAAATGTATTTATTTATGTAGGAAGTTTCAATTGAGAGAGTTTTAGCTAAAACTTTTTCAATTAAAACTATATCAATTGAAACTACCTATGTGGCATCCCATGTGGTAGCCAACCCTATATTTTTCAACAAAATCAACAAAAATCATCTTCAACTCCAGATTTCTCCAACCAAAGGATATTTTCATAAAAATATAAAATATGTTTCTGTAGATCTTGGATTCTAGAATTTAACAATATATTTTTTAATTTTGATTAGTTTATTATGAATTTTTTAAATTTATTGCAAGTAGGTTATTATAATCAAATGCAAGGATGATTAGAAATTAAAAAATATATTAAAATATACTTTAAAATTTTAAAAAAATATGACACACTAGAGGAGAGAATCCTCTCCAAGAGGTATAATTTTTTTTAATAATAAAAACTTAGATAAAAGTTCGTGACAGTTTGAGAAAATTTGAGTTTAAAGAAATATTAACAAATAAATAATAATTGAAAAATAATTTTTTTTTGTATGCACTAGATTTTCAAGTTATCTATATAGCAAACAAATTTAAAGAAAAAAATTACTATATTTTTTATGATGTCCCATTGACCTCGCTTTTTCAAAAAGTTTCAACAATTAAAATTATTCTCTTAAATTTATTAAAAAAATACATCCAATTAATTTTTTAAAAATTAAAAAATTTATAACCATAAATTGTAATACAAGTTATACATTTAATTGGTTTATATCATTAAATTAAAATTTAAAACATAC
The DNA here is from genome assembly GCA_027924645.1 of Cunninghamia lanceolata. NCBI lineage: Eukaryota > Viridiplantae > Streptophyta > Pinopsida > Cupressales > Cupressaceae > Cunninghamia > Cunninghamia lanceolata. The sequence goes on along the minus strand of BSBN01000380.1, from coordinate 1,381,524 downwards.
ATGTCACTTTTAGGTGGTCCAAGTTGAAAAACTATATTTGTGTTAGCCACTTCTTTTATGAAAGTTTGGCACAATTCTAAGATTTTACCTAAACACACTATTTATGTTATTTCTCTATCCTAACATAAAATTAAATTGTAATAGTGTTCCTTAATCTCAACATTTGGTATCGGAGCATAAGGTTATTTGGAATTAGAGCATTGTGGTATCCAAGTGTGCATGTTTGTTCGTCTTTCAGTATTGAAACCTTAGATAGAATGGTTGTGTTATAGTTCATGTATAACTAGTTAGAAAAGGAAAAATTTGAAATATGTTATGAAGAGACAACATGGTGTTGAATCTATGGCTAGTACTTCGAGGTCTGAGATTAAACATATCAATGACCAAAACTTTGAGTTGTAGAAGTCAAGTATGGAAGATCTTTTGGTGAATATAGATGTGTGGAGTACAATGTCTTCTTTGGCTAAACTTGTAGCTTTGTTTGATGAGGAATGGGAAAAACCGGATAATAAGGTTAGAAGCACTATTCAATTATGTCTTTCAAATTCTATATTGATGAATCTATTCCTGAATAAATAATGTAATAAACATTTTTGACTAATGTGTAATTAGCTATATTTCCATTCAAAGAATTTTTTATGTCATGAATGTGGTGGACACACATATCCAAATAATTAAAATGCGATTTGACAAGAATAAACAACCACATGGAAATGACTCACTCAATTCATGAGTTTACACAAAACATATAGATTCCATAATTGCCATCAATTGAGATCTAGATTAACAAAAGAATTCATAAGAATCATCACACACTCAAATTGAGTGAGATAGAGGATAACAACCATACTTTACTTAATGCATCCATCTCAAAAAATTTTTTTGGGGGAAAACCATAAACCTACATAATTAGGTGAAACATCATATATACCTAAACCATATAGAATATTTAAAATAATGCATAAACATCCAATGTGGCATAATATCAATATGAATGAATAAAGTGTTACATCTAAATGGAATCATCTACGATGAACATCACCCAAACATAGATATGAAAAAATAAATATTACTCTCGAATTTCAAATCAAATATAATAATCACACCTATAGAATATATAGTGAAAATAGTGAAGCTAGAAGATTGTAATAGTCTAGACATATAAATGTGCAACATATGAATCCCATAATACATAGTCAAAAATCTAGATGCCAATACCAAACCTCATTGAGAACACATTGATGGTAATATAAAACACCATTGCTAATAATAGTAGCAAAACTGAATTAGAAATCAAGAGATGTACAAGGCACAAATGCATGAGGCATTACATCCCCACCCTAAGCCAAGGCTTACTCCTACAAGCCTTAAAAAATGTGAGCATAGAAAACCCTCAACTACATATAATCCTCCCAAGTGAAAGGAAGCAAGGTACGCGGAAACACTTCAAAACACTAATCTATTGAGGGAAATGTAGTGCAAATTTTTAGATCCTTATAGTTATAGGTATGTTAAACTTATAACAATGAGATAGAACAACAAAAAAAACACATAGAATGTAATAGACACAAGATGTACATGGGGAAAACCTTTTTAGGTACAAAACCCCACACTCCAAAACCTGCACAATGTATTATCAAAAACTGAACTGTTTACAATACACTTGCAATGCAAGCTCTTTTAGGAGCCTTCAAATGTTGTTTCTCAAGTAATTCTGGCAACATAATAGTACATACACAAAACACTACGCATACTACTACTCCAAGCACCTCAATATATAGAGTTACAAGGCTTAAACATGAAGCTTCTAGAGGTGGGCATCCATCTTGGCCACATGGCCCATTTCTCACACCCAAGGAGACTTGTCCAACATGCATACACCTCATTTAGATCTGTTATACATGGCATATTTGACTTCCCAAGATATAGCACTCTAGGCTAAAAATAGGCTATGACAGATGTTCTTATGCATCTTACAACTATCATAAAATCTGCCCAACATAATGACACTTAATGTTGTAAGAGAATCCATCATGCAAGACTAAATATAGCATATTCCTCTTACAACATTTCATAACCCAACTTGGGTGCCCAAATATGCCTTTCTCACATGTAAAGATACTCTCTGACACTTGTCCTCACATGTCATATGAATTTCTATAATTAGCTCTTACATATCATAGATTTCATCATACAAAATAACTTCTCTGTCATACCACAAGATGCCGACAAATGGCTATTAGTGCCACCTCAAATGGGATGCCTAGGTTCTATTGTGTTTGACTTGACCATCCAAGTCATATTACAAGTAGGATGACATGTCACAATGCCACCTCAAACTAAATGACAAAACAAGATGTGCAAGTAAATACAAAATTAGGAAAATAAATAAATACATGAATGAATATCATATGTGTTGGGTGAATATTTTTTCGTCAACTCACTGATGGCCAAATAGTTATATCAACCACAGTGTGATGAGATAAATCTCTCCTCTCAGCAAGGGGAGGTTCGCTTTTTTAATTACTTTCAAACTTATCTATTCTAACACTAATCTTCAGGGTGAATCCATATCATCCATTTCTCTTTTTTCAGAAATAATGTTTACAATTTAAAATAGCAACTTCACAATACAAATCAAATATAACCAAGAAACTCATGAAAGCACAAAGTCTATCATTTCTCCTTTTGCTCATTTAAAATTTAGAACCGAATAGGATAAGGTGCAGTTCAAATTCATCACCGAATACTATGATAAAAGCACACAATCAGAAAAGATAGCAGTAGTTCAAAGTATCTCCAATATCTTTTACTCCAAAACATAAAATCACAAACCCAAAGATAAGTATTGCAGCACAAAGTCTCCAAAATTAACTTTAGAATATCTCCTAGATTATCCAAACTCACACTACAATTTGATCAAACAGATAAGGTAGTATAAGGAAAAGGGCATCAGAACAATTTCCAATACACCACAAGTTATTCTAATGCAAAGATTGAATGATCACTTGCTTTTCTATTCACTTGATAAAATATTATTTACAATTTGAACACAAAGTCTCAAAACGCTCTTCAATTTGGCAAAGTTTCGCTTCAATAACTAAAAGATCAAAAATACAATAGAGGCCCTCTTTATTTATAGGGAGGAGCCTAGAGCAAAATTAGGAAAATCCTAACTACTTTGACTTATTCAAACAAAAGAGTCCTATTTGACTTATGACTTCTTTTGTCTCATATGTAATTACATTTTAGAAAATTACACGAGTATGTCCATAACAAAATTCAAATTACATATACAAGAATGAAAATAAACTAAGGTATTGAAAAGGAACTTAAGCTTCCTCCATCATTCTTCTTCAAAAAGTTCTGATATATAGTTTGCATTGCTACCATTTCACACACATTAGGCTTTACTGTATACTCTAAGATAGTGCAGGCCTAGAGAACTGCATCTTTTACTGCCTTTATCACCTTCTCAAGTTTGTCAAGGTTGTCCTTTATATTGTCAAAAGTTGAATGCTGATCATAAAGGCTATCCATCAAAATTACTGTAGGCACTTCATCTTCAAAATTTTGTTGCACCATTTTCTCAAAAGCATCTATCATTTCCTCTGCTGAAAGAAACTTATGACCTTCACCTATCAGAGTGCATGGGAGCTCTTCCAACCTGTGTAGAAGCAAGACATTGTTGTCTTCACTATCTTCACATGCTTGACACAAATCATCAAGTAAGCCTTTTATTATATTGATACGATGAACAAGAGATTCCTTAGTCTTAAGATAAGACTCTTGATTTGAGATGACCCTAATGGCTATCAGATTCTTTATCTTAATCTTTTTCATCTCTATCCACTTCTCTAAGCTTTCTTCCTAATCCTGCAGTTCTTGAGAAAGTAACTCAACCATGTTATCAAGCTCAGCTTTTGTGTTATCCATCTTTTCTTTTCTTTCTATGGTGGTCTTCAATAGAAATCTTCCTTGTGCTAGCAAACACTTCACAATATCTCCTACCACTCTTCCTCTAGCCTGGACTTTTTCCACTTTCTGAATCAGAGGATCTTCTACTGTTACCGCCATAGGCTCCACAATCTCAGATAATTTTACTATTTTATGGAGAATAGTGGCAAGTTGTTCTACTTTGGCTTTATACTGCTCTTTCTCCTTCTTGACTTCATCATATTTCTCAAGCAAGTTGCTGGCAGTAGTTTGAAAATCTACCTTAATGCCTTCATGAGTTAGCTTACCTAACTCAACTCTTGAGACAAGATAACCATTAAAATCAAAATTGTCAATAGTAGCATCCTCTGGTGGCTTGGTGATTTCTGCATATCTGATTCCTTTTTCATTAATGAGCTTGGAGACAGTCTTGGGCTTCTTCTTTAGATTCTTTGATTTAACAGGAAACAACTTGTCAATATCAATTTCATCTAGTGAAATTGCTTACTTCTTTCTCTTAGGAGTGTACGCAGACAACCATGGAGGAAGTATAGAAGAACCTACATTCAGAGAAGAATCCACTACCTATTTTGACAAATCCATACTTATAGATGTTATGGTAACAATAGGACTGGTGTTGGTAAAAACTACACCTGTGTCAACAACTTTCTCTGAACCATCTAGAAGATGTTCCAAAATAGATTGTTTACCAATATCAAAAGATGGGGAAGATAAACTTGGAAGGGAACCAAAAGAATCAAATATAGTCCCAAAACTTGTTCTCAAAGAAGGGGGTACTATCAGAAGAAACAACCAAAATGGGTGAAATAGGAACTTTCAAAAATACAATAAAACTATCAGAAACAGGAAGATGCAGTAGAGGCATAGAAACTTGGGATTTTGATGGGAGATTCCTTTTAGGAGACTGATGTAGATCACCAAGTTGTTCTTGCTCTACATTCTCATTCTTACCTTGTTCTATTTCACCTTCCTCATCAAGCTTATCAGACATTTCTACTTATTGGGCATCATTAGATTTCTCAATATTTTGCTGTTCAGTTTGAACATTTTCAACCTCCATCTACTCAACATTCATGTCTTCAACACCTGATTCAGTGACACTAGAGGTTCTTGCAGCCTCCTTCTTCTTCCCTTCCTTGGATACAAATTTGATTTTTGGCTTTTGTAGTTTAGAAGAGGAAGGAGTGTCACTTTTATTCTTGGTCCAGTTTTCCACATTTTTACCTATTTGCTCTTGAACTTTTGTCTTTGATCCAGTAAGTAATTCTTTCAAACTAATTCCTTTACTCTCTAACCATACATTTGTATTAGATAGGATTGGATGAAACCTTTTCCTTATTGAAGTCTCCTCTTTAACTGACCATCTGACCTCTGAAAGAAGTGAGGAGACTCAACATTCTCAGTATTATATTTGGGATCTAAAACATTTCCATCATCCTCCATTCCTTCTGGAATGTCTGCAAGGTCCAGTTCTTCGATCTGACTCAAATGAAGTCTACAGAAGTCTAGTTTTCTGATCTCATTTTGTGTCCTGAGATCGGCCCAAATATCTTCAACCATTGGCATGTGGAAAGTTGACTTTCTTTTGATTTTATCCTATACCCTCCTAAAATCAAAATGATCTCTTTTCTTGAAAGTCTTCATTGTGACCAATTGTATTTTAGATTCAACTATTTTAGCCTTGGTACTTGACTAGACTAAATACCTTCCAATTTCCACAGGAAACTTAATCCCTGACTTTTTTAGCTCCATTTTTTTATTGTGCACCACAATCAGCTACCTACATAGTTCCATGAGAAAAATCCTGTCACTGGGATATCGTGGAAGTATATATGGATAACTAGGGTAATATCCTACTCTGAGATATGTGAAAGTAGGAAACTATAAGAACAAGTAGCTAAAAGAATTTACAACTTCCCAAGCTTCATCTGGAACTCTCTTCTGAACAAGCTCATTATCCTTTAAGCACATAAATAATGAAAAGAAAGCATCATTAACCCTATCCACATATATCTGCCATATCCACATGTCCTATCTCTGTATCCCTGATCTCATCAACATTAGACTACACTGAAGTGACAGGGAAGACCCCTTGGTATTTGTAGTTCATGATCTTAGTTTTGGATGGAGATGGCTCCATCATCAGCTTTGAAGAAGAAACTGAAAAAGGTGTTTACCATAGACGTTTTGTCACAAATTACAAAAAACCATAATCTCGTAGTTAGGTGAAAGAATGGGTAAATTGGGGTTACTATGATTCGATGATCATGAACGGGGAAACATGCATTTAAGGGCTTGAGTGCACGTAAATCAAGGTAAAAGGTGAAAGTGAGTCAATAGGCTTTGAAAGGTGAATTTTCCCCAATGTTAGAAAAAATTTAGGAAAATGTGCATGGGCTTGGTATGATAATCATTTTTGATGTAGGGGTGGTCAAAAAGACTACCCTTGCATGAGGGAATAAACAAGTTTGATCTGGATGTGCACAAGTGGCAAAAATGCCTGCTAGTGCATATGAGGGAAAAATTTGAAGTGTAGAGTCGGTCGAAAAGACCGCTTGTGCAGGTGTTCTAGAAACTCCAAGTTATATATGTGAGAGCAGGAGTTTCTACCACTATTGCATATTGGGGTAATATAAGGTGTGTAAGGGCAGTGGTTTTAACCGCCCTTACATGAAGGGAAGAACCAAACATATAAGGTTCATGTAGGGGCGGTGAAAATCGCCGCCCTTACATGAAGTATCAACACAAAAATGCGAGGGAAAAAATGTGTATTGGCGGCAGTAAAGACCATCAATACATGTTAAGGAGAAAACTGACAAAACCTAATTCCTTTAACATGGACGGTAAAAACCTTAACCCATCTAAAAATGCATTCAAAACAAAACAAAAACTAGGGTTTAAAGAAAAAAGGGTGAAAAATACATATATAGATGATACAATTTCAACTAATCCAAAAAAGAGAAATTCTAACAAAACAAAAATATAAATGTTTTACTCATATGAAACCCTAGTTCTAAAACAAAAATAAGAAAAAAGCATAGACTTACCTGGTGAAAGAACAAAAACCCTAGACGCTGTTAAGAAATAGAATCCGCTTAGATCTAAAGTGCATGTGAGTATCGTGAAGAAAACTAGCGTGAAGGAGGTATCAATCTCATTGGAGGTTTCTAAAGTGAATAATAAGCAAATTAAAAAGAGTATAAAACACTTTAAAAGGCTTTAAAGTCATGCATTAAACATGGCATGAATGTCATTAATGCTAACTTCAAGTTTGTCGATTTTACAGGATCTGCTCGAATGGTGAAAATCCTTGATATTACATATGCATTAGATAATGTCAGAGTGGCAGATATGACCACCCTTGCATACGAAATTAACTGACAAACAAGAAACATGCATGGGCGGTGGTTTTAACCGGTCATGCATGTTTTTCAAAAATAAGACAAACAAAACATGTATCAGTGGAAATTTTGGCCATTATTACATTTTCAACAACAATACACATGTAAGAGTGGTAATTTTGACCACTATTGCATGTGAAAACAAAAATTTTCTAACACCCCCAAAATAGTCAAAAATTGATATTTTGTGAAGCTTACGACCTAGTCGATTTTCACGATTTTTTCAACAATGTTAGAAGACTTCACACGAGGTCAAGAGGACTTGTCTCAATAAGTGAACTTAGAGTGTAGACTATGAAATAGACAAGTTTGGTAGGGGTTGTCTACAAAATTGAGCGCAACTAATTTTGAGAACAACAACTGGCTCTAACTGGGGAACTTCCTTCGATCGAACTTTGAAACAATCAAAGGGAGAAGAATCCAATCTCTAAGTGCCTTCATCCATGCCATTGGGCCATAGATTCAAGATACCAAAAAGAAAAATACACAAAAGACTAAACAAAATGAAACATAAAAACACAAAACTATACAAATGTACAAATGAACTTATCTGATACTTCAAGGATTGAAATGCTTCAGATGTTGTCCACTGTGAGGCAGCAAGAATGGTGTTCCATCAAGATACTCCAACAAGAAGCTATTTTCACCACAAATTTGATGAATGACGAATGAGCCTCTCCATAGGGAATCAAACTTCCCTTGCATTCCTATTGGTTCTCTCCTCTTATCCCATAACAAGACTTGATCTCCAATTTGAAGCTCACGAGCCTTTGCCTTCTTGTCAAAGAGATTCTTCACCTAACTTTGATGTTTAGCAATATCGTCTACTACCATAGCCCGCTATTCTTCAAGTTTAGTGAGGTACATTATCCTTTTGTCAATAGAACTTTCAAAAGTTCTATCTTCTACTGCCTTTGCCAACTTCAATGCCGACAACTCCAAAGTAATAGGTATCTCTGCATTCAGACCATATAGAAGCTGAAATGGTGACATACCTATTTCCCTTTTGGGGGTAATCTTATCTACCCATAAAGCATCAAACACATCTTTATGCCAAGTTCCCTAATTATCTTCCGCCAGTTTCCTGAAAATAGTAACCAGATTTTTGTTACTAGATTCTACCTAACCATTCCCTTGCAGATAATAGTTTGAAGAGTGAGAAAGGATGATCCCATGTTAATAGAAAAAACTAGTGATCTCATTGGAAGAGAAACAATTAGCATTATCTTCTATAACTTTGTTTCAAACTCCAAACTGGAAAATATTATTTTCCTTAAGAAAATTACATACCACTTTAGAAGTAGCATGCTTCACTGGGATGGCCTCCACCCACTTGGTAAAATAAAAAGTTGTAGTGAGAACAAAGTTGTGTCCCACACTTGACAGTGGGTTCACAACACCAATGAAGTCAATACCCCATTGCTGAATAGGTTCTTCAATTACAACTGGCTTGAGTGGTAATGCAGCCAACTTAGGCCTTCCAACAAATTGCTGACATAACTCACACCTACATACCCAATTGTACGCATCCTGAAACAATGTGGGCCAATAGTACCTAGCTTGCAGAATCTTATGAGCCATCACAGGCATAGAAAAATGTCCTCCACAAGCCAAATTGTGAAAAGACTCTAGAAATATGCTTTGTTGTGCTTTATACACACAACGGAGAAAAACTCCATCAAGGCTTCTTTTATACAAACCATTGTCCCACAAAACATAGTTCATAGACTTCAACTTGATAGTTCATTTCACTTTATAGGATAGATGAGAAGGACACTCACCATAGGTAAGAAAATGAGCAATATTAGAATACCACTCATCTGTAGTAGTGACAAAGAGAATAGTTGGCATATCCTCAACTTCTTCCTCTTCATCTCCTGTTTCTTTTGGTACATTGTCAAAAATAAATTAACACAATCCTCTACCATGCACAAGCTTGGTAGGTTTGATATCAAGATCAAACTCTTGAATCTTGGCAATCCAATTACCTCTTTTGGTTCCAAACTCCTGTTGAGTTAGGATCGACTTCAGTGTTGTGTCTAGCACCAAAACAACAGTATGTGAATTCAAAATATAAAACCGGAAATGCTTTACCACCTTGACCATGGCATAAGCATGTTTCTTCATATTTGAGTATTTCAATTCATGAGCCTTCAGAGGACAACTCATAAATAAAATAGGAAATTGCACACCTTCTTCATTCTGCTGAACAAGAATGGCTAAAAGTGTATGCTTGGAAGCATAACTATATATTATGAAGTTCTTGGTATAATCAAGACAAACTAGAACCAGAGCATGGGCTATGGCCCTCTTGATGTCCTCAAATGTTGCTTTACCTTCCACACTCCAATGGAAAGTAGTCTTACCCTTCATCATGTTGACAATGTGATGGGTTTTCTCTGCAAATTCTAGAATGAACCTTCACAGAAAGTTCACCTTTCCGAGGAAAGAATGAACTGCAATCTTACTAGTAGGCAAAGTAAGACTCTGGATAGACTTGACTCTTTCTAAGTCAATCTTAGTACCTTCTCTATACACAATATGACCGAGAAGCTTACCCTCTGTAACCCCAAAAACTAATTTCTTAGGATTAAGAGAAATACAATTTTGGTGACATCTTTCCAACACCTGTTGCAAATGGTAGGCATGATCTTGATGTTGTTTAGAGAAAATGGTCAAGTCATTAAGATATACCACAATGAATTTCCCCATCTTGTCTCTGAAAGTGAGGTCCATTGCTCTCTGGAAAGTAGCGCCAGCATTGATCAAACTGAACGACATCCTACGATATGCAAATGTGTCCTAAGGTGTTGTGAAAGTAGTCTTATATTGATATACTTTGATGACCTCTACTTGATTATAGCTTGAAAAAGTGTCTAACATAGATAGCATCTCTGAACTAGTTATAGTATGTAGCACTTGGTCCATAATAGGCAAAGGGTAGTTATCTTTTAAAGAAGATTGGTTGAGATTTTTTAAGTCAACACAAATACGGATTTCTCCATTCTTCTTTCTCATAGGAACAATATTTGCAATCCAGGTAGAATGATGAATTGGAAATATTATCCTTGCATTCAACATTTTCTAGATTTCAAAAAGAATAGTACCTAATATTTTGGGATTATATTGCCTCTGATTCTACTTATGAGGCACTGACCCAACCCTGAGAGGAGTTTCATGCTAAATCTCCTTAGGTCTGAAAGACTTCAGATCATCATAAAAATATGCCAGAACATCAATGTAATGGTGAAGAAGTGTAGTGAATTTGAATTTCTCATCAGTAGTGCAACACCTCCCAATGTTAACCATTTTGGGATCTGCTTCGAAACTTAAATTTGCTTGCTTAAATTCCATAGATGAACTTGAATCAAGTTGTTACTGTTGTTTTACATATCTATCATTCTTATCAAATAACATTTCTAAAGAAGCCAAACCTTTTAGAATCTATTTCAGAAACATATTCATGTGGCAGAAAATCACTACCATCAAAATAGAGTTCATTAAAGTTATCTATGTTTTCTAGTAAAGTAATGATCTGATTATCACCATTGAAGACTTGCCAATGGTTAGCATTATCTAGCACACTGGGTCAGAAAACCAACTCAATTGTGTACTTGTTACCTTTGAAGTCCTTATGGGGAACCATGAGGGTGGTAGAGACAGCTAATGAATCAAAATGATCATTAAACTCTCTCGGTACTTCAGAGATGTTGAAAGCATCAAAACCTTCGATGCAATTGCAGACATGATTACAGTAATGCCTGAGCCTTTCATTCTTGGTTTCATAAAGATTTCTCACTTGACAAACCACAAGTTTAGCATCACCCTGAACATGAATATTTTTAATACATTTAACACAAGCAGCCTCCATTCTGAGCAATAATGACTCATATTCAGTGGTGTTATTGGTATTGTCGAACTACAACTTATAAGAGAAGGTAAAGAAATCACCTTGTGGAGATATCAAAATAGCTCTAGCTCCAGATCCAGTGGAAGAACAACCACCATCAAATTCTAAAACCCAAACATCATCTAAATTTCTTACTTTGATGTTTTTGTTACCAGTAGATTCTTCTTCATCAGAAAGAGAGGATTCTAACATCACTATGCTCTCATCTGAAATTTTGTTTGATTTACTAGAAGTATCCTCTGATTCTACATTTGAGATATTTGAACTCTCATCTAATGAACTAGAAGTATCTTCAGTAGACAAGAAACAATTACCCATTCCTGAAGACTCAAACAAAATTTGGGCTTTGGGATTTGCAGTTTGGGTAACAATATATTTTGTCTCCTTCTTAAGAAGCAACTTTTGCATGAAACCTTTAACAGGTATCCTTGCCTCAGATAGGTCCATGTTTAGTTCTCCACCCACATCTTTACAAAAATTACACCCGAGCAAAATTTCATAAGAAGCTGGAACATCAGTCACTAGGACGGTAATCTTGATCCTCTTATCTGGAAAGACTGCAAATGCAAGATTAGGCATCTTTGATTTGACCCAACAATGGCACTTGCTTATTTTCCATGTAGAAACATCTCCCAAAGGTCTTGGTCAAAGTAAGATCGAGGGCATTTGCTACTTTGGCAAGCATGACATTATTGGAAGCCCTAGAGTCTATTATACATTTGCTTAACTTATGACCATTTACCAATAAAGAAACACAGAAAGGTTCTATTTTCCCTAGAGCAACAAGGGGAGTAGTGACAAGATTATTTTGGGTGGATTTATTCTTTGAGGATTCGTAGGTAGTCCTAGAAGGATCTTACCCTATAGGGACAGCCTTATTTTTCACATATTTAGCTAACCTATCAAACTGTTTAGGATTAGTTTGTAAGTACTCTACTTCTGACATCTGGATTTTAGTTTTCCTACCATAATCTATCTGGATTTTGTTGAACTTAGCGATGAAATCTCGCATGGGTTCATGTGGCTCTTTCTTCATCTGCATTAGCTGAGCTAACAAGGCATGTGCATCTTCTGCAGGCTTGAATCTAGCTTCAAACTTGGTTTTGAGAGTATTCCAATTCATTATTGTTTGAGCTTGAAGGTGGTAAAACCAATCTATAGCAGCACCTTGTAGTGTTTCTAAAAAAAGTCGTACTTCTACATCTTCATGTTCCACCCCAAGCACACAAGCTATGCAAAAAGCTGCAATGTGTTCATCAGGATGGACTTTCCCATCGCCATAGAATTTAGGGAAATTCTTCCTTGAAGTATGAGGTAGTTCATGCAATGGAGGTGTTAAATTCAAAGGACCAAAATATTACCCCATGGACCTTGAGCTGCCATTACGCACTGATTGAAAGGTGGGATGACAAACCTTTGAGGGATTCAAATAGACAGAACTTTGTTAGTATTGGAGCTAGAAGCTTCACCTGGTATTGGAGACCTAGTGTTGGTAGGAGGAAAACTCCTAATTCTCTGAAGTCGAGGTCGTGGAGGCAAAAGACCAAAGTTATTTTGCTACATCAACTCAATTAAAGGATCGATAACTCCTTGAGCTCTCTTGCTTCTTGTATACTGTGGGCCTACCAGAATGCAATGTACTCAACAAAGATGTATAAACAACTTTAAACCAATGGAAGAGGATGAAATACTTCAACTCAAAGCGTGAGGCTCTAAATTGTGCATTTTTCCCCAGTAGAGTCACCAAAAACTGTTGGATGAATATTTTGTTGTCAACTCACTGACAACAAAATGGTTATATCAACCACAGTCTGATGAGATCTAAATTTGTCCTCTCAGCAAGGGGAGGTACCCTTTTTTAATTACTTTCAAACTTATCTATTCTAACACTAATCTTTAGGGTGAATCCATATCATCCATTTCTCTTTTTTTAGAAATGATGTTTACAATTTAAAATCGCAACTTCACAATACAAATCAAATATAACCAAGAAACTCACGAAAGCACAAAGTCTATCATTGCTCCTTTTGCTAATTTAAAATTTAGAACTGAATAGGATACGGTGCAGCTCAAAGTCTTCACCGAATACTATGATAAAAGCACATAATCATAAAAGATAGCAAAAGGTCATAGTCTCTCCAATATCTTTTACTCCAAAACATAAAATCACAAACCCAAAGATAATTATTGCAGCACAAAGTCTCCAAAATTAACTTTAGAATATCTCTCAGATTATCGAAACTCACACTACAATTTGATCAAATAGATAAGGTAGTATAAGGAAAAGGACAAAAGAACAATTTCAAATACACCACAAGTTATTGTAATGCAAAGATTGAACAATCACTTGCTTTTCTATTCACTTGATAAAATATGATTTACAATTTGAACACAAAGTCTCAAAATGCTCTTCAATTTGGCAGAGTTTTGATTCAATAACTGAAAGATCAAAAATACAATAGAGGCCCTCTTTACTTATAGGGAGGAGTCTAGAGCAAAAATAGGAAAATCCTAACTACTTTGACTTATTCAAAAAAAAGAGTCCTATTTGACTTATGACTTCTTTTGTCTCATACGTAATTACATATTGAAAAATTACACATGAGTATGTCCATAACAAAATTCAAATTACATATGTACAAGAATGAAAATAAACTAAGGTATTGAAGAGGAACTTCAACTTCCTCCATCATTCTTCTTCAAAAAGTTTTGATATATAGTTTGCACTGCTACCACTTCACACACATCAGGCTTTATTGTATTATCTGAGATAGTGTGGCCCCAGAGAACTACATCTTTTACTGCCTTTATCACCTTATCATGCTTGTCAAAGTTGTCCTTTAGATTTTCAAAAGTTGAATTCTGATCATAAAGGCTGTCCATCGAAATCACTGTAGGCACTTCATCTTCAAATTTTTGTTGCACCATTTTCTCAAAAGCATCTATCATTTCCTCTACTGAAAGAAACTTATGACCTTCACCTGTCAGAGTTGATGGGAGCTCTTCCAACTTGTGTAGAAGCAAGAGATTGATGTCTTCACTATTTTCACGTGCTTGGCACAAATCATCAAGTAAGCCTTTTATTATATTGATACGATGAATAAGAGATTCCTTAGTCTTAAGATATGACTCCCGATTTGAGGTGACCCCAATGGCTATTAGATTCTTTATCTTAATATTTTTCATCTCTATCCACTGCTCTAAGATTTCTTCCTGATCCTATAGTTCTTGAGAAAGTAAGTCAACCATGTTATCAAGGTCATCTTTTGTTTTATCCATATTTTCTTTTCTTTCTATGGTGGTCTTCAATAGAACTCTTCCTTGTGCTAGAAAATGCTTCACAATATCTCCTACCACTCTTCCTCTAGCCTGAGCTTTTTCCACTTTCTAAATCAGAGGATCTTCTACTGTTACCGCCATAGGCTCTATAATCTCAGATGATTTTACTATTTTCTGGAGAACAACGACAAGTTGTTCTACTTTGGATTTATACTACTCTTTCTCCTTCTTGACATCATCATATTTCTCAAGAAAGGTGCTGGCAGTATTTGAAAATTTGCATCATACGAACATAACAAAATTACTTAGAATGGACCATTGTATTCATCATTGATTCACAGGAAACATTACAATGTTCATAACAGCAACATACATATTTCATTATGACTCCAATGTCTGTATATCAACTATTATCAAATCACCCCTATCTGACTACTATGCATTGACGACTTAAATACTCATGGGCAAAGTTGGTTGTGATGCCAACTGTACCGAATCCAAACTACCTGACCCGTTGGTTGGTACCAACAACTAATTCCATCATTTGTTTACTTAAACTATTTTGCTATCTACATTATCCAGTGGCATTAAGGGGATGATTGTGACCATGTACATAAAAATAAAATAGAGTCGACATAGTTTTTAAATAATTATAAATATATAGTAGACATAGTTTATTAAATCAATGAACCTAAAAATAAAGCCAATAAAATAATGTGTATAAATATAAGCAGTACTCAAACATAAATTTAAGAAAAATTAAAATCAAATAAAAATAAAGCAAATATTTTTTTGGCTTGATTGGTTAAATATTCCTATTGCAGGTAAAAGGTCACAAGTGAATTTTTTTTTCAAAATAGTTAAGTTTTTCATGTGATTTGGATTAAATAAAAAACTATTTTTTAGGATTCTTCAATCTTTAAATGCAAAACTATAAAGTAAATAAAATAACTAGCATTAAGTAAAACTAGTAATATGTATATATTTTAGCTCCTCACTCCTTCTAGATATCCTTCTGGAGGTGTCTATTCCACCTATGTGTGGTAAATTAATTAAATAATATTTTAGCTCCTCACTCCTTCTAAATATCCTTCTAGAGGTGTCTATTCCACCTATGTGTGGTAAATTGATTAAAAAAATAAAGTAAATAAAACAACTAGCATTAAGTAAAACTAGTAATATGTATATATTTTAGCTCCTCACTCCTTTAGATATTCTTCTGGAGGCGTATATTCCACCTATGTGTCGTAAATTGATTAAATAAATAAGTGCCCCACAAGAATAGCTCTCGTTATTAATAATTATTTTTGCAACCAATAGAACTGAAATAGTTTTTCTATTTAAAAAATATTTAGCTATTGCTATTGTATAGATGCAAATATTTTAAGAAAACATATTTGAAAAATGATTTATCTTCAATCTAATTGGCAGAAAACTTTCACCCCATAAGGATGATTATTGCGGATCATCAAGATTTACATTATAAAGTTTTGTATGAATACTGGAAATAAATTCATGTATTGCTTTCATTTTCTCAAAAAATTGTCGAATATAACATTCTCCTTCTTAACCTCCATTGTACCACTCGAGAATTTTAAGGGAGTGGAGGAAGGAGCCGCACCCCATCACAACCAAATTTAGCATGTCATAGTCATGAGCAGTTGGGTAGAATTTATGCGTTTCACTCTCTTTAGCAACCATTCTTTATTGCTTTCATTTTCTCAGAAATTGTCTGAATATAACATTCCGCTTGAAGTTGTCCAAATATGAATATAACATTCTAGTTGAACTGAAAATAGAAAGGTACGTTACACTTATTTCTTTTGGTTAATCTACATTGTTCTGGATCTGGTAGTGCTCAGGTACAATTTGGGTCTATGACACTTTAATTTTATTCAGCATCTCTTCACAAGATCAACCTGAAAATCATTGCTCTCTCAGTCTATTTAGTTGTCATTGGCTAGAACGGCAAATAGCTGTCATTGGGTACAATTACAATTAGTTATATTTGGGTTTTATTTGTTCTATAATAGTCTTCCTAAATAATAGCCAAAATACTCAAAATACCCAAAAGTTTTAGGACTACTGAATTTGTTATGTATTAAAACCAAAACTCTTATTGATGTGGAATTTAGATTATGTTCAGAGGGACTTTGCTGAATCCTTATCCCACTATTTAATACAAACGAGATTTATTTGCTGCAGTAAATTGACAAGGAGAGTGACTGTAAAAGAAAACAGCATTTAATGGAATTTGCATTGGATTTTAGGCTGTTCAGGATGATGGTTATTCTTCTTCTTTTAAGCTTGTTGAGTTTAGAATGCATTGAAGATAATGAATGTCTGATTATTGCTATTAAGGTGCTATTATATATTGGGTATTCTTCTCTTTGCAAAACTGTTTGGTGGAGAGTTGATACAGATGAGTACTCTGATTATGTAGATGCTGAGGCAAGACATTTGAAATTTTATGAGCACACAGTTTTCCTGATATGTGTTTATCATATAAATCTATTTACAACTTTTCTCCCTTAGTTGGCAATATAAAAGCTTCATGAATTTAGTCTGACATAAACTATTTAATTGTTTTGGACTTTTTGAGCGGAAGAAATCTGTGAAGGGTGTGAAAGATAAGAGGACACAGAAACTGTTGGGATCAAGGCCACCTATTTGTATAGATAGATGCTGTGGGTGCAATCCATGCACACCCATATTAGTTATAGTTAGCCCTCAAAAAAGAAGTTTTCAAGAAGATAGCAATATAGTTAATAATAGTCTAGACTCTGATTATTATCCTGAGAAATTGATGTGTAGTTGTGGCACCTATATATACCCACCAAGGAAGTAATGCAAGTATACCCTTATCAATTCAAAATATCTTTTGATTCACATTGTAACTACACATGTAAATCTAAATGTTCACCCATGATAATGAAGTTAATATTAGTGTTTTTCTTAAAATGACTGCATTCCTATACTTTTCTTCCATGTTCACGTGCAAAAAATTTCCATTGAAGTAGTCCAATATGCATTAATGATAAGTTTTTTAAATTTTGGAAGGTCTTAACTTAGATTTTATTGGGAGTGGTCCCTAACTAGTTTAGATATCTTACATCCATAGATTTTAGAGTTATTTCATTTTATATGTTATAAAGTAATTCAAAAATAGGAGCCTCCACAAGAATATCTTATTTGAAATATATTTTTCTAAATATAGGAATACTAGTTTTATATATAATTTTTAATTTAAAATAATTATAAAATAACTCTTAGTAATTAAAATATCTCTTCAAATAAAATATAAATAAATAAAATAATCCTTATGAGTCTCATGTAGTTGTTTTATTTTATTTAGGTAACAGTTATTTTATTTTACTATTTTAGAATTATTTTATTTTACTTAAGAATTATTTTATTTTGTTTGTGGTTATTTTATAGCTTTAGTTATTTTTAAATAGTTGTAAAGTAAAATAAAATAACTCTTAAGCTCTTCAAATAAAAATAACAAAATAATGAGTTATTTTATTTACTTAAAAGTTATTGGCCCTTTTTAGTTTAGTTTTTTTTCTTACTTAAACATGATGGTCCTTGATGCTACTTTAGAATGTGTGAGGAGGAATATTTTATTTAATTTTTTTAATATTTTAGTTTAACTAGTTATTTAACTCATAAATTAGTTATTTCTTGGAAAAACAATTTGTTCAATTAAATATAGATACTACATAACAAATATTTAAACATGATTTATTACTTCTAAAACTAATCAAACATTAAAAAAAATTAAAACACAACTATTCATGCACATTTTGGTAGAAACTTAGCTGCTCTGCAAAGCAACAAGTTTAATTCTAACTATATTATATATCTTAAGAATTATTATAATATTATAATTTAGGTTAGATATATTATTATAATATATTATATATTAATTATATATAATATAACCCTAACCCTAACGTTAATCTTTACAGTAATTCTAACCCTAACCTTAATTCTACCCTTAGATCTATTCAAAGTTCTATATATATGTATAAATGTAAATGACTTTTGGTGTTTTATTAATGGCGTAAGTGTGTTAAAAAAAACACTTACCTTTTACTTTAAAATTGACTATCATTTACATGTGGAATTATTAATATTTAATAATAAATATTATAAATCTAAAATGTGTAGAGATATCAATTTGAAGTAAAATGAAGTAAAATAAAATAACTTAAAAGTAAATAAAATAACATCAAATTAATATATCTTTAATATTAATATTTAATAATAAAATACAATATTAATATTTAATAATAAACATGATATTTTCAAAATAAGGAGGTAAAACAAAGGTAAAAAAAATGTATGTAATGTTAGAAATAATTTCAACCAAAATTTTATACATGTTTTAGGTTTGAATAAACGATTTGTTAATTTGAGATAATTTTTTATTTGTCAATTTAGTTGGAAATTTGATGGGCAAGATATAAACCTTAAATAATTAAATAATTAAGAAAAATCATGTATATAGTAAATAAATAGTTGTAATGTGAAGTAAATAAAATAGCTTCAAATTGATATCTTGCCACATTTTTTAGATAGATGTATTTAAGATATCTATACTAGTTTTAACACTAATTCTAACAGTGATTTTATCTCTAACCCTAACTACTAATTCTATTACTAATTCAAACCGTAATTCAAGTCCAAATTATAATTCTAACCCTAACCCTAATTGTAACCCTAACCTTAATTCTACCCTTATATATATCCCTATTAAGTATAATAGGTATGCTAGAATTATATATAATATAACCCTAATGAAGTAACGTTAATTCTGACAGTAATTCTACCAAATTCTATCCCTAATCCTAATAGTAACCTTTTTTTCTAACCCTAATTCTAACTTGAACCTAACCCTAACCTTAACCCTAATTATAGGTCTGACTTCTAATTTGAACCCGAATTGTAACTATAACCCTAACCCTGACAATAATTCTAACCCTAATTGTATTCCTAATTCCAACTCTAATCCAAACTGTAATTCTAACAATATTTTTATGCTGAGAGGTGTAACCTACAATGCAGCATAGGGTGGAGTGTAATGGCTTGAGTGTGTTAGCAAAAACAAATTTAAAAAATAATTATACAGGGGACATATTAAAATAATAATAATAAATATTATTGCAAATTAATAATTAAAACATATATATATGCATAACATTAATGTTTAACAACTCTCCAATACCTAAAACAATTAGATAATTTATAGAAAAAAGGAAGGAGCATAAATAAAGAAGAAGTGGAAAATAAAATCAAGAACCAACAAAAAAAAATCAAAATAAAAATAACTATTGATAAAAATTTAAATAATCATCTCTCAAAATTATTTTGGCTTTCTATTAATTTGTATGTTTTAGGTCGGTGTTATTAAATTAAATAATTTATCATAATATGGATAAGTTATATTATTTATTTTCTTACAATTTACAAATGGCGTATGACATGGGATCAATTGAACATCTGTAAAATCCCCATTCACTTTTAATAGTCTTTTAAAAATATTTTATGGAAGAAGGAAGAATCACAAAATAAAAATTAAGAAGCAAAAAAAAAATCAATATCAAAATAACTGTTGATAAAATTTAAATAATCATCTCTCAAAATTATTTTGGCTTGCTGTTAATTTGTATACTTTAGCATGGTGTATGCATAAATATTAAAAAAAATAAATTAAATAATTTTTAATAATATGGGTAAGTTATTTTATTTACATTTTAAAATTTACAAACATCATAATATATATTCAGAACAAAGAAACGTGGCACGTGCGGTCAATTGAACATGCATTGGAATACTTCATATTATATGTTTAACTGTTGATAAAAATTTAAATAATCATCTCTCAAAATTATTTTGGTATGGTGTTAATTTGTATGCTTTAACATGGTGTTAATGGTGTATGCATAAATTATTTCATATTTTTTGAATATTAAAAAATTTAAATTAAATAATTTTTCATAATATGGAACTTAGCATTATCTAAATTATTTTATTTACATTTTACAATTTACAAACATCATAATATATATTCCCAACCAAAAAAAAATATGACACATGACATGGGGTCAATTGAACATGCACTAGAATACTTCATATTATATGTTTTGCTTATGATGTCAAATGATGTCTTTAAACAAGTACTCTATACCAAATGGTTTTATCTATTAATATAAATTTGAGAATTAATATTGTACCAATGAAATCATTTGAAATGACCCAATCCTAACACTAACCCTAACACTAACTCTAGTGTTAGAATTAGGGTTAGGGTTAGAATTAGTGGTATATTAGATATATGAAAATGGAAGCCTAATGGGATAATATAAATTTGAGAATTAATATTGTACCAAGGAAATCATTTGAAATGGCCCAATCCTAACACTAACTCCAATGTTAGAATTAGGGTTAGGGTTAGAATTAGTGGTATATTAGATATATGAAAATGGAAACCTAATCGGATTGAAAAGGGTGGCTAGTGTGGGTAAAGGAGATATCTCAACATAGAACAAAACTCTAAAAGAAAATATATAATAATAGAATAATGATAAGTAAGAATACAATACCTCAAAAGATCTAAAAAATGATAATGCCATCAGAAATCATATATCTAAGACCCTCAAAGTGATATATCATACAAAATGTGTACCAAGTCAGCTCATGGTGGGAAAGAAATGGGCAAGAGTAAACAAAAGTATAAGTTTTGAAACTTGGAATTTAGGGTCAATTTCATGTGATACAATCTGACTTTTAAATATTGCTGTGGGACAATGGAACACTAATATTGAGGTGAGGAATGAGTTTTATGACATGGGTTAGAGTTAGAATTAGGGTTAGAGTTAATGATAGAATTAAGCTTAGTGATAAAATGAGGGTTAGCGGTAGAATTAGGGTAGGTTAGAATTAGGGTTAGGGAAAGAAATGGGGTTATTGTTAGGGTTAAAATTATGGTTAAGGTTTAGAATTAGAGTTAGGGTTAGCGTTACAGTTATAATTTGAGTTTGAATTAGTAATATAAGTAGTATTGGGGTGAGAATTAGGGCTAGGGATAAAATCAAGATTAGAATTATAATTAGATTTAGGATTATGATTACAATTACGGTTATGATTACCATTAGAATTGGGGTTAGGGTTAGGGATTAGGTTACAATTAGGGCTAAAACTATGATTATAATCAAGGTTAGGGTTGTGGTTAGAATTAGGGTGAACATTAGGGTTAGGGTTATAGATACATTAAAACAACAAAGGTCATTTACATTTATATCTATATACAAAACTATGGTTAGAATTAAGGTTGGGATTAGAGATGGAACTAGTAATATAATTAGGGTTAAGTAGATCTAGGGGTAAAATTAGGGTTAGAATTATTGTTAGGATTAAGGTTAGGGTTAAGGTTTAGGTTCAAGTTAGAATTAGGGTTGTAAATATGGTTCAATTTGGGGATAGAATCAGGCTTCGGGTTAGAATTACTTTGAGGATTATCGTTAGCGTTAGGTTATATTATATATAATTATAGCATACCTATTATATTATATAGCGACAAATATAAGGGTAGAATTAGGATTAGGGTTAGGGTTAGGGTTATAATTAGGGTTAAGGTTATAATTAGAGTTAGGGTTAGCATTACTATCAAGATTAAAGTTAGGGTTAGGGTTATAGTTACAATTTGTGTTTGAATTAGAGTTTGAATTAGTATTGGGGTAAGAATTAGGATTAGCGATAAAATCAAGATTAGAATTATAGTTGGATTTAGTGTTAGGGTTAAGATTATAGTTTGAATTAGGGTTAGGGTTAAGGTTTAGGTTAGAATTAGGGTTAAACTAAAATTAGAATCAGGGTTAGGGTTGGGGTTACAATTAGGGTTAGTATTGGTCTAAATGGTAGGATTAGGGTTATAGTTACAATAAAACACTAAAAGTCATTTACATTTATATCTATATATAGAACTATGGTTAGAATTAAGGTTGGGATAAGGGTTGGAATTAGGAATAGAATTAGGTTTAAGTAGATCTAAAGGTAGAACTAGTGTTAGGGTTAGAATTACTATCAAGATTAACATTAGGGTTAGGGTTATATTATATATAATTAATATATGATATATTATAATAATATATCTAACCTATAAATTAAAATATTATATTATATAATTATAATAATTCTTAAGATATATAATATAGTTAGAATTAAGCTTGCCACTCTGATTGTACTAGCATATCTAGATTTAAAAATATATCTAAAGTACGCTGACATATATCCTTCTCAAGGTGCCTATTTTTTAATCAATTTACCACACATAGGTTGAATAGATGCTTCAAGAAGGATATCTCTAGGTGTATTTTAGATATATTTTTAAAATATAGATATGCTAGTTATATAAAGATATAAATGCAAATGATCTTTGTTGGTTTATTATAATGTTCACCCTAATTCTAAACCCAATTCTAACCCCAACCCTAACGTTCACCCTAATTCTAACCCCAATTCTAACCCCAACCCTAACCTTGATTCTAATCAAAGTTTTTCTAACCTAAACCCTAACCCTAATTCTAACACTAATTCTAGTGACAATCGTAACCCTAAATCCAATTATAATTCTAATCTTGATTTTATCCTTAACCCTAATTCTTATCCCAATACTACTTATATTACTAATTCAAACCCAAATTATAATTATAACCCTAACCCTAACCTTAATCTTGATAGTAATTCTAACACTAACTCTAAATCTAACCCTAATTCTATCCGTAATTTTAACCCTAAATCTATCCATAACTATAACCCTCACAATAACTCAAATTCTATATGTAACCCTAATTCTAACCCTAACTTGTGTTCTGTCACTAAGCTTAATTCTATACTTAACTCTAACTCTAACCCATGTCATAAAACTCATTCATCACCTCAATATTAGTGTTCCATTGTCCCAAATTAATATTTAAAAGTAAGATTGCATCACATCCTGGATTTCAAAATTTAAAACTTATAATTTTCTTGACTCTTGCCTATTTCTTTTCCACCATGAGCTAACTTTTTACACATTTAGTATGATATATCACTTTTAGGGTCATAGATATGTGACTTTCGATGGCATTATCATTTTTTAGATTGTATTCTTACTTATCATTATACCATTATTATATCTTTTCTTGTAGAGTTTTGTGCTATGCTAACATTTATCCTTTACCCACCCTAGCCACCTTTGCTAATCCCATTAGGTTTTCATTTAAATATCTAATATACCAATAATTCTAACCCTAACCCTAACCCTAATTCTAACACTAGAGTTAGTATTAGGGTTATGGTTGGGTCATTTCAAATGATTTCATTGGCTCAATATTAATTTCCAACGCATGTACATTTCCACCCTAGTACTTGTACACATAATAATAGTATTTGTCAACATATTATTCTTATCTATTTCTTTTCAAATACTCTAACCTTTCAAAATTACACAAATCAATCATATCATGGTTGTTTGATTTGAGTTCCACAAATCACTCATGTTTTATTTGGATCTCTTAGCCTTGTTTTAGGATCTTACTTTTTTAACACCAAAATTACACTCTTTTGGCTCAAAATTTGTGTTGGTGTATAACTCACATGAGATATTCCTAACATAACCATAGTTAGACGATTTTTCTCACATGTGGAAAGACTAATTCCACTCTATGATTCATTAGTAGGTGTGTTGTCTCATATTCGACACATCGCTATTGAACCTTGAGCTATTGTCTTGGTTTCATTTTTGCCACCTTCTGTATTCTCATGGAGTCTTGTTCCTAAAACTTCACCTATTTATACCACTTCAGTTGTAAATCAATTCAGTTCATTTTCAATACATTGCATTTGTGTTTGATCTCTAATCCATTGATCTTGGACTTCCGCTCACACATGGTATTAGAGTGACTAGAATAGTGTCAAATTGTTTGCTTGTTGATTACATCTCCATTGGCGAATCTCTGCAACCTCTCTTGCATGCTAGGCTCAATTTGACCTTCTATCACTGCATACAAAAAGGGAAAGTGCACACAATCACTTCTTCTATCACTAAAGCGCCACCTTAAATTCCAAAACTGAGTTAAAAACTCAATTAATTCATCAACTCTAATAGGGATAAAAAGAGATAAAATGCCACCATCTAAAATAGAGTTGAACTGATGGGTCATAAGTTCAGTTGTTGGTGATCATATGTCACCATTTTTGGAAATGTTTATAAAAATAGAACCTTGTAGAATCTACAAGATTTTAATGAACCAAAAGTATTATGATGTCGGTGGTAAAGGCACAGTTGAACTAGTGAATGGTATTCTAAATAATGTATTCTACATTCCTAGTTTATTTAAAAATTATCTGTCAGTATATGGTTAGGGACTCTTATTTCATAAACCCACCTAAGATATGCTTAAGGAGAGGGGGAGGGTGGGTGTTGGTGTATAACTCACATGAGTTATTCCTAACATAACCATAGTTAGGCAGTCTTCGTCACATGTGGAAAGACAAATTCCACTCTATGAGTCATTAGTAGATGTGTCTTCTCATATTCGACACATCGTTGCTACATTTGAGGGTGATTGAACCTTGAGTTATTCTCTTGGTTTCATTTTCACCACCTTGCCTATTCTCGTGGAGTCTCGTTCCTCAAACTTCACCTATTTATACCGCTTTGGTTGTAAATAAATTCAGTTCATTTTCAATACATTGCATTTGTGTTTGATCTCTAATCTATTGATCTTGGACTTCCACTCACACACTTTGCTTATTTAAAATCCAAAAAAAATCATATATTAAAAATTTTAGTAACTATTCTAATAAGCTTGTAATCTAAATATTTCCATAATCTGGGTGCATTTCTTTCCAATTTGTAATCTATTTTATATTGTTTTATGTGAATTTTCAAAATACAATTGAATTTCATACCAAAACCCAATTACTTTATAGTTTTATTTTCAATGCAACCTTGGAAATGTTAGTTCTTGTTGAAACAATTCGGTATGTAGCTTGTTAAACATTTTTTATTGGTGTTTATTCTTCATATTTGTTCACCTTGATAATCTTTCATGCAAGCATGGGAGATAGAATGCCAACAATTGACACAATTATACTATTGGAGAATTGTATAATTCTAAGCTCTTTTTACTTAGTATGATGTTCGATAAAATAATTCAACTGCATGTTTTATATGTATATAGTGTTGATAGAAATAGAACAATTAATATAGTAGTTAGAAAATTTTAATGAGGATCATGCATATAATATCTTCCAAAATGGAATTCCTAATGAAACCCTAATTCTAACCCGAATTACTAATATAGATTATATATTACTGATAAAAGTAATTATACTATATATATCTTGCTTATATTTAGTTTTTTTTCAAAAGTAATATTTTGTGGGCTTGCATAAAATATTTAAAAAAACAAAACTAATTCATATCTATTCTTGAGAGAATGAAGAAAGGGGATTAAAAGAATATTAGAAGTAAATGGGGATTTTACTTTATTTTAATTTAATGAGGGCTAGGGTTATAGTTCTTCAATCTTTAAAATCACAAAAAAAAAATTAATATTTAGTTTAATGACCTTTGTTTTAGATTTTTACTATGGGAATTATATCTGTTAAAAAATTATAATTAAGTTTTTTTGTATCATTTGGATTAAATTATTAAAAAATATTTCATTAAAACCTAATTGCTAATTACTTTAGTTTAATGCCGAATAGGATTATAGTTCTTCAATCTTTAAAAGATTAAAGTTTTTTCTATAAGAATTAATTCCAATAGACAATTATAATTAAGTTTTTAATATCATTTGGATTAAAATAAAAACTAATTTTTAGGATTCTTCAATCTTTAAATGCAAATCTATAAAGTAAATAAAATAACTATCATTAAGTAAAACAAGTAATATGTATATATTCTAGCTCGTCACTATATATATATATATAATTAAACTAGCATAGATATCTTAAATACTTCTATCTAAGCATCTTTTAGATAGATGCATTTAAGATATCTATGCTAGTTATATCTACATATATCCCCAACTAACATTTGGTTATAAGAAAATTAAATTGAAGTATTATATTGAAAGAAAAACCCTAAATATCTACACATATCCCGAGCTGGCATTTCATCTTTTCTGCTATTGAAGGTGGAGTTTAATGTCAAGAATACTTACTTCTTACAGGTTGCATTATATTTAAAAACAAACCCTAACTCATTCTTATCAAAAATCTTTTTGCAATCATTGTCTCCTCTGCCATTAAAGGTGGAGATTGATGCCTAGGATACTTACTTTTTACAGGTTTTGTTTAGGATGAGTAAGTTGAGTTTAGGATGAGCAATTTGAGAGGAGGGAGGAGATTAAAACCGTACTTGTGAAGATTTCAGATCTCCCGGATGAAATAATCGTGAAAATATCTAAAAATTTATCGTTTATTGATCTTGCAAATTTGATGTCATGTTGCATGGCTGTGGCCTCCGGGGCCAAACATTTTTAACCAGGATTTGCAAATCATAAGAATACATAATTTGCAAGAGAAAAATTAAGGCGCTCTCATACTTGAAGAGAGATCTGCTCAGATGAAGTCTTGGAAAGAAAAAGTCCTTTTTGGCGACATAAATCTGAAAGGCCGCTTGGAACCTGATATACGCATTTTAAGGTTTGAGATTTAGGGCACAGGAAGGAAAAGAGGAAAGAGAGGAGAGAGAGGTGATGTAATTCGGCTTTTCACCTGCGTGTTGCAAGGAAGGATGTCGGCAAAGCTTGTGGAATCTGGATTTACACATGTAAGTTGTATTTTCTTAAAAGTTTTAAGGACTTAATAAAGTTTTTTTTTTTTTTTTTAATTTACTGTGAGTGATGTTATTCCATGAGACCATATTTCTTTTAGGCATTCTTACGTCTATCTATTGCATTTATTTAAAAGATTCTAAAGCCTTTCAACAAAATCATTTCGTGCCTATGCTCCAATCGACGCATTCCATGTTATGATGGCTCCTTGAAGTTTTGCCAGCAGCTACGCGCCCTAATCTCTGAAATGACGCCTCTTTGAGGTATTCTGCCAATAAATTCACGATATATTTTTTGCGATAGCTGAAATGGGGAACATCTCATCTTGATCGATGCATCGTTTGTAAGGATATTCACATCCACATCTATATCTAACAAGATGTCACATACTAACCAGCTATTGTTTAAAGCATCGATCGGTAACACCTGATCATGAGTCGATTTATGTATTGTAAGCTTGCTAAATGAAATACCCAATAGATATGCTCCCTGAATTTTGGAGCAGGTTCATCCTGCACGAATGCATTACCTACGTCACTCCTCATTCTTCTGTTCTCAAAATTTCAGACAATCCCAAGGCTAATGATATGGACACACTATCATTCAAATCGTTGTCTATACTATGCAACTTTCATGCCACCTCCTCAATCACATGAGCTTTATCTAAGCGGTTGACATATTCCTTTATCATAACATGAATCTCGTTTTCGTCGATGCTACACCTCTTTCCTTTTTTTTTTTAAATGATTACTACATTTGGTTTGGGGCTACGCATTGCTCAAGAGTCACATAATGTTTTCTCAATGCTCCATTGTCAACAAACTTTCCTTGTTGAGCATCAATCTGCTTCTTAACAAACTTTCCTTGTTGAGCATCAATCTGCTTCTTCAGATACAGTGCCACAGTTAATAATGACCTCTGAAATCTCTTTTAATCTCCCAAAGTCTATATTGTTGCACTACTTTTTTTTATTGTGGATACATAATCTTTGAAATCAAGGATAATAAGTATTTAAGACAGTGCCAGACTCAAATGATTAGTACAGTGGTCATCATTTGGAACCATTGTTTTGATGGCTACATTAAACTTTGAATGGTTGTGCAAACTTTTGTAATGGCATGTTGATTTTTGTGAAGAGGTGTGCCTACCTTCTAAGATCCCGCCATGTATTTGGCTGTGTACTAATTTGATATAGCTGCAACATTTTATATTGGTGAAAATTACCTGTGGAGATTGCAAATAATGTGCCATGATTTCAAACTATTGTCTAAGTGCTTCATTTGCATGGGGTGGCATATTGCTTAACCTCCACATTGTTCTTAGATGGTTGTGCAATTTTTTTAGGGATAAATAATAATTATTATGGTCTATCTGTCTATCTGTCTATCTGGTTTGGTTGTGTCCGCATCTTCTTTGCTTTTATGATTGTGATATTAATTCTTTTCCACTTTCTTGGCACTCATATTTTTCCAATGTCATATAAAACTCTTGTCCTTTTACTGCTCGTCTAT
This sequence comes from Cunninghamia lanceolata, assembly GCA_027924645.1. Taxonomy (NCBI): domain Eukaryota; kingdom Viridiplantae; phylum Streptophyta; class Pinopsida; order Cupressales; family Cupressaceae; genus Cunninghamia; species Cunninghamia lanceolata. The sequence goes on along the minus strand of BSBN01000380.1, from coordinate 1,352,633 downwards.
TACTTTTGAAGCGAAATGTTGATCCTCCTATATTATGACTTGTTATTAGCTTGTCAATATCTAGCGAAGAGTTATACCACAATATGCTTAAGAACTCTCGAGGTCCTTAGCTTTTTATTACATTTTTTCACTACACAAATATCAAAAAATGTTTATACCTTTTCTAAAACATCTATTGTTTTTTTTAGTTGAGGGAAAATTTCATAGGAGCCAATGAACAGCGGCAACTAAAACAACATTTCACATAAAGAGATTTCTGGAAACTTATCGGTTCTTGCTTCTTATTTAAGTTGTATATATATTATGTTAATACTTATTAATGCGCGTGTTTTGCATGTTTTCAGCTTGTGTGAATCTGTTAAAAACTTAAATGCAGTTTGTAGCTGCAAAGCCCGTGTGGTGTTGAATAGCATCGGCTGGACAGAATGAAATTATGTGGAAACCTGCAATGCTAAAGTCATTAGCAGCCCTTTGGAGAAGATTTAAAAATGTTTGCAATTTGGAATGAACATAAGAAAATTCATTTACATATAAAAGTGCTGTCCAACATTTGAATAAGACACCAGGAGAATTAAAGAGGCCAGACCGGAAGAAGACATTGTATCATTTCCTTGTACAGACATGAAAAAGCATACCGCATTGAGCTTGTTGGCAAAATCCTGATGGGTTTGAGATTTAGGGCACATGAGAGAGAGGTGATGGAATTCTGCTTTTTCACCTACGTGTTGCATTGTTAAAGGTTTCTAAACGAAGGATGTCGGCAAAGCTTGTGGAATCTGGATTTACACCTGTACGTTGTATTTTCTCAAAAGTTCTAAGGACTTAATAAAGCCCTTTGTTTTTTAATTTACTGGGAGTCATGTTATTCCATGAGACCATATTTCTTTTAAGCATTTTTACGGCTATCTATTCCATTTGTTTTAAAATTTCTATAGCCTTTCAACAAAATGATTTCGTGCCTATCCTGAAATCGATGCATTCCATCATCCGTGTTGTGGTGCCTCCTTGACGTTTTGCCAGCAGCTGCGCTCCCTAATATCTGAGATGACGCCTCTTTGAGGTATTCTGCCAATCAATTCACAAATCTAGTTAGCCATAAACAATATATTTTTGTGATGGCTGAAGTGGGGAATATCTCATTTTGATCTATGCATCGTTTGTATGGATATTCACCTCCACATCTATATCTAACTAGATGTCACATACTGACCAGCTATTGTTTAAAGCATCGATCGGTAACACCTAATCATGAGTTGATTTCTGTGTTGTATGCTTGCCAAATGAAATACCCAATAGATATTCTCCCTGCATTTTGGAGCAGGTTCATCCTGCACGAATGCTTTACCTACGCCACTCCTTATTCTTCTTTTCTCCTTAAAATTTCAGACAATCCAAAGGCTAATGATATGGACACACTATCATTCAAATCATTGTCTATACTATGCAAATTTAATGCCACCTCCTCAATCACATGAGCTTTATCTAAGCGGTTGACATATTCCTTTATCGTAACATGAATCTTTGTTTTGGTTGATGCTACACCTCGTTTTTTTTTAATGATTGCTACATTTGCTTTGGGGCTACGCATTGCTCAAGGGTCACATAATGTTTTCTCAATGCTGCTTGTTGGGCATAAATCTACTTCCTAAGATACAGAGCCTCAGTTAATAATGACCTCTGGAATCTCATTTAATCTCTCAAAGTCTATATTGTTGCACTACTTGTTTATTGTGGATACGTGATCAACAATAATAGTAAGTATTTAAGATAGTGCCAATACTCAAATGATTAGTACAGTGGTCACTATTTGGAACTATTGCTTTGATTGTTACGTTAAAGTTCAGATGGTTGTGCAAACTTTCTTAATGGCTTGTTGATTTTTGTGGAGAGGTGTGCCTACTTTCTAAGGTCGTGCCATGTATTTGGCTGTGTACTAACTTGATATAGCTGCAACATTTTATATTGATGGAAATTACCTGTAGAGAATGCAAATAATGTGTCATTATTTAAAACTATTGTCTATATGCTTTATTTGTATGGGGTGGCATATTGCTTAACCTACACATTGTTCTTAGATGGTTGTGCAATGTTTTTACAGATGAATAATAGTTAATATGATCTATCTGTCTATCTAGTTGGGTTGGGTGGCCTTATGCCCAAGTATTCAATGGCTTTCCTTGCTGTGTATAAAGTTTGAACCACTTGCATTATTGAACCACTTGCATTATTGAACCACTTTAATCTCGCAAAGTGTATATTGTTGCACAATAAAAATTTGCACTACTTTTTAATTGTGGATACATAATCCTTGAAATCAAGGATAATAAGTATTCAAGATAGTGCCAAGACTCAAATCATTAGTATGGCGGTCACCATTTGGAACCATTACTTTGATGGCTATGTTAGACCTCAAATGGTTGTGCAAAATTTCATAATGGCTTGCTGATTTTTGTGAAGAGGTGTGCCTACCTGCTAAGGTCACGCCATGTATTTGGTTGTGTACTAAATTGATATAGCTGCAACATTTTATATTGCTGGAAATTACCTCTGGAGAATGCAAATAATGTGCCAGGATTTCAAACTATTGTGTAAATGCTTCATTTGTATGGGGTGGCATATTGCTTAACCTACAAATTGCTCTTAGATGGCTGTGCAATGTTTTTAGGGATAAATAATAGTTAATATGGGCTATCTGTCTATCTGGTTGGGTTGGGCATCCTTATGCCCAAATATTTAATGGCATTCCTTTGCTGTGTGGATTTAAATTGTGTCTGCATCTTCCTTGCTTCATTTCATGTTTGGTTTTATGATCCTTGATACAACCTTGGCACTCACCTTTTTCCAGTGTCATATAAAACTCTTGTCACTTTACTCCTCTTCTATTACTTTTGAAGTGAAATGTTGTTCCTCCTATGTTTTTTTTTTAAAGGTGGTAAACCACCTAGACTTGTATTAAAAAAAAAACACGTTTACATACAGAGTCCAAAAACATCCAAAAGAGGCTTTGTAATAGCAGTAGCAGAGCTCAAAAATAACTTACAAATGGGTCCTAGAATGGCCTAAACCTTATAACCACCAACATCTCAGAAAACATTGGAAATTAGACATACACCCACGGCCAAAAGAGGAAAACAGGACTCAATCAAACATCCGTACATGTCGAACATGGAGGGGGAGGAGAGAGGTCTTTTGTTATTGATCCATCTTCTCAGCCCCCTGGACGACTGAGTCCCGTCCAGTGGCATTGTCAGCTCCATGGAGTTCCAGGTTATCGTTGCTGGCACAAACCTGGTCTCAAGCACCTTCTCCCTCCTCCACAAGTGATGCAATGTCGTCATTACCAACTGTTAAAGGGTGATGGGGTGCCCACTCTGGGGGATGAACCCTGAGAAAACGTATAGAGGTAAAAACGTCTCTGCACCTCGGCATTATTTTCCTTGAGAAACTATTAATGTGCCCATGAAAGGCCCTATCCAAGCCTCCTATACATCCACAAGCCATTCCCTTCTGCATAGCATTGTAAGGACATTCTACAAAAGTGGAAGTTCTGAGGGTGCTAATTGGGAAAAGACTTCCCACCATAGCTTCTCCCTTATTCAAATCATATCCTTGTAGCGCCTGCTTCCATCTTTCCAAATTATAAAGGTAGTCAAACACCAATCTTGTGGCAATCGCATGCACATAATGGCCATCCTGCACAATGTCTATTATGTTTGAAAGTAATGTGGACACCAAGTCCAACCAATGCAGAGCCCTATCTTCGGTGCCTTGTAGCCATTTCTAGCCACAAATGTTTCTGATGGTGAAGTGCACCATCATATAACCTAAATCAAAAACTTGTTTAAGGTATATGACCTTAACCCTTCCTCTGATCTCTGGTTCCCATGGTATAATGGGAAGAAGAGATGTTGGTTCAGTTTATCATTCTCCATTGAAAAACCTACAAGGAAATCATAATGAAAGAAAAGTAGAGATGACAGCGATGCCTAAAAACTAAGGATATCGAACTGAGAAGAAATAATGTCTGGAGTACCAGCTACATATAGGGCTGGCGGCTATCAATTACTCATCTTCACCATTGATGTCCTATCGGTCCATAAATAATGTCACTGAAGGTACCTGCTATTAAAAGCCCCAAGAACAATGGGTCCTTTCTAGATTTGGCATAAATTGCCATTTAAAACTCTCTTCCATCCTCATTTAAATCATATCCTTCACTTGCCAATGTGGCTTACTCAAAACGGCCAAAAAACAAGCACTAAAGCATCGGAAATGGATCATAGACTTACCGTTCTAACTAACTCAGATTATATTCATGCTGGTTGACACAAGAGATATGGAATATGCAGGCTAGTCTTGAGGTTTGTGAGAGTCTTTCTTGATAAAGCCTACATCCCAGGCTATTCCTTAATACTCCACGCGTTACCATAATTCTCTCCATCCACTCGTATAATTGATAGTGGTCTTTAACTCGTTGTTTTGGGTAGATTGGTGTGTATAATAGTGTTTAGAAAATCTAAAGGGTGTAGATGTATTAATAATAACATTATGGATAGATCTTTCGGTAATTGTCTTATAAAATATTTCATTATTTTAGATATGGAAGTTATCACTTTACACTGTGTGATCATAGATGACTTAGTTTAGATGTTTAGGTTGTGGACCTGGATTAGAAGTAGAAACATGGGAGTCACTAGCACATCGAAGAAATAGTGGTGTAGGACAAAGATATAAATGACAGTGGTCTTAACTCGTTGTTTTAGGTAGATTGATGTGTATAATAGTGTTCAAAAAATCTAAAGGGTGCAGATGAATTAATAATAACTCTATGGATAGATCTTTTGGTAATTGTCTTGTGAAATATGTCATTATTTTAGATATGGAAGTTATCACATTAAATTGTGCGATGATAGATGACTTATATCCCCTTACCTTGTAACCATAAATGTCGCAAGCTAACTTAATATGGATTTAGGCGTTCTCCTAGAGGTAATAGTTTATTCTAGATATAGAAGATGATTATGAATAAACTAGTTTCTCTTGAAACCTTCTAAGATCCTATCTGATTGTCTAGTTATATTCTTAAATTACTCAGACTACTAAGTTTGAGTGAATTGGGGTAACAAAATATATGTGTGTGAAGAATATTTATGCAGACTACTAATGTTGAGTGAATTGGGGTAACAAAATATATGTGTGTGAAGAATGTTTATGCAGACTACTAATGTTGAGTGAATTGGGGGAACAAAATATATGCATGTGAAGAATTCAATTTATTTGTGGCATTGCTTCTTAAAAGATACTTAAATCTTTCGACAACCGAGTTGAATTGACATAATTGGCAAGAGAAGAGAGAAAATTTAGGCCACTCTTGAAGAGAGTTTTGGTTAGATGAAAACTTGGAAAAAGAAAGAAGTCCATTTTGGTGAAAAAAATCTGTAAGGCCGCTTGGAAGCTGAAATATGCATTTTTAAGGTTAGTAATAAAAACAAATAGAAAAAAATTCATAAAATCTGTCCGGCCTTGTAAACAGACTAATTACATGTTTTAGAGTGTTCTTTCTTTGATTTATTTCTAACATTGTTAAACCAATGGATGCTTTCATCCAATCCATAGTGCCATAACCGTGTAGCTCGTAAGAAATTTGGCACTGGATTATGAATCATTTTCATAAACATAATATATAATTAAAAAAACAGTATTTTAAAAATAAATAGGCAAAAAATGTAGCCTTGTTAAAATAAGATGTAATAAGTTGAATGAGAAGATAAAATCCATTTTCTTACAGACTCTCTTAAGATTTGAATGCCTTTCTAGCTATCTTGGAGGTATGATTAATCTGATAAAGTGATAAGTATGGGCTTTTTTTCTAGGGTTTGAACTTGGAGCAAGAAGAATATACAACATTTTAGTATTTTCTTTATGTAAAAAAAATATAGATTTGTAAATTTCTGATGAGTTACACAGTCATTTAGCGGAGAGAAAAATTGTCAAAGCAGCCAATATTTTACTAACTGAAGATTTTGAGCCTCAAGAGAACTTAAACACACCTCCCTTATCCACTTCTATATTATAGTTCTTTTCAACGAGCAATTCAATTTCATTTATTATTTCTTCTTTGAAGGGTGAAACTCTTAAGTACTGTTTCTTGTTTTGTGACTTAGAAATTTAACACCTTAAGATGATGATGTCGATTTTCCTTGCTTGAAGCAGTCTCTTGTCTTGTGATACAGATTTTAGATTTACGACTGACAAAGTGTCTTCCTAAGAAATTTTCACCCATCACAGATACAACCACTATAGGCACATTTGGGTGGGTACTTTTGTTTCTTGTGTACTTTGGTATTTGTGAATTAGTCCTTTTCTTTCACCTTGGAACTCCAATAGAATCTTCTAATGGGTAGAATGTTGCTTGATTTTTTTCTAGTCATGGGAAAAAATTCAATTGGATTTCAAGTTTCCAATCTAATATCATTTTGTACTTATTTTAAATAGGAAGAGCTAATTTATATTGATGTTCTTTTATGCTTTATTAGCACCAGAATTTGTTGGAAATTCTGTGTGACTTATAACAACATTTCTGGTTATTACTACAGTTACATTGCACCAGAGTATATCATGGATGGGGTTCTTCTCATTCACAACCACATCCATGATATACTCTTGTGCAATGTAACTGTAATAATAACTAGATATATTGTTACATGTCACATGGACTTTCCAAAAAAAATTGCCCTAATAAAACATAAAAGAACATCAGGTATGAATTAGGTCTTCATATTTAAAAGAACTACAAAATGATATTATGTTTTAAAATCGAAACCCAATTTTATGTTTTCCCATGGCTAGAAACAAATCAAGCAATATTCTAACCATCAAAAAAATCTATTGTAGTTTAATACTTTAAGGAAAGGACTAATTCAAACATACCGAAGTACACAAGGATTGGAATTATCCACCCAAATGTGTGTTGTATCTATGATGTGTGCCCATTTCCTAGGAAGGCACTCTGCCAGTCCAAAATCTGTAATCTACATCATACAACAAGAGACTCCTTCGAACAAGGAAAACCAGCATAATCATCATAAGGTATTAGCTTTCTAAGTCACAAACTAAGAGGTAGCGCTTAAGAGTTTAACCCTTCAAATAAGAAATAGTTAGTGAAATTCAATTGCTCCTTGGAAGGAACTATAATATAAAAGTAGATAATAAGGGATGCGAGTTTAACTTCGCCTGAGGCTCAAAATCTTCATAAATACAATTTATCATTTACAGCACAAGCTAGAAAATGGGTAAGAGAGGAGGACAGAGAGGTGATGGAATTCGGCTTTTCACCTGCGTGTAGCATTTTTAAAGATTTCTAAAGGAAGGATGTCTAAAAAGCTTGTGAATCTGGATTTACACATGTAACTTGTATTTTCTTAAAAGTTCTTAAGGACTTTAATAAAACCTTTTTTTTTAATTTACTAGGAGTCATGCTATTACATTAGACCATATTTCATTTAGGCATTCTTACACCTATCGATTGCATTTGCTTTAAAATTTCTAAAGCCTTTCAACAAAATCATTTCATGCCTATCTTACAATAGATGCATTCCATGTTATGATGCCTCCTTGAGGTATTTCCAATGGTGACACGCACTAATCTCTGAAATGAAACCTCTTTACAGTATTGTGCCAATCAATTCACGAATCTATTTAGCCATGAAAAACATATTTTTGTGATGGCCGGACTGGGGAACATCTCATCTTGATCGATGCATCGATTGTACGGATCTTCACCTACACATCTATATCTAATAAGATCTCACATATTGACCAGCTATTGTTTAAAGCATCAACTGGTAACACCTGATCATGAGTTGATTTCTGTATTGTATCCTTGCCAAATGAAATACCCAATAGATATTGTTTGAATTTTGGAGCACGTTCATCTTGCACGAATGCATTACATATGCCACTCCTCATTCTTCTTTTATCCTTAAAATTTAAGACAATCCAAAGCATAATGATATGGACACACTATCATTCAAGTCATTGTTTTAGGTAGATTGATGTGTATAATAGTGTTCAAAAAATCTAAAGGGTGCAGATGAATTAATAATAACTCTATGGATAGATCTTTTGGTAATTGTCTTGTGAAATATTTCATTATTTTAGATATGGAAGTTATCACCTTAAATTGTGTGATGATAGATGACTTATATCCCCTTACCTTGTAACCATAAATGTCGCAAGCTAACTTAATATGGATTTAGGCGTTCTCCTAGAGGTAATAGTTTATTCTATATATAGAAGATGATTATGAATAAACTAGTTTCTCTTGAAACCATCTAAGATCCTATCTGATTGTCTAGTTATATTCTTAAATTACTCAGACTACTAAGTTTGAGTGAATTGGGGTAACAAAATATATGTGTGTGAAGACTATTTATGCAGACTACTAATGTTGAGTGAATTGGGGTAACAAAATATATGTGTGTGAAGAATATTTATGCAGACTACTAATGTTGAGTGAATTGGGGAAACAAAATATATGCATGTGAAGAATTCAATTTATTTGTGGCATTGCTTCTTAAAAGATACTTAAATCTTTCGACAACCGAGTTGAGTTGACATAATTGGCAAGAGAAGAGAGAAAATTTAAGCCACTCTTGAAGAGAGTTTTGGTTAGATGAAAACTTGGAAAAAGAAAGAAGTCCATTTTGGTGACAAAAATCTGTAAGGCCGCTTGGAAGCTGAAATATGCATTTTTAAGGTTAGTAATAAAAACAAATAGAAAAAAATTCATAAAATCTGTCCGGCCTTGTAAACAGCCTAATTACATGTTTTAGAGTGTTCTTTCTTTGATTTATTTCTAACATTGTTAAACCAATGGATGCTTTCATCCAATCCATAGGGCCATAACCGTGTAGCTCGTAAGAAATTTGGCACTGGATTATGAATCATTTTCATAAACATAATATATAATTAAAAAAACAGTATTTTAAAAATAAATAGGCAAAAAATGTAGCCTTGTTAAAATAAGATGTAATAAGTTGAATGAGAAGATAAAATCCATTTTCTTACAGACTCTCTTAAGATTTGAATGCCGTTCTAGCTATCTTGGAGGTATGATTAATCTGATAAAGTGATAAGTATGGGCTTTTTCTTTCTAGGGTTTGAACTTGGGGCGAAAAGAATATACAACATTTTAGTATTTTCTTTATGTAAAAAAAATATAGATTTGTAAATTTCTGATGAGTTACACAGTCATTTAGCAGAGAGAAAAATTGTCAAAGCAGCCAATATTTAGGTGCTAATTTGCATTTGTATAACCCCAAAACTGAGCCTAGAGAAGCATGAAGTCATAAGGATTGGCACCATGATGAAGAAGCCTCCTTTTATACAATGACTAATGTATAAATGTTATATTGTAGTATGAAAATAGTAATAATATAAACCTAACCTCATTATATCTACATGGTATGGTTTTAATTGGATTATATTTCATCTAGCAATTAATATATAAACATATTTTAGTGTGAAAATAGTTATAATTATGCCGAGAGGTCTAATTAGCCAACATATAAAAGTAATTACACCGAGAGGAGTTATCTATTTACCGCAATAAGGTGTGTTTCACAGAATATGAAGTAAATAGAAATAAGAAGTAGTAGTATAGTGCATCATACGAACATAACAGAATTACTCAGAACAAACCATTGTATTCATCATTGATTGACAGAAAACATTACAATGTTCATAATAGCAACATACATATTTCATTATGACTCCAATGTCTGCATATCAACTATTGTCAAATCACCCCTATCTGACTCCTATGCATTGATGACTTAAATACTCATGGCCAAGGTTGGTTGCGATGCCAACCATTGGTACCGACTCCAAACTACCCGACCCGTCAGTTGTTACCAACAACTAATTACATCATTTGTTTACTTAAACTATTTTAATGTCTACATCTATCCCCCCCTCAAAATTGGTTGTCTTCCAGATGACATTTACATCAAAACAACAAAATTATGACAGAAACTCAAAAACATCCTACTGAGAGTGGGGAGGTTGGAAGGATGTCCTTGGATGTACTGAGGAGCTTGTGGTGGCTGATCGCTGCTCTGCCTGTAGCTTCCTTGCTTCCTCGGTCCTTTGTCGTAGCTGGTGTTGGGCCACTAGCTCTCACTCTCTTGCTACCTTCACCATTGCTTGCGCTCATTTCCCATCAGACTTTCCCAGGTAATGGCTTCCATTTCTGTATTGGCACTTGGTTTTTTCTTTTTTTCTTTCTCCTCCGATGCAATCTTCGGCCTGTAGGATGTAATCTTCTTTCCTCTGTCCATGTTTTCCTAACTGGATGCATACCCTTTGCACTCCAAGAGGAAAAAATAACAATTTTCTGTCCAACACGGTAACTGAATGCTCGGAATCTGGGATGGCCTTTTATGAGGCTGAAGTGGTGGGTCCGTACGCCATACGGCTTGGCTGTACGTCATATGGATTTTTATTTTGCCCAGGCCGTACGTCGTACGACTTGCCTTTTTTTTTTTGGGTTTAAAAAAAAAAAAAAAATTTGGCCCAGGTCGTACGACCTGCCTTAAATTTTTGTTTTATTTTTTTTTTTCTGACATTTTATGTTTTTCATCTTTTCCATGTCAAACTGAATTTGATTTGTCAATTTTTTCCCAATGGGGTCCACGTTCAATCTATAACTCTGACTGGAATTGTTGTCTTCGAAAAAAATAAACTATCTGACTTTTGAACATTATTTTTTCTTTGTTGATTGTCACCGATAGCCAAAATATTGCAAGTCGACAGAACCACTCTATAGTTCTTATTCCTTGTATATGGTCTCTTTCTGGCCGGTGCTTCTAATACGGCATTCCCATCGTTAGTTCCATCACTCCGATTCACCTTGCTTGCCAATGGCTCTTCATACCTAATCACCTTGTCTGGCTCAACTTTATGTGTAAGTGCATCATCTATCTTGGCATCATCCTCTGTATATTCTTTATGTGCCTCTCTTGGTCGACTTGTCTAGTCTTGGTCCACTATCTGCTCTATTACTTTCGACTGATTATTACCTACCTCCCCTTTGTCACTCATTACTGGTTCCCTCTTGCCAAGTGGTTGAGTGTTTGTCAATCCATCAAGTGCTTCATTCATGAACAATCTTTCACTCGTTGGCCTAGAGTTGCCTAGACTTTCATTAGTCAGTTGAGAGTTGTCGAGAGTTTCACAGTTGCCGAGTGTTTCACTCTTCGACTGAGTTTTGCCAAGAATTGCGCTGCCATGACTTGCATTGCGAGGACTTGCACTACGAGGACTTGCATTGTTTATTGAAGAGCTCTCGCTGACTTCTTTTATTGAAATCATATTACATTCCGGTTGATAGAACTCGTAATCTTCCATCTGCCAGTGGAAGAGCCCACTAAAGGAATTAGTTTCATCCTCAGAACATTATTGCAATTTTAATACTCCTTCCTCATCAGGTTCCATTGGCCCTCTATCAACTGACTCCCCTTTGTCTAAATCAGAATCCGATGCTAGTTCCAGTTATGGTTGGCCTTGGTTGCTATCAGCCACCCTCGGCCGAGTAATGCATCGTACAATGCATTTTGTGTTGTTATGCCTACAAAGTTTAATCGAAAGAGTTGGGTGTCAATCTTCACTTTCTTAGCCATTAACACTCCCAGTGCTTTAATTCCGTGCTGGTCTGCTCCCAATAACTAGAAAGTTTGTGGCCATAGTGTAGGTTTCCCCAAGCACTTCCACGTCTCTTCTGTCAACACATTCACTCCAGATCCACCGTTGATTATTGTGTTTGTCAGGTGACATCCACCGATTTCCATGTGTACGATGGCTAGATTCTTGCCATTGTTGATGGCCAACAGTCTTGGGTCGATGACTTGTTCTCCTTCCAGCGATGGCTCCACTATGACATCTTCATCCTTTGTTTGCCCATTTGGGTTCCCTTCGATCACCTTCGAGATTGCCATCCTCAGTTGTGGCATGCTCTGTAGAAGATCCGCTATCTTGATCAATACAGTGGTTTGTAACACCTGATTCATGATACTCTTGTGCAACTCTGGTCGTACGGTAGTTGTTCTTCTGTTCTTTCCTTCCATTTCCATTGCCATCTCTACTTCTTTCCTAGCCTCCCGAAATGCCTCCTTCTCGATTCGGGGATCTGGATACGTCAGTTTTTTCCATTGTGCTCGAGTGACCACCAAGATCTCTTCATCATTCTCCTTGAAACTGGTTAGGTTCACCCCTTTTTGCTTCAGGCAATCTTTTTCTTCGTGGTCTCCAGGCCCACACCACTTGCATAATGCATTTATTGTGTTCTGATTGCTATTCGGGCATTCTCTTGCAAAGTGTCCCCACTCGTTGCATTACTGGCACTGTATCATAGGTCGCCCCTTGCTGTCGTATTGCAATCTATTTCTAGGTCTGTTATTATTAATCCTTCTGTTATTCTGGTACCCTCTAGGGGATGCATTCAGACTATTCTGAGGCTTTGGGGGTGTCATCGGCAGAGTTGACGATTCTCAAATTTGTGTTGGTGTATAACTCACATGAGTTATTCCTAACATAACCATAGTTAGACGATTTTTCTCACATGTGGAAAGACTAATTCTACTCTATGATTCATTAGTAGATGTGTCGTCTCATATTCGACACATCGCTATTGAACCTTGAGTTATAAGAAAACTAAATCGAAGTATTATATTGAAAGAAAAACCCTAAATATCTACACATATCCCGAGCTGGCATTTCATCTTTTCCGCTATTGAAGGTGGAGTTTGATGTCAAGAATACTTACTTCTTACAGGTTGCATTATATTTAAAAACAAACCCTAACTCATTCTTATCAAAAATCTTTTTGCAACCATTGTCTCCTCTGCCGTTAAAGGTGGAGATCGATGCCTAGGATACTTACTTTTTACAGGTTTTGTTTAGGATGAGCAAGTTGAGAGGAGGGAGGAGATCAAAACCGTACTTGTGAAGATGTCAGATCTCCCGGATGAAATAATCGTGAAAATATCTGAAAATTTATCATTTATTGATCTTACAAATTTGATCTCATGTTGCAAGGCTGTGGCCTCCGGGGCCAAACATTTTTAACCAGGATTTTGCAAATCATAAGAAAACATAATTTGCAAGAGAAGAGAGAAAAATTAAGGCGCTCTCATACTTGAAGAGAGATCTGCTCAGATGAACTCTTGAAAAGAAAAATCCTTTTTGGCGACATAAATCTGAAAGGCCGCTTGGAACCTGAAGTACGCATTTTAAGGTTTGAGATTTAGGGCACAGGAAGGAAAAGAGGAAAGAGAGGAGAGAGAGGTGATGTAATTCGGCTTTTCACCTGCGCGTTGCAAGGAAGGATGTCGGCAAAGCTTGTGGAATCTGGATTTACACATGTAAGTTGTGTTTTCTTAAAAGTTTTAAGGACTTAATAAAGTTTTTTTTTTTTTTAAAATTTACTGTGAGTGATGTTATTCCATGAGACCATATTTCTTTTAGGCATTCTTACGCCTATCTATTGCATTTATTTAAAAGATTCTAAAGCCTTTCAACAAAATCATTTCGTGCCTATGCTCCAATCGACGCATTCCATGTTATGATGGCTCCTTGAAGTTTTGCCAGCAGCTACGCGCCCTAATCTCTGAAATGAGGCCTCTTTGAGGTATTCTGCCAATCAATTCACGAATGTAGTTAGCCCTAAACAATATATTTTTTGCGATAGCTGAAATGGGGAACATCTCATCTTGATCGATGCATCGTTTGTAAGGATATTCACCTCCACATCTATATCTAACAAGATGTCACATACTAACCAGCTATTGTTTAGAGCATCGATCGGTAACACCTGATCATGAGTTGATTTATGTATTGTAAGCTTGCTAAATGAAATACCCAATAGATATGCTCCCTGAATTTTGGAGCAGGTTCATCCTGCACGAATGCATTACCTACGCCACTCCTCATTCTTCTGTTCTCCTTAAAATTTCAGACAATCCCAAGGCTAATGATATGGACACACTATCATTCAAATCGTTGTCTATACTATGCGACTTTCATTCCACCTCCTCAATCACATGAGCTTTATCTAAGCGGTTGACATATTCCTTTATCATAACATGAATCTCGTTTTCGTCGATGCTACACCTCTTTCCTTCTTTTTTAAATGATTATTGCATTTGGTTTGGGGCTACGCATTGCTCAAGAGTCACATAACGTTTTCTCAATGCTGCATTGTCAACAAACTTTCCTTGTTGAGCATCAATCTGCTTCTTCAGATACAGTGCCACAGTTAATAATGACCTCTGAAATCTTTTTTAATCTCCCAAAGTCTATATTGTTGCACTACTTTTTTTTATTGTGGATACATAATCTTTGAAATCAAGGATAATAAGTATTTAAGACAGTGCCAGACTCAAATGATTAGTACAGTGGTCATCATTTGGAACCATTGCTTTGATGGCTACGTTAAACTTTGAATGGTTGTGCAAACTTTTGTAATGGCATGTTGATTTTTGTGAAGAGGTGTGCCTACCTTCTAAGATCCCGCCATGTATTTGGCTGTGTACTAATTTGATATAGCTGCAACATTTTATATTGGTGAAAATTACCTGTGGAGATTGCAAATAATGTGCCATGATTTCAAACTATTGTCTAAGTGCTTCATTTGCATGGGGTGGCATATTGCTTAACCTCCAAATTGTTCTTAGATGGTTGTGCAATTTTTTTAGGGATAAATAATAATTATTATGGTCTATCTGTCTATCTGTCTATCTGGTTTGGTTGTGTCCGCATCTTCCTTGCTTTTATAATTGTGATATTAATTCTTTTCTACTTTCTTGGCACTCGTATTTTTCCAATGTCATATAAAACTCTTGTCCTTTTACTGCTCGTCTATTACTTTTGAAACGAAATGTTGATCCTCCTATATTATGACTTGTTATTAGCTTGTCAATATCTAGTGAAGAGTTATACCACAATATGCTTAAGAACTCTCGAGGTCCTTAGCTTTTTATTACATTTTTTCACTACACAAATATCAAAAAATGTTTATACTTTTTCTAAAACATCTATTGTTTTTTTTAGTTGAGGGAAAATTCCATAGGAGCCAATGAACAGCGGCAACTAAAACAACATTTCACATAAAGAGATTTCTGGAAACTTATCGGTTCTTGCTTCTTATTTAAGTTGTATATATATTATATTAATACTTATTAATTCGCGTGTTTTGCATGTTTTCAGCTTGTGTGAATCTGTTAAAAACTTAAATGCAGTTTGTAGCTGCAAAGCCCGTGTGGAGTCGGATAGCATCGGCTGGACAGAATGAAATTATGTGGAAACCTGCAATGCTAAAGTCATAAGCAGCCCTTTGCAGAAGATTTAAAAAGGTTTGGAATTTGGATGGAACATAAGAAAATTCATTTACATATAAAAGTGCTGTCCAACATTTGAATAAGACACCAGGAGAATTAGAGAGGCCAGACCGGAAGAAGACATTGTATCATTTCCTTGTACAGACATGAAAAAGCATACCGCATTGAGCTTGTTGGCAAAATCCTGATGGGTTTGAGATTTAGGGCACATGAGAGAGAGGTGATGGAATTCTGCTTTTTCACCTACGTGTTGCATTGTTAAAGGTTTCTAAACGAAGGATGTCGGCAAATCTTGTGGAATCTGGATTTACACCTGTAAGTTGTATTTTCTCAAAAGTTCTAAGGACTTAATAAAGCCCTTTGTTTTTTAATTTACTGGGAGTCATGTTATTCCATGAGACCATATTTCTTTTAAGCATTCTTACGGCTATCTATTGCATTTGCTTTAAAATTTCTATAGCCTTTCAACAAAATGATTTCGTGCCTATCCTGAAATCGATGCATTCCATCATCCATGTTATGGTGCCTCCTTGACGTTTTGCCAGCAGCTGCGCGCCCTAATATCTGAGATGACGCCTCTTTGAGGTATTCTGCCAATCAATTCACAAATCTAGTTAGCCATAAACAATATATTTTTGTGATGGCTGAAGTGGGGAATATCTCATCTTGATCCATGCATCGTTTGTAAGGATATTCACCTCCACATCTATATCTAACTAGATGTCACATACTGACCAGCTATTGTTTAAAGCATCGATCGGTAACACCTAATCATGAGTTGATTTCTGTGTTGTATGCTTGCCAAATGAAATACCCAATAGATATTCTCCCTGCATTTTGGAGCAGGTTCATCCTGCACGAATGCATTACCTACGCCACTCGTTATTCTTCTTTTCTCCTTAAAATTTCAGACAATCCAAAGGCTAATGATATGGACACACTATCATTCAAATCATTGTCTATACTATGCAAATTTAATGCCACCTCCTCAATCACATGAGCTTTATCTAAGCGGTTGACATATTCCTTCATCGTAACATGAATCTTTGTTTTGGTTGATGCTACACCTCGTTTTTTTTTAATGATTGCTACATTTGCTTTGGGGCTACGCATTGCTCAAGAGTCACATACTGTTTTCTCAATGCTGCTTGTTGGGCATAAATCTACTTCCTAAGAGACAGAGCCTCAGTGAATAATGACCTCTGGGATCTCATTTAATCTCCCAAAGTCTATATTGTTGCACTACTTGTTTATTGTGGATACGTGATCAACAATAATAATAAGTATTTAAGATAGTGCCAAGACTCAAATGATTAGTACAGTGGTCACCATTTGGAACTATTGCTTTGATTGCTACGTTAAAGTTCAAATGGTTGTGCAAACTTTCTTAATGGCTTGTTGATTTTTGTGGAGAGGTGTGCCTACTTTCTAAGGTCGTGCCATGTGTTTGGCTGTGTACTAACTTGATATAGCTGCAACATTTTATATTGCTGGAAATTACCTGTGGAGAATGCAAATAATGTGTCATTATTTCAAACTATTGTCTATATGCTTTATTTGTATGGGGTGGCATATTGCTTAACCTACACATTGTTCTTAGATGGTTGTGCAATGCTTTTACGGATGAATAATAGTTAATATGATCTATCTGTCTATCTAGTTGGGTTGGGTGGCCTTATGCCCAAGTATTCAATGGCTTTCCTTGCTGTGTATAAAGTTTGAACCAATTGCATCATTGAATCACTTTAATCTCGCAAAGTGTATATTGTTGCACAATAAAAATTTGCACTACTTTTTAATTGTGGATACATAATCCTTGAAATCAAGGATAATAAGTATTCAAGATAGTGCCAAGACTCAAATCATTAGTATGGTGGTCACCATTTGGAACCATTACTTTGATGGCTATGTTAGACCTCAAATGGTTGTGCAAAATTTCATAATGGCTTGCTGATTTTTGTGAGGAGGTGTGCCTACCTGCTAAGGTCACGCCATGTATTTGGTTGTGTACTAAATTGATATAGCTGCAACATTTTATATTGCTGGAAATTACCTCTGGAGAATGCAAATAATGTGCCACGATTTCAAACTATTGTGTAAATGCTTCATTTGTATGGGGTGGCATATTGCTTAACCTACAAATTGTTCTTAGATGGCTGTGCAATGTTTTTAGGGATAAATAATAGTTAATATGGGCTATCTGTCTATCTGGTTGGGTTGGGCATCCTTATGCCCAAATATTTAATGGCATTCCTTTGCTGTGTTGGATTTAAATTGTGTCTGCATCTTCCTTGCTTCATTTCATGTTTGGTTTTATGATCCTTGATACAACCTTGGCACTCACCTTTTTCCAGTGTCATATAAAACTCTTGTCACTCTACTCCTCTTCTATTACTTTTGAAGTGAAATGTTGTTCCTCCTATGTTTTTTTTTAAAGGTGGTAAACCACCTAGACTTGTATTAAAAAAAAACACGTTTACATACAGAGTCCAAAAACATCCAAAAGAGGCTTTGTAATAGCAGTAGCAGAGCTCAAAAATAACTTACAAAATGGGCCCTAGAATGGCCTAAACCTTATAACCACCAACATCTCAGAAAACATTGGAAATTAGACATACACCCACGGCCAAAAGAGGAAAACAGGACTCAAACAAACATCCATACATGTCGAACATGGAGGGGGAGGAGAGAGGTCTTTTGTTATTGATCCATCTTCTCACCCCCCTGGACGACTGAGTCCCGTCCAGTGGCATTGTCAGCTCCATGGAGTTCCAGGTTATCGTTGCTGGCACAAACCTGGTCTCAAGCACCTTCTCCCTCCTCCACAAGTGATGCAATGTCCTCATTACCAACTGTTAAAGGGTGATGGGGTGCCCACTCTGGGGCATGAACCCTGAGAAAACCTATAGAGGTAAAAACGTCTCTGCACCTCGGCATTATTTTCCTTGAGAAACTATGAATGTGCCCATGAAGGGCCCTATCCAAGCCTCCTATACATCCACAAGCCATTCCCTTCTGCATAGCATTGTAACGACATTCTACAAAAGTGGAAGTTCTGAGGGTGCTAATTGGGAAAAGACTTCCCACCATAGCTTCTCCCTTATTCAAATCATATCCTTGTAGCGCCTGCTTCCATCTTTCCAAATTATAAAGGTAGTCAAACACCAATCTTGTGGCAATCGCATGCACATAATGGCCATCCTGCACAATGTCTATTATGTTTGAAAGTAATGTGGACACCAAGTCCAACCAATGCAGAGCCCTATCTTCGGTGCCTTGTAGCCATTTCTAGCCACAAATGTTTCTGATGGTGAAGTGCACCATCATATAACCTAAATAAAAAACTTGTTTAAGGTATATGACCTTAACCCTTCCTCTGATCTCTGGTTCCCATGGTATAATGGGAAGAAGAGATGTTGGTTCAGTTTATCATTCTCCATTGAAAAACCTACAAGGAAATCATAATGAAAGAAAAGTAGAGATGACAGCGATGCCTAAAAACTAAGGATATCGAACTGAGAAGAAATAATGTCTGGAGTACCAGCTACATATAGGGCTGGCGGCTATCAATTACTCATCTTCACCATTGATGTCCTATCGGTCCATAAATAATGTCACTGAAGGTACCTGCTATTAAAAGCCCCAAGAACAATGGGTCCTTTCTAGATTTGGCATAAATTGCCATTTAAAACTCTCTTCCATCCTCATTAAAATCATATCCTTCACTTGCCAATGTGGCTTACTCAAAACGGCCAAAAAACAAGCACTAAAGCATGGGAAATGGATCATAGACTTACCGTTCTAACTAACTCAGATTATATTCATGCTGGTTGACACAAGAGATATGGAATATGCAGGCTAGTCTTGAGGTTTGTGAGAGTCCTTCTTGATAAAGCCTACATCCCAGGCTATTCCTTAATACTCCACGCGTTACCATAATTCTCTCCATCCACTCGTATAATTGATAGTGGTCTTTAACTCGTTGTTTTGGGTAGATTGGTGTGTATAATAGTGTTTAGAAAATCTAAAGGGTGTAGATGTATTAATAATAACATTATGGATAGATCTTTCGGTAATTGTCTTATAAAATATTTCATTATTTTAGATATGGAAGTTATCACTTTACACTGTGTGATCATAGATGACTTAGTTTAGATGTTTAGGTTGTGGACCTGGATTAGAAGTAGAAACATGGGAGTCACTAGCACATTGAAGAAATAGTGGTGTAGGACAAAGATATAAATGACAGTGGTCTTAACTCGTTGTTTTAGGTAGATTGATGTGTATAATAGTGTTCAAAAAATCTAAAGGGTGCAGATGAATTAATAATAACTCTATGGATAGATCTTTTGATAATTGTCTTGTGAAATATGTCATTATTTTAGATATGGAAGTTATCACATTAAATTGTGCGATGATAGATGACTTATATCCCCTTACCTTGTAACCATAAATGTCGCAAGATAACTTAATATGGATTTAGGCGTTCTCCAAGAAGTAATAGTTTATTCTAGATATAGAAGATGATTATGAATAAACTAGTTTCTCTTGAAACCTTCTAAGATCCTATCTGATTGTCTAGTTATGTTCTTAAATTACTCAGACTACTAAGTTTGAGTGAATTGGGGTAAAAAAATATGTGTGTGAAGAATATTTATACAGACTACTAATGTTGAGTGAATTGGGGTAACAAAATATATGTGTGTGAAGAATATTTATGCAGACTACTAATGTTGAGTGAATTGGGGGAACAAAATATATGCATGTGAAGAATTCAATTTATTTGTGGCATTGCTTCTTAAAAGATACTTAAATCTTTCGACAACCGAGTTGAATTGACATAATTGGCAAGAGAAGAGAGAAAATTTAAGCCACTCTTGAAGAGAGTTTTGGTTAGATGAAAACTTGGAAAAAGAAAGAAGTCCATTTTGGTGACAAAAATCTGTAAGGCCGCTTGGAAGCTGAAATATGCATTTTTAAGGTTAGTAATAAAAACAAATAGAAAAAAATTCATAAAATCTGTCCGGCCTTGTAAACAGCCTAGTTACATGTTTTAGATTGTTGTTTCTTTGATTTATTTCTAACATTGTTAAACCAATGGATGCTTTCATCCAATCCATAGGGCCATAACCGTGTAGCTCGTAAGAAATTTGGCACTGGATTATGAATCATTTTCATAAACATAATATATAATTAAAAAAACAGTATTTTAAAAATAAATAGGCAAAAAATGTAGCCTTGTTAAAATAAGATGTAATAAGTTGAATGAGAAGATAAAATCCATTTTCTTACAGACTCTCTTAAGATTTGAATGCCTTTCTAGCCATCTTGGAGGTATGATTAATCTGATAAAGTGATAAGTATGGGCTTTTTTTCTAGTGTTTGAACTTGGAGCAAGAAGAATATACAACATTTTAGTATTTTCTTTATGTAAAAAAAAATATAGATTTGTAAATTTCTGATGAGTTACACAGTCATTTAGCAGAGAGAAAAATTGTCAAAGCAGCCAATATTTTACTAACTGAAGATTTTGAGCCTCAAGAGAACTTAAACCCACCTCCCTTATCCACTTCTATATTATAGTTCTTTTCAATGAGCAATTCAATTTCATTTATTATTTCTTCTTTGAAGGGTGAAACTCTTAAGTACTGATTCTTATTTTGTGACTTAGAAATCCAACACCTTAAGATGATGATGTCGATTTTCCTTGCTTGAAGCAGTCTCTTGTCTTGTGATACAGATTTTAGATTTACGACTGACAAAGTGTCTTCCTAAGAAATTTTCACCCATCACAGATACAACCACTATAGGCACATTTGGGTGGGTACTTTTGTTTCTTGTGTACTTTGGTATTTGTGAATTAGTCCTTTTCTTTCACCTTAGAACTACAATAGAATCTTCTAATGGGTAGAATGTTGCTTGATTTTTTTCTAGTCATGGGAAAAAATTCAATTGGATTTCAAGTTTCCAATCTAATATCATTTTGTACTTATTTTAAATAGGAAGAGCTAATTTATATTGATGTTCTTTTATGCTTTATTAGCACCAGAATTTGTTGGAAATTCTGTGTGACTTATAACAACATTTCTGGTTATTACTACAGTTACATTGCACCAGAGTATATCATGGATGGGGTTCTTCTCATTCACAACCACATCCATGATATACTCTTGTGCAATGTAACTGTAATAATGACTAGATATATTGTTACATGTCACATGGACTTTCCAAAAAAAATTGCCCTAATAAAACATAAAAGAACATCAGGTATGAATTAGGTCTTCATATTTAAAAGAACTACAAAATGATATTATGTTTTAAAATCGAAACCCAATTTTATGTTTTCCCACGGCTAGAAACAAATCAAGCAACATTCTAACCATCAAAAAAATCTATTGTAGTTTAATACTTTAAGGAAAGGACTAATTCAAACATACCGAAGTACACAAGGATTGGAATTATCCACCCAAATGTGTGTTGTATCTATGATGTGTGCCCATTTCCTAGGAAGGCACTCTGCCAGTCCAAAATCTGTAATCTACATCACACAACAAGAGACTCCTTCGAACAAGGAAAACCAGCATAATCATCATAAGGTATTAGCTTTCTAAGTCACAAACTAAGAGGTAGCGCTTAAGAGTTTAACCCTTCAAATAAGAAATAGTTAGTGAAATTCAATTGCTCCTTGGAAGGAACTATAATATAAAAGTAGATAATAAGGGATGCGAGTTTAACTTCGCCTGAGGCTCAAAATCTTCATAAATACAATTTATCATTTACAGCACAAGCTAGAAAATGGGTAAGAGAGGAGGACAGAGAGGTGATGGAATTCGGCTTTTCACCTGCGTGTAGCATTTTTAAAGATTTCTAAAGGAAGGATGTCTAAAAAGCTTGTGAATCTGGATTTACACATGTAACTTGTATTTTCTTAAAAGTTCTTAAGGACTTTAATAAAACCTTTTTTTTTAATTTACTAGGAGTCATGCTATTACATTAGACCATATTTCATTTAGGCATTCTTACACCTATCGATTGCATTTGCTTTAAAATTTCTAAAGCCTTTCAACAAAATCATTTCATGCCTATCTTACAATAGATGCATTCCATGTTATGATGCCTCCTTGAGGTATTTCCAATGGTGACACGCACTAATATCTGAAATGAAACCTCTTTACAGTATTGTGCCAATCAATTCACGAATCTATTTAGCCATGAAAAACATATTTTTGTGATGGCCGGACTGGGGAACATCTCATCTTGATCGATGCATCGATTGTACGGATCTTCACCTACACATCTATATCTAATAAGATCTCACATATTGACCAGCTATTGTTTAAAGCATCAACTGGTAACACCTGATCATGAGTTGATTTCTGTATTGTATCCTTGCCAAATGAAATACCCAATAGATATTGTTTGAATTTTGGAGCACGTTCATCTTGCACGAATGCATTACATATGCCACTCCTCATTCTTCTTTTATCCTTAAAATTTAAGACAATCCAAAGCATAATGATATGGACACACTATCATTCAAGTCATTGTTTTAGGTAGATTGATGTGTATAATAGTGTTCAAAAAATCTAAAGGGTGCAGATGAATTAATAATAACTCTATGGATAGATCTTTTGGTAATTGTCTTGTGAAATATTTCATTATTTTAGATATGGAAGTTATCACCTTAAATTGTGTGATGATAGATGACTTATATCCCCTTACCTTGTAACCATAAATGTCGCAAGCTAACTTAATATGGATTTAGGCGTTCTCCTAGAGGTAATAGTTTATTCTATATATAGAAGATGATTATGAATAAACTAGTTTCTCTTGAAACCATCTAAGATCCTATCTGATTGTCTAGTTATATTCTTAAATTACTCAGACTACTAAGTTTGAGTGAATTGGGGTAACAAAATATATGTGTGTGAAGACTATTTATGCAGACTACTAATGTTGAGTGAATTGGGGTAACAAAATATATGTGTGTGAAGAATATTTATGCAGACTACTAATGTTGAGTGAATTGGGGAAACAAAATATATGCATGTGAAGAATTCAATTTATTTGTGGCATTGCTTCTTAAAAGATACTTAAATCTTTCGACAACCGAGTTGAGTTGACATAATTGGCAAGAGAAGAGAGAAAATTTAAGCCACTCTTGAAGAGAGTTTTGGTTAGATGAAAACTTGGAAAAAGAAAGAAGTCCATTTTGGTGACAAAAATCTGTAAGGCCGCTTGGAAGCTGAAATATGCATTTTTAAGGTTAGTAATAAAAACAAATAGAAAAAAATTCATAAAATCTGTCCGGCCTTGTAAACAGCCTAATTACATGTTTTAGAGTGTTCTTTCTTTGATTTATTTCTAACATTGTTAAACCAATGGATGCTTTCATCCAATCCATAGGGCCATAACCGTGTAGCTCGTAAGAAATTTGGCACTGGATTATGAATCATTTTCATAAACATAATATATAATTAAAAAAACAGTATTTTAAAAATAAATAGGCAAAAAATGTAGCCTTGTTAAAATAAGATGTAATAAGTTGAATGAGAAGATAAAATCCATTTTCTTACAGACTCTCTTAAGATTTGAATGCCGTTCTAGCTATCTTGGAGGTATGATTAATCTGATAAAGTGATAAGTATGGGCTTTTTCTTTCTAGGGTTTGAACTTGGGGCGAAAAGAATATACAACATTTTAGTATTTTCTTTATGTAAAAAAAATATAGATTTGTAAATTTCTGATGAGTTACACAGTCATTTAGCAGAGAGAAAAATTGTCAAAGCAGCCAATATTTAGGTGCTAATTTGCATTTGTATAACCCCAAAACTGAGCCTAGAGAAGCATGAAGTCATAAGGATTGGCACCATGATGAAGAAGCCTCCTTTTATACAATGACTAATGTATAAATGTTATATTGTAGTATGAAAATAGTAATAATATAAACCTAACCTCATTATATCTACATGGTATGGTTTTAATTGGATTATATTTCATCTAGCAATTAATATATAAACATATTTTAGTGTGAAAATAGTTATAATTATGCCGAGAGGTCTAATTAGCCAACATATAAAAGTAATTACACCGAGAGGAGTTATCTATTTACCGCAATAAGGTGTGTTTCACAGAATATGAAGTAAATAGAAATAAGAAGTAGTAGTATAGTGCATCATACGAACATAACAGAATTACTCAGAACAAACCATTGTATTCATCATTGATTGACAGAAAACATTACAATGTTCATAATAGCAACATACATATTTCATTATGACTCCAATGTCTGCATATCAACTATTGTCAAATCACCCCTATCTGACTCCTATGCATTGATGACTTAAATACTCATGGCCAAGGTTGGTTGCGATGCCAACCATTGGTACCGACTCCAAACTACCCGACCCGTCAGTTGTTACCAACAACTAATTACATCATTTGTTTACTTAAACTATTTTAATGTCTACATCTATCCCCCCCTCAAAATTGGTTGTCTTCCAGATGACATTTACATCAAAACAACAAAATTATGACAGAAACTCAAAAATATCCTACTGAGAGTGGGGAGGTTGGAAGGATGTCCTTGGATGTACTGAGGAGCTTGTGGTGGCTGATCGCTGCTCTGCCTGTAGCTTCCTTGCTTCCTCGGTCCTTTGTCGTAGCTGGTGTTGGGCCACTAGCTCTCACTCTCTTGCTACCTTCACCATTGCTTGCGCTCATTTCCCATCAGACTTTCCCAGGTAATGGCTTCCATTTCTGTATTGGCACTTGGTTTTTTCTTTTTTTCTTTCTCCTCCGATGCAATCTTCGGCCTGTAGGATGTAATCTTCTTTCCTCTGTCCATGTTTTCCTAACTGGATGCATACCCTTTGCACTCCAAGAGGAAAAAATAACAATTTTCTGTCCAACACGGTAACTGAATGCTCGGAATCTGGGATGGCCTTTTATGAGGCTGAAGTGGTGGGTCCGTACGCCATACGGCTTGGCTGTACGTCATATGGATTTTTATTTTGCCCAGGCCGTACGTCGTACGACTTGCCTTTTTTTTTTTGGGTTTAAAAAAAAAAAAAAAATTTGGCCCAGGTCGTACGACCTGCCTTAAATTTTTGTTTTATTTTTTTTTTTCTGACATTTTATGTTTTTCATCTTTTCCATGTCAAACTGAATTTGATTTGTCAATTTTTTCCCAATGGGGTCCACGTTCAATCTATAACTCTGACTGGAATTGTTGTCTTCGAAAAAAATAAACTATCTGACTTTTGAACATTATTTTTTCTTTGTTGATTGTCACCGATAGCCAAAATATTGCAAGTCGACAGAACCACTCTATAGTTCTTATTCCTTGTATATGGTCTCTTTCTGGCCGGTGCTTCTAATACGGCATTCCCATCGTTAGTTCCATCACTCCGATTCACCTTGCTTGCCAATGGCTCTTCATACCTAATCACCTTGTCTGGCTCAACTTTATGTGTAAGTGCATCATCTATCTTGGCATCATCCTCTGTATATTCTTTATGTGCCTCTCTTGGTCGACTTGTCTAGTCTTGGTCCACTATCTGCTCTATTACTTTCGACTGATTATTACCTACCTCCCCTTTGTCACTCATTACTGGTTCCCTCTTGCCAAGTGGTTGAGTGTTTGTCAATCCATCAAGTGCTTCATTCATGAACAATCTTTCAC
Organism: Cunninghamia lanceolata; assembly: GCA_027924645.1. NCBI lineage: Eukaryota > Viridiplantae > Streptophyta > Pinopsida > Cupressales > Cupressaceae > Cunninghamia > Cunninghamia lanceolata. The sequence goes on along the minus strand of BSBN01000380.1, from coordinate 1,326,554 downwards.
TCGTTGGCCTAGAGTTGCCTAGACTTTCATTAGTCAGTTGAGAGTTGTCGAGAGTTTCACAGTTGCCGAGTGTTTCACTCTTCGACTGAGTTTTGCCAAGAATTGCGCTGCCATGACTTGCATTGCGAGGACTTGCACTACGAGGACTTGCATTGTTTATTGAAGAGCTCTCGCTGACTTCTTTTATTGAAATCATATTACATTCCGGTTGATAGAACTCGTAATCTTCCATCTGCCAGTGGAAGAGCCCACTAAAGGAATTAGTTTCATCCTCAGAACATTATTGCAATTTTAATACTCCTTCCTCATCAGGTTCCATTGGCCCTCTATCAACTGACTCCCCTTTGTCTAAATCAGAATCCGATGCTAGTTCCAGTTATGGTTGGCCTTGGTTGCTATCAGCCACCCTCGGCCGAGTAATGCATCGTACAATGCATTTTGTGTTGTTATGCCTACAAAGTTTAATCGAAAGAGTTGGGTGTCAATCTTCACTTTCTTAGCCATTAACACTCCCAGTGCTTTAATTCCGTGCTGGTCTGCTCCCAATAACTAGAAAGTTTGTGGCCATAGTGTAGGTTTCCCCAAGCACTTCCACGTCTCTTCTGTCAACACATTCACTCCAGATCCACCGTTGATTATTGTGTTTGTCAGGTGACATCCACCGATTTCCATGTGTACGATGGCTAGATTCTTGCCATTGTTGATGGCCAACAGTCTTGGGTCGATGACTTGTTCTCCTTCCAGCGATGGCTCCACTATGACATCTTCATCCTTTGTTTGCCCATTTGGGTTCCCTTCGATCACCTTCGAGATTGCCATCCTCAGTTGTGGCATGCTCTGTAGAAGATCCGCTATCTTGATCAATACAGTGGTTTGTAACACCTGATTCATGATACTCTTGTGCAACTCTGGTCGTACGGTAGTTGTTCTTCTGTTCTTTCCTTCCATTTCCATTGCCATCTCTACTTCTTTCCTAGCCTCCCGAAATGCCTCCTTCTCGATTCGGGGATCTGGATACGTCAGTTTTTTCCATTGTGCTCGAGTGACCACCAAGATCTCTTCATCATTCTCCTTGAAACTGGTTAGGTTCACCCCTTTTTGCTTCAGGCAATCTTTTTCTTCGTGGTCTCCAGGCCCACACCACTTGCATAATGCATTTATTGTGTTCTGATTGCTATTCGGGCATTCTCTTGCAAAGTGTCCCCACTCGTTGCATTACTGGCACTGTATCATAGGTCGCCCCTTGCTGTCGTATTGCAATCTATTTCTAGGTCTGTTATTATTAATCCTTCTGTTATTCTGGTACCCTCTAGGGGATGCATTCAGACTATTCTGAGGCTTTGGGGGTGTCATCGGCAGAGTTGACGATTCTCAAATTTGTGTTGGTGTATAACTCACATGAGTTATTCCTAACATAACCATAGTTAGACGATTTTTCTCACATGTGGAAAGACTAATTCTACTCTATGATTCATTAGTAGATGTGTCGTCTCATATTCGACACATCGCTATTGAACCTTGAGTTATAAGAAAACTAAATCGAAGTATTATATTGAAAGAAAAACCCTAAATATCTACACATATCCCGAGCTGGCATTTCATCTTTTCCGCTATTGAAGGTGGAGTTTGATGTCAAGAATACTTACTTCTTACAGGTTGCATTATATTTAAAAACAAACCCTAACTCATTCTTATCAAAAATCTTTTTGCAACCATTGTCTCCTCTGCCGTTAAAGGTGGAGATCGATGCCTAGGATACTTACTTTTTACAGGTTTTGTTTAGGATGAGCAAGTTGAGAGGAGGGAGGAGATCAAAACCGTACTTGTGAAGATGTCAGATCTCCCGGATGAAATAATCGTGAAAATATCTGAAAATTTATCATTTATTGATCTTACAAATTTGATCTCATGTTGCAAGGCTGTGGCCTCCGGGGCCAAACATTTTTAACCAGGATTTTGCAAATCATAAGAAAACATAATTTGCAAGAGAAGAGAGAAAAATTAAGGCGCTCTCATACTTGAAGAGAGATCTGCTCAGATGAACTCTTGAAAAGAAAAATCCTTTTTGGCGACATAAATCTGAAAGGCCGCTTGGAACCTGAAGTACGCATTTTAAGGTTTGAGATTTAGGGCACAGGAAGGAAAAGAGGAAAGAGAGGAGAGAGAGGTGATGTAATTCGGCTTTTCACCTGCGCGTTGCAAGGAAGGATGTCGGCAAAGCTTGTGGAATCTGGATTTACACATGTAAGTTGTGTTTTCTTAAAAGTTTTAAGGACTTAATAAAGTTTTTTTTTTTTTTAAAATTTACTGTGAGTGATGTTATTCCATGAGACCATATTTCTTTTAGGCATTCTTACGCCTATCTATTGCATTTATTTAAAAGATTCTAAAGCCTTTCAACAAAATCATTTCGTGCCTATGCTCCAATCGACGCATTCCATGTTATGATGGCTCCTTGAAGTTTTGCCAGCAGCTACGCGCCCTAATCTCTGAAATGAGGCCTCTTTGAGGTATTCTGCCAATCAATTCACGAATGTAGTTAGCCCTAAACAATATATTTTTTGCGATAGCTGAAATGGGGAACATCTCATCTTGATCGATGCATCGTTTGTAAGGATATTCACCTCCACATCTATATCTAACAAGATGTCACATACTAACCAGCTATTGTTTAGAGCATCGATCGGTAACACCTGATCATGAGTTGATTTATGTATTGTAAGCTTGCTAAATGAAATACCCAATAGATATGCTCCCTGAATTTTGGAGCAGGTTCATCCTGCACGAATGCATTACCTACGCCACTCCTCATTCTTCTGTTCTCCTTAAAATTTCAGACAATCCCAAGGCTAATGATATGGACACACTATCATTCAAATCGTTGTCTATACTATGCGACTTTCATTCCACCTCCTCAATCACATGAGCTTTATCTAAGCGGTTGACATATTCCTTTATCATAACATGAATCTCGTTTTCGTCGATGCTACACCTCTTTCCTTCTTTTTTAAATGATTATTGCATTTGGTTTGGGGCTACGCATTGCTCAAGAGTCACATAACGTTTTCTCAATGCTGCATTGTCAACAAACTTTCCTTGTTGAGCATCAATCTGCTTCTTCAGATACAGTGCCACAGTTAATAATGACCTCTGAAATCTTTTTTAATCTCCCAAAGTCTATATTGTTGCACTACTTTTTTTTATTGTGGATACATAATCTTTGAAATCAAGGATAATAAGTATTTAAGACAGTGCCAGACTCAAATGATTAGTACAGTGGTCATCATTTGGAACCATTGCTTTGATGGCTACGTTAAACTTTGAATGGTTGTGCAAACTTTTGTAATGGCATGTTGATTTTTGTGAAGAGGTGTGCCTACCTTCTAAGATCCCGCCATGTATTTGGCTGTGTACTAATTTGATATAGCTGCAACATTTTATATTGGTGAAAATTACCTGTGGAGATTGCAAATAATGTGCCATGATTTCAAACTATTGTCTAAGTGCTTCATTTGCATGGGGTGGCATATTGCTTAACCTCCAAATTGTTCTTAGATGGTTGTGCAATTTTTTTAGGGATAAATAATAATTATTATGGTCTATCTGTCTATCTGTCTATCTGGTTTGGTTGTGTCCGCATCTTCCTTGCTTTTATAATTGTGATATTAATTCTTTTCTACTTTCTTGGCACTCGTATTTTTCCAATGTCATATAAAACTCTTGTCCTTTTACTGCTCGTCTATTACTTTTGAAACGAAATGTTGATCCTCCTATATTATGACTTGTTATTAGCTTGTCAATATCTAGTGAAGAGTTATACCACAATATGCTTAAGAACTCTCGAGGTCCTTAGCTTTTTATTACATTTTTTCACTACACAAATATCAAAAAATGTTTATACTTTTTCTAAAACATCTATTGTTTTTTTTAGTTGAGGGAAAATTCCATAGGAGCCAATGAACAGCGGCAACTAAAACAACATTTCACATAAAGAGATTTCTGGAAACTTATCGGTTCTTGCTTCTTATTTAAGTTGTATATATATTATATTAATACTTATTAATTCGCGTGTTTTGCATGTTTTCAGCTTGTGTGAATCTGTTAAAAACTTAAATGCAGTTTGTAGCTGCAAAGCCCGTGTGGAGTCGGATAGCATCGGCTGGACAGAATGAAATTATGTGGAAACCTGCAATGCTAAAGTCATAAGCAGCCCTTTGCAGAAGATTTAAAAAGGTTTGGAATTTGGATGGAACATAAGAAAATTCATTTACATATAAAAGTGCTGTCCAACATTTGAATAAGACACCAGGAGAATTAGAGAGGCCAGACCGGAAGAAGACATTGTATCATTTCCTTGTACAGACATGAAAAAGCATACCGCATTGAGCTTGTTGGCAAAATCCTGATGGGTTTGAGATTTAGGGCACATGAGAGAGAGGTGATGGAATTCTGCTTTTTCACCTACGTGTTGCATTGTTAAAGGTTTCTAAACGAAGGATGTCGGCAAAGCTTGTGGAATCTGGATTTACACCTGTAAGTTGTATTTTCTCAAAAGTTCTAAGGACTTAATAAAGCCCTTTGTTTTTTAATTTACTGGGAGTCATGTTATTCCATGAGACCATATTTCTTTTAAGCATTCTTACGGCTATCTATTGCATTTGCTTTAAAATTTCTATAGCCTTTCAACAAAATGATTTCGTGCCTATCCTGAAATCGATGCATTCCATCATCCATGTTATGGTGCCTCCTTGACGTTTTGCCAGCAGCTGCGCGCCCTAATATCTGAGATGACGCCTCTTTGAGGTATTCTGCCAATCAATTCACAAATCTAGTTAGCCATAAACAATATATTTTTGTGATGGCTGAAGTGGGGAATATCTCATCTTGATCCATGCATCGTTTGTAAGGATATTCACCTCCACATCTATATCTAACTAGATGTCACATACTGACCAGCTATTGTTTAAAGCATCGATCGGTAACACCTAATCATGAGTTGATTTCTGTGTTGTATGCTTGCCAAATGAAATACCCAATAGATATTCTCCCTGCATTTTGGAGCAGGTTCATCCTGCACGAATGCATTACCTACGCCACTCGTTATTCTTCTTTTCTCCTTAAAATTTCAGACAATCCAAAGGCTAATGATATGGACACACTATCATTCAAATCATTGTCTATACTATGCAAATTTAATGCCACCTCCTCAATCACATGAGCTTTATCTAAGCGGTTGACATATTCCTTCATCGTAACATGAATCTTTGTTTTGGTTGATGCTACACCTCGTTTTTTTTTAATGATTGCTACATTTGCTTTGGGGCTACGCATTGCTCAAGAGTCACATACTGTTTTCTCAATGCTGCTTGTTGGGCATAAATCTACTTCCTAAGAGACAGAGCCTCAGTGAATAATGACCTCTGGGATCTCATTTAATCTCCCAAAGTCTATATTGTTGCACTACTTGTTTATTGTGGATACGTGATCAACAATAATAATAAGTATTTAAGATAGTGCCAAGACTCAAATGATTAGTACAGTGGTCACCATTTGGAACTATTGCTTTGATTGCTACGTTAAAGTTCAAATGGTTGTGCAAACTTTCTTAATGGCTTGTTGATTTTTGTGGAGAGGTGTGCCTACTTTCTAAGGTCGTGCCATGTGTTTGGCTGTGTACTAACTTGATATAGCTGCAACATTTTATATTGCTGGAAATTACCTGTGGAGAATGCAAATAATGTGTCATTATTTCAAACTATTGTCTATATGCTTTATTTGTATGGGGTGGCATATTGCTTAACCTACACATTGTTCTTAGATGGTTGTGCAATGCTTTTACGGATGAATAATAGTTAATATGATCTATCTGTCTATCTAGTTGGGTTGGGTGGCCTTATGCCCAAGTATTCAATGGCTTTCCTTGCTGTGTATAAAGTTTGAACCAATTGCATTATTGAACCACTTTAATCTCGCAAAGTGTATATTGTTGCACAATAAAAATTTGCACTACTTTTTAATTGTGGATACATAATCCTTGAAATCAAGGATATTAAGTATTCAAGATAGTGCCAAGACTCAAATCATTAGTATGGTGGTCACCATTTGGAACCATTACTTTGATGGCTATGTTAGACCTCAAATGGTTGTGCAAAATTTCATAATGGCTTGCTGATTTCTGTGAGGAGGTGTGCCTACCTGCTAAGGTCACGCCATGTATTTGGTTGTGTACTAAATTGATATAGCTGCAACATTTTATATTGCTGGAAATTACCTCTGGAGAATGCAAATAATGTGCCACGATTTCAAACTATTGTGTAAATGCTTCATTTGTATGGGGTGGCATATTGCTTAACCTACAAATTGTTCTTAGATGGCTGTGCAATGTTTTTAGGGATAAATAATAGTTAATATGGGCTATCTGTCTATCTGGTTGGGTTGGGCATCCTTATGCCCAAATATTTAATGGCATTCCTTTGCTGTGTTGGATTTAAATTGTGTCTGCATCTTCCTTGCTTCATTTCATGTTTGGTTTTATGATCCTTGATACAACCTTGGCACTCACCTTTTTCCAGTGTCATATAAAACTCTTGTCACTCTACTCCTCTTCTATTACTTTTGAAGTGAAATGTTGTTCCTCCTATGTTTTTTTTTAAAGGTGGTAAACCACCTAGACTTGTATTAAAAAAAAACACGTTTACATACAGAGTCCAAAAACATCCAAAAGAGGCTTTGTAATAGCAGTAGCAGAGCTCAAAAATAACTTACAAAATGGGCCCTAGAATGGCCTAAACCTTATAACCACCAACATCTCAGAAAACATTGGAAATTAGACATACACCCACGGCCAAAAGAGGAAAACAGGACTCAAACAAACATCCATACATGTCGAACATGGAGGGGGAGGAGAGAGGTCTTTTGTTATTGATCCATCTTCTCACCCCCCTGGACGACTGAGTCCCGTCCAGTGGCATTGTCAGCTCCATGGAGTTCCAGGTTATCGTTGCTGGCACAAACCTGGTCTCAAGCACCTTCTCCCTCCTCCACAAGTGATGCAATGTCCTCATTACCAACTGTTAAAGGGTGATGGGGTGCCCACTCTGGGGCATGAACCCTGAGAAAACCTATAGAGGTAAAAACGTCTCTGCACCTCGGCATTATTTTCCTTGAGAAACTATGAATGTGCCCATGAAGGGCCCTATCCAAGCCTCCTATACATCCACAAGCCATTCCCTTCTGCATAGCATTGTAAGGACATTCTACAAAAGTGGAAGTTCTGAGGGTGCTAATTGGGAAAAGACTTCCCACCATAGCTTCTCCCTTATTCAAATCATATCCTTGTAGCGCCTGCTTCCATCTTTCCAAATTATAAAGGTAGTCAAACACCAATCTTGTGGCAATCGCATGCACATAATGGCCATCCTGCACAATGTCTATTATGTTTGAAAGTAATGTGGACACCAAGTCCAACCAATGCAGAGCCCTATCTTCGGTGCCTTGTAGCCATTTCTAGCCACAAATGTTTCTGATGGTGAAGTGCACCATCATATAACCTAAATCAAAAACTTGTTTAAGGTATATGACCTTAACCCTTCCTCTGATCTCTGGTTCCCATGGTATAATGGGAAGAAGAGATGTTGGTTCAGTTTATCATTCTCCATTGAAAAACCTACAAGGAAATCATAATGAAAGAAAAGTAGAGATGACAGCGATGCCTAAAAACTAAGGATATCGAACTGAGAAGAAATAATGTCTGGAGTACCAGCTACATATAGGGCTGGCGGCTATCAATTACTCATCTTCACCATTGATGTCCTATCGGTCCATAAATAATGTCACTGAAGGTACCTGCTATTAAAAGCCCCAAGAACAATGGGTCCTTTCTAGATTTGGCATAAATTGCCATTTAAAACTCTCTTCCATCCTCATTAAAATCATATCCTTCACTTGCCAATGTGGCTTACTCAAAACGGCCAAAAAACAAGCACTAAAGCATGGGAAATGGATCATAGACTTACCGTTCTAACTAACTCAGATTATATTCATGCTGGTTGACACAAGAGATATGGAATATGCAGGCTAGTCTTGAGGTTTGTGAGAGTCCTTCTTGATAAAGCCTACATCCCAGGCTATTCCTTAATACTCCACGCGTTACCATAATTCTCTCCATCCACTCGTATAATTGATAGTGGTCTTTAACTCGTTGTTTTGGGTAGATTGGTGTGTATAATAGTGTTTAGAAAATCTAAAGGGTGTAGATGTATTAATAATAACATTATGGATAGATCTTTCGGTAATTGTCTTATAAAATATTTCATTATTTTAGATATGGAAGTTATCACTTTACACTGTGTGATCATAGGTGACTTAGTTTAGATGTTTAGGTTGTGGACCTGGATTAGAAGTAGAAACATGGGAGTCACTAGCACATCGAAGAAATAGTGGTGTAGGACAAAGATATAAATGACAGTGGTCTTAACTCGTTGTTTTAGGTAGATTGATGTGTATAATAGTGTTCAAAAAATCTAAAGGGTGCAGATGAATTAATAATAACTCTATGGATAGATCTTTTGGTAATTGTCTTGTGAAATATGTCATTATTTTAGATATGGAAGTTATCACATTAAATTGTGCGATGATAGATGACTTATATCCCCTTACCTTGTAACCATAAATGTCGCAAGCTAACTTAATATGGATTTAGGCGTTCTCCTAGAGGTAATAGTTTATTCTAGATATAGAAGATGATTATGAATAAACTAGTTTCTCTTGAAACCTTCTAAGATCCTATCTGATTGTCTAGTTATATTCTTAAATTACTCAGACTACTAAGTTTGAGTGAATTGGGGTAACAAAATATATGTGTGTGAAGAATATTTATGCAGACTACTAATGTTGAGTGAATTGGGGTAACAAAATATATGTGTGTGAAGAATGTTTATGCAGACTACTAATGTTGAGTGAATTGGGGGAACAAAATATATGCATGTGAAGAATTCAATTTATTTGTGGCATTGCTTCTTAAAAGATACTTAAATCTTTCGACAACCGAGTTGAATTGACATAATTGGCAAGAGAAGAGAGAAAATTTAGGCCACTCTTGAAGAGAGTTTTGGTTAGATGAAAACTTGGAAAAAGAAAGAAGTCCATTTTGGTGAAAAAAATCTGTAAGGCCGCTTGGAAGCTGAAATATGCATTTTTAAGGTTAGTAATAAAAACAAATAGAAAAAAATTCATAAAATCTGTCCGGCCTTGTAAACAGCCTAATTACATGTTTTAGAGTGTTCTTTCTTTGATTTATTTCTAACATTGTTAAACCAATGGATGCTTTCATCCAATCCATAGTGCCATAACCGTGTAGCTCGTAAGAAATTTGGCACTGGATTATGAATCATTTTCATAAACATAATATATAATTAAAAAAACAGTATTTTAAAAATAAATAGGCAAAAAATGTAGCCTTGTTAAAATAAGATGTAATAAGTTGAATGAGAAGATAAAATCCATTTTCTTACAGACTCTCTTAAGATTTGAATGCCTTTCTAGCTATCTTGGAGGTATGATTAATCTGATAAAGTGATAAGTATGGGCTTTTTTTCTAGGGTTTGAACTTGGAGCAAGAAGAATATACAACATTTTAGTATTTTCTTTATGTAAAAAAAATATAGATTTGTAAATTTCTGATGAGTTACACAGTCATTTAGCGGAGAGAAAAATTGTCAAAGCAGCCAATATTTTACTAACTGAAGATTTTGAGCCTCAAGAGAACTTAAACACACCTCCCTTATCCACTTCTATATTATAGTTCTTTTCAACGAGCAATTCAATTTCATTTATTATTTCTTCTTTGAAGGGTGAAACTCTTAAGTACTGTTTCTTGTTTTGTGACTTAGAAATTTAACACCTTAAGATGATGATGTCGATTTTCCTTGCTTGAAGCAGTCTCTTGTCTTGTGATACAGATTTTAGATTTACGACTGACAAAGTGTCTTCCTAAGAAATTTTCACCCATCACAGATACAACCACTATAGGCACATTTGGGTGGGTACTTTTGTTTCTTGTGTACTTTGGTATTTGTGAATTAGTCCTTTTCTTTCACCTTGGAACTCCAATAGAATCTTCTAATGGGTAGAATGTTGCTTGATTTTTTTCTAGTCATGGGAAAAAATTCAATTGGATTTCAAGTTTCCAATCTAATATCATTTTGTACTTATTTTAAATAGGAAGAGCTAATTTATATTGATGTTCTTTTATGCTTTATTAGCACCAGAATTTGTTGGAAATTCTGTGTGACTTATAACAACATTTCTGGTTATTACTACAGTTACATTGCACCAGAGTATATCATGGATGGGGTTCTTCTCATTCACAACCACATCCATGATATACTCTTGTGCAATGTAACTGTAATAATAACTAGATATATTGTTACATGTCACATGGACTTTCCAAAAAAAATTGCCCTAATAAAACATAAAAGAACATCAGGTATGAATTAGGTCTTCATATTTAAAAGAACTACAAAATGATATTATGTTTTAAAATCGAAACCCAATTTTATGTTTTCCCATGGCTAGAAACAAATCAAGCAATATTCTAACCATCAAAAAAATCTATTGTAGTTTAATACTTTAAGGAAAGGACTAATTCAAACATACCGAAGTACACAAGGATTGGAATTATCCACCCAAATGTGTGTTGTATCTATGATGTGTGCCCATTTCCTAGGAAGGCACTCTGCCAGTCCAAAATCTGTAATCTACATCATACAACAAGAGACTCCTTCGAACAAGGAAAACCAGCATAATCATCATAAGGTATTAGCTTTCTAAGTCACAAACTAAGAGGTAGCGCTTAAGAGTTTAACCCTTCAAATAAGAAATAGTTAGTGAAATTCAATTGCTCCTTGGAAGGAACTATAATATAAAAGTAGATAATAAGGGATGCGAGTTTAACTTCGCCTGAGGCTCAAAATCTTCATAAATACAATTTATCATTTACAGCACAAGCTAGAAAATGGGTAAGAGAGGAGGACAGAGAGGTGATGGAATTCGGCTTTTCACCTGCGTGTAGCATTTTTAAAGATTTCTAAAGGAAGGATGTCTAAAAAGCTTGTGAATCTGGATTTACACATGTAACTTGTATTTTCTTAAAAGTTCTTAAGGACTTTAATAAAACCTTTTTTTTTAATTTACTAGGAGTCATGCTATTACATTAGACCATATTTCATTTAGGCATTCTTACACCTATCGATTGCATTTGCTTTAAAATTTCTAAAGCCTTTCAACAAAATCATTTCATGCCTATCTTACAATAGATGCATTCCATGTTATGATGCCTCCTTGAGGTATTTCCAATGGTGACACGCACTAATCTCTGAAATGAAACCTCTTTACAGTATTGTGCCAATCAATTCACGAATCTATTTAGCCATGAAAAACATATTTTTGTGATGGCCGGACTGGGGAACATCTCATCTTGATCGATGCATCGATTGTACGGATCTTCACCTACACATCTATATCTAATAAGATCTCACATATTGACCAGCTATTGTTTAAAGCATCAACTGGTAACACCTGATCATGAGTTGATTTCTGTATTGTATCCTTGCCAAATGAAATACCCAATAGATATTGTTTGAATTTTGGAGCACGTTCATCTTGCACGAATGCATTACATATGCCACTCCTCATTCTTCTTTTATCCTTAAAATTTAAGACAATCCAAAGCATAATGATATGGACACACTATCATTCAAGTCATTGTTTTAGGTAGATTGATGTGTATAATAGTGTTCAAAAAATCTAAAGGGTGCAGATGAATTAATAATAACTCTATGGATAGATCTTTTGGTAATTGTCTTGTGAAATATTTCATTATTTTAGATATGGAAGTTATCACCTTAAATTGTGTGATGATAGATGACTTATATCCCCTTACCTTGTAACCATAAATGTCGCAAGCTAACTTAATATGGATTTAGGCGTTCTCCTAGAGGTAATAGTTTATTCTATATATAGAAGATGATTATGAATAAACTAGTTTCTCTTGAAACCATCTAAGATCCTATCTGATTGTCTAGTTATATTCTTAAATTATTCAGACTACTAAGTTTGAGTGAATTGGGGTAACAAAATATATGTGTGTGAAGACTATTTATGCAGACTACTAATGTTGAGTGAATTGGGGTAACAAAATATATGTGTGTGAAGAATATTTATGCAGACTACTAATGTTGAGTGAATTGGGGAAACAAAATATATGCATGTGAAGAATTCAATTTATTTGTGGCATTGCTTCTTAAAAGATACTTAAATCTTTCGACAACCGAGTTGAGTTGACATAATTGGCAAGAGAAGAGAGAAAATTTAAGCCACTCTTGAAGAGAGTTTTGGTTAGATGAAAACTTGGAAAAAGAAAGAAGTCCATTTTGGTGACAAAAATCTGTAAGGCCGCTTGGAAGCTGAAATATGCATTTTTAAGGTTAGTAATAAAAACAAATAGAAAAAAATTCATAAAATCTGTCCGGCCTTGTAAACAGCCTAATTACATGTTTTAGAGTGTTCTTTCTTTGATTTATTTCTAACATTGTTAAACCAATGGATGCTTTCATCCAATCCATAGGGCCATAACCGTGTAGCTCGTAAGAAATTTGGCACTGGATTATGAATCATTTTCATAAACATAATATATAATTAAAAAAACAGTATTTTAAAAATAAATAGGCAAAAAATGTAGCCTTGTTAAAATAAGATGTAATAAGTTGAATGAGAAGATAAAATCCATTTTCTTACAGACTCTCTTAAGATTTGAATGCCCTTCTAGCTATCTTGGAGGTATGATTAATCTGATAAAGTGATAAGTATGGGCTTTTTCTTTCTAGGGTTTGAACTTGGGGCGAAAAGAATATACAACATTTTAGTATTTTCTTTATGTAAAAAAAATATAGATTTGTAAATTTCTGATGAGTTACACAGTCATTTAGCAGAGAGAAAAATTGTCAAAGCAGCCAATATTTAGGTGCTAATTTGCATTTGTATAACCCCAAAACTGAGCCTAGAGAAGCATGAAGTCATAAGGATTGGCACCATGATGAAGAAGCCTCCTTTTATACAATGACTAATGTATAAATGTTATATTGTAGTATGAAAATAGTAATAATATAAACCTAACCTCATTATATCTACATGGTATGGTTTTAATTGGATTATATTTCATCTAGCAATTAATATATAAACATATTTTAGTGTGAAAATAGTTATAATTATGCCGAGAGGTCTAATTAGCCAACATATAAAAGTAATTACACCGAGAGGAGTTATCTATTTACCGCAATAAGGTGTGTTTCACAGAATATGAAGTAAATAGAAATAAGAAGTAGTAGTATAGTGCATCATACGAACATAACAGAATTACTCAGAACAAACCATTGTATTCATCATTGATTGACAGAAAACATTACAATGTTCATAATAGCAACATACATATTTCATTATGACTCCAATGTCTGCATATCAACTATTGTCAAATCACCCCTATCTGACTCCTATGCATTGATGACTTAAATACTCATGGCCAAGGTTGGTTGCGATGCCAACCATTGGTACCGACTCCAAACTACCCGACCCGTCAGTTGTTACCAACAACTAATTACATCATTTGTTTACTTAAACTATTTTAATGTCTACATCTATCCCCCCCTCAAAATTGGTTGTCTTCCAGATGACATTTACATCAAAACAACAAAATTATGACAGAAACTCAAAAACATCCTACTGAGAGTGGGGAGGTTGGAAGGATGTCCTTGGATGTACTGAGGAGCTTGTGGTGGCTGATCGCTGCTCTGCCTGTAGCTTCCTTGCTTCCTCGGTCCTTTGTCGTAGCTGGTGTTGGGCCACTAGCTCTCACTCTCTTGCTACCTTCACCATTGCTTGCGCTCATTTCCCATCAGACTTTCCCAGGTAATGGCTTCCATTTCTGTATTGGCACTTGGTTTTTTCTTTTTTTCTTTCTCCTCCGATGCAATCTTCGGCCTGTAGGATGTAATCTTCTTTCCTCTGTCCATGTTTTCCTAACTGGATGCATACCCTTTGCACTCCAAGAGGAAAAAATAACAATTTTCTGTCCAACACGGTAACTGAATGCTCGGAATCTGGGATGGCCTTTTATGAGGCTGAAGTGGTGGGTCCGTACGCCATACGGCTTGGCTGTACGTCATATGGATTTTTATTTTGCCCAGGCCGTACGTCGTACGACTTGCCTTTTTTTTTTTGGGTTTAAAAAAAAAAAAAAAATTTGGCCCAGGTCGTACGACCTGCCTTAAATTTTTGTTTTATTTTTTTTTTTCTGACATTTTATGTTTTTCATCTTTTCCATGTCAAACTGAATTTGATTTGTCAATTTTTTCCCAATGGGGTCCACGTTCAATCTATAACTCTGACTGGAATTGTTGTCTTCGAAAAAAATAAACTATCTGACTTTTGAACATTATTTTTTCTTTGTTGATTGTCACCGATAGCCAAAATATTGCAAGTCGACAGAACCACTCTATAGTTCTTATTCCTTGTATATGGTCTCTTTCTGGCCGGTGCTTCTAATACGGCATTCCCATCGTTAGTTCCATCACTCCGATTCACCTTGCTTGCCAATGGCTCTTCATACCTAATCACCTTGTCTGGCTCAACTTTATGTGTAAGTGCATCATCTATCTTGGCATCATCCTCTGTATATTCTTTATGTGCCTCTCTTGGTCGACTTGTCTAGTCTTGGTCCACTATCTGCTCTATTACTTTCGACTGATTATTACCTACCTCCCCTTTGTCACTCATTACTGGTTCCCTCTTGCCAAGTGGTTGAGTGTTTGTCAATCCATCAAGTGCTTCATTCATGAACAATCTTTCACTCGTTGGCCTAGAGTTGCCTAGACTTTCATTAGTCAGTTGAGAGTTGTCGAGAGTTTCACAGTTGCCGAGTGTTTCACTCTTCGACTGAGTTTTGCCAAGAATTGCGCTGCCATGACTTGCATTGCGAGGACTTGCACTACGAGGACTTGCATTGTTTATTGAAGAGCTCTCGCTGACTTCTTTTATTGAAATCATATTACATTCCGGTTGATAGAACTCGTAATCTTCCATCTGCCAGTGGAAGAGCCCACTAAAGGAATTAGTTTCATCCTCAGAACATTATTGCAATTTTAATACTCCTTCCTCATCAGGTTCCATTGGCCCTCTATCAACTGACTCCCCTTTGTCTAAATCAGAATCCGATGCTAGTTCCAGTTATGGTTGGCCTTGGTTGCTATCAGCCACCCTCGGCCGAGTAATGCATCGTACAATGCATTTTGTGTTGTTATGCCTACAAAGTTTAATCGAAAGAGTTGGGTGTCAATCTTCACTTTCTTAGCCATTAACACTCCCAGTGCTTTAATTCCGTGCTGGTCTGCTCCCAATAACTAGAAAGTTTGTGGCCATAGTGTAGGTTTCCCCAAGCACTTCCACGTCTCTTCTGTCAACACATTCACTCCAGATCCACCGTTGATTATTGTGTTTGTCAGGTGACATCCACCGATTTCCATGTGTACGATGGCTAGATTCTTGCCATTGTTGATGGCCAACAGTCTTGGGTCGATGACTTGTTCTCCTTCCAGCGATGGCTCCACTATGACATCTTCATCCTTTGTTTGCCCATTTGGGTTCCCTTCGATCACCTTCGAGATTGCCATCCTCAGTTGTGGCATGCTCTGTAGAAGATCCGCTATCTTGATCAATACAGTGGTTTGTAACACCTGATTCATGATACTCTTGTGCAACTCTGGTCGTACGGTAGTTGTTCTTCTGTTCTTTCCTTCCATTTCCATTGCCATCTCTACTTCTTTCCTAGCCTCCCGAAATGCCTCCTTCTCGATTCGGGGATCTGGATACGTCAGTTTTTTCCATTGTGCTCGAGTGACCACCAAGATCTCTTCATCATTCTCCTTGAAACTGGTTAGGTTCACCCCTTTTTGCTTCAGGCAATCTTTTTCTTCGTGGTCTCCAGGCCCACACCACTTGCATAATGCATTTATTGTGTTCTGATTGCTATTCGGGCATTCTCTTGCAAAGTGTCCCCACTCGTTGCATTACTGGCACTGTATCATAGGTCGCCCCTTGCTGTCGTATTGCAATCTATTTCTAGGTCTGTTATTATTAATCCTTCTGTTATTCTGGTACCCTCTAGGGGATGCATTCAGACTATTCTGAGGCTTTGGGGGTGTCATCGGCAGAGTTGACGATTCTCAAATTTGTGTTGGTGTATAACTCACATGAGTTATTCCTAACATAACCATAGTTAGACGATTTTTCTCACATGTGGAAAGACTAATTCTACTCTATGATTCATTAGTAGATGTGTCGTCTCATATTCGACACATCGCTATTGAACCTTGAGTTATAAGAAAACTAAATCGAAGTATTATATTGAAAGAAAAACCCTAAATATCTACACATATCCCGAGCTGGCATTTCATCTTTCCCGCTATTGAAGGTGGAGTTTGATGTCAAGAATACTTACTTCTTACAGGTTGCATTATATTTAAAAACAAACCCTAACTCATTCTTATCAAAAATCTTTTTGCAACCATTGTCTCCTCTGCCGTTAAAGGTGGAGATCGATGCCTAGGATACTTACTTTTTACAGGTTTTGTTTAGGATGAGCAAGTTGAGAGGAGGGAGGAGATCAAAACCGTACTTGTGAAGATGTCAGATCTCCCGGATGAAATAATCGTGAAAATATCTGAAAATTTATCATTTATTGATCTTACAAATTTGATCTCATGTTGCAAGGCTGTGGCCTCCGGGGCCAAACATTTTTAACCAGGATTTTGCAAATCATAAGAAAACATAATTTGCAAGAGAAGAGAGAAAAATTAAGGCGCTCTCATACTTGAAGAGAGATCTGCTCAGATGAACTCTTGAAAAGAAAAATCCTTTTTGGCGACATAAATCTGAAAGGCCGCTTGGAACCTGAAGTACGCATTTTAAGGTTTGAGATTTAGGGCACAGGAAGGAAAAGAGGAAAGAGAGGAGAGAGAGGTGATGTAATTCGGCTTTTCACCTGCGCGTTGCAAGGAAGGATGTCGGCAAAGCTTGTGGAATCTGGATTTACACATGTAAGTTGTGTTTTCTTAAAAGTTTTAAGGACTTAATAAAGTTTTTTTTTTTTTTAAAATTTACTGTGAGTGATGTTATTCCATGAGACCATATTTCTTTTAGGCATTCTTACGCCTATCTATTGCATTTATTTAAAAGATTCTAAAGCCTTTCAACAAAATCATTTCGTGCCTATGCTCCAATCGACGCATTCCATGTTATGATGGCTCCTTGAAGTTTTGCCAGCAGCTACGCGCCCTAATCTCTGAAATGAGGCCTCTTTGAGGTATTCTGCCAATCAATTCACGAATGTAGTTAGCCCTAAACAATATATTTTTTGCGATAGCTGAAATGGGGAACATCTCATCTTGATCGATGCATCGTTTGTAAGGATATTCACCTCCACATCTATATCTAACAAGATGTCACATACTAACCAGCTATTGTTTAGAGCATCGATCGGTAACACCTGATCATGAGTTGATTTATGTATTGTAAGCTTGCTAAATGAAATACCCAATAGATATGCTCCCTGAATTTTGGAGCAGGTTCATCCTGCACGAATGCATTACCTACGCCACTCCTCATTCTTCTGTTCTCCTTAAAATTTCAGACAATCCCAAGGCTAATGATATGGACACACTATCATTCAAATCGTTGTCTATACTATGCGACTTTCATTCCACCTCCTCAATCACATGAGCTTTATCTAAGCGGTTGACATATTCCTTTATCATAACATGAATCTCGTTTTCGTCGATGCTACACCTCTTTCCTTCTTTTTTAAATGATTATTGCATTTGGTTTGGGGCTACGCATTGCTCAAGAGTCACATAACGTTTTCTCAATGCTGCATTGTCAACAAACTTTCCTTGTTGAGCATCAATCTGCTTCTTCAGATACAGTGCCACAGTTAATAATGACCTCTGAAATCTTTTTTAATCTCCCAAAGTCTATATTGTTGCACTACTTTTTTTTATTGTGGATACATAATCTTTGAAATCAAGGATAATAAGTATTTAAGACAGTGCCAGACTCAAATGATTAGTACAGTGGTCATCATTTGGAACCATTGCTTTGATGGCTACGTTAAACTTTGAATGGTTGTGCAAACTTTTGTAATGGCATGTTGATTTTTGTGAAGAGGTGTGCCTACCTTCTAAGATCCCGCCATGTATTTGGCTGTGTACTAATTTGATATAGCTGCAACATTTTATATTGGTGAAAATTACCTGTGGAGATTGCAAATAATGTGCCATGATTTCAAACTATTGTCTAAGTGCTTCATTTGCATGGGGTGGCATATTGCTTAACCTCCAAATTGTTCTTAGATGGTTGTGCAATTTTTTTAGGGATAAATAATAATTATTATGGTCTATCTGTCTATCTGTCTATCTGGTTTGGTTGTGTCCGCATCTTCCTTGCTTTTATAATTGTGATATTAATTCTTTTCTACTTTCTTGGCACTCGTATTTTTCCAATGTCATATAAAACTCTTGTCCTTTTACTGCTCGTCTATTACTTTTGAAACGAAATGTTGATCCTCCTATATTATGACTTGTTATTAGCTTGTCAATATCTAGTGAAGAGTTATACCACAATATGCTTAAGAACTCTCGAGGTCCTTAGCTTTTTATTACATTTTTTCACTACACAAATATCAAAAAATGTTTATACTTTTTCTAAAACATCTATTGTTTTTTTTAGTTGAGGGAAAATTCCATAGGAGCCAATGAACAGCGGCAACTAAAACAACATTTCACATAAAGAGATTTCTGGAAACTTATCGGTTCTTGCTTCTTATTTAAGTTGTATATATATTATATTAATACTTATTAATTCGCGTGTTTTGCATGTTTTCAGCTTGTGTGAATCTGTTAAAAACTTAAATGCAGTTTGTAGCTGCAAAGCCCGTGTGGAGTCGGATAGCATCGGCTGGACAGAATGAAATTATGTGGAAACCTGCAATGCTAAAGTCATAAGCAGCCCTTTGCAGAAGATTTAAAAAGGTTTGGAATTTGGATGGAACATAAGAAAATTCATTTACATATAAAAGTGCTGTCCAACATTTGAATAAGACACCAGGAGAATTAGAGAGGCCAGACCGGAAGAAGACATTGTATCATTTCCTTGTACAGACATGAAAAAGCATACCGCATTGAGCTTGTTGGCAAAATCCTGATGGGTTTGAGATTTAGGGCACATGAGAGAGAGGTGATGGAATTCTGCTTTTTCACCTACGTGTTGCATTGTTAAAGGTTTCTAAACGAAGGATGTCGGCAAAGCTTGTGGAATCTGGATTTACACCTGTAAGTTGTATTTTCTCAAAAGTTCTAAGGACTTAATAAAGCCCTTTGTTTTTTAATTTACTGGGAGTCATGTTATTCCATGAGACCATATTTCTTTTAAGCATTCTTACGGCTATCTATTGCATTTGCTTTAAAATTTCTATAGCCTTTCAACAAAATGATTTCGTGCCTATCCTGAAATCGATGCATTCCATCATCCATGTTATGGTGCCTCCTTGACGTTTTGCCAGCAGCTGCGCGCCCTAATATCTGAGATGACGCCTCTTTGAGGTATTCTGCCAATCAATTCACAAATCTAGTTAGCCATAAACAATATATTTTTGTGATGGCTGAAGTGGGGAATATCTCATCTTGATCCATGCATCGTTTGTAAGGATATTCACCTCCACATCTATATCTAACTAGATGTCACATACTGACCAGCTATTGTTTAAAGCATCGATCGGTAACACCTAATCATGAGTTGATTTCTGTGTTGTATGCTTGCCAAATGAAATACCCAATAGATATTCTCCCTGCATTTTGGAGCAGGTTCATCCTGCACGAATGCATTACCTACGCCACTCGTTATTCTTCTTTTCTCCTTAAAATTTCAGACAATCCAAAGGCTAATGATATGGACACACTATCATTCAAATCATTGTCTATACTATGCAAATTTAATGCCACCTCCTCAATCACATGAGCTTTATCTAAGCGGTTGACATATTCCTTCATCGTAACATGAATCTTTGTTTTGGTTGATGCTACACCTCGTTTTTTTTTAATGATTGCTACATTTGCTTTGGGGCTACGCATTGCTCAAGAGTCACATACTGTTTTCTCAATGCTGCTTGTTGGGCATAAATCTACTTCCTAAGAGACAGAGCCTCAGTGAATAATGACCTCTGGGATCTCATTTAATCTCCCAAAGTCTATATTGTTGCACTACTTGTTTATTGTGGATACGTGATCAACAATAATAATAAGTATTTAAGATAGTGCCAAGACTCAAATGATTAGTACAGTGGTCACCATTTGGAACTATTGCTTTGATTGCTACGTTAAAGTTCAAATGGTTGTGCAAACTTTCTTAATGGCTTGTTGATTTTTGTGGAGAGGTGTGCCTACTTTCTAAGGTCGTGCCATGTGTTTGGCTGTGTACTAACTTGATATAGCTGCAACATTTTATATTGCTGGAAATTACCTGTGGAGAATGCAAATAATGTGTCATTATTTCAAACTATTGTCTATATGCTTTATTTGTATGGGGTGGCATATTGCTTAACCTACACATTGTTCTTAGATGGTTGTGCAATGCTTTTACGGATGAATAATAGTTAATATGATCTATCTGTCTATCTAGTTGGGTTGGGTGGCCTTATGCCCAAGTATTCAATGGCTTTCCTTGCTGTGTATAAAGTTTGAACCAATTGCATTATTGAACCACTTTAATCTCGCAAAGTGTATATTGTTGCACAATAAAAATTTGCACTACTTTTTAATTGTGGATACATAATCCTTGAAATCAAGGATATTAAGTATTCAAGATAGTGCCAAGACTCAAATCATTAGTATGGTGGTCACCATTTGGAACCATTACTTTGATGGCTATGTTAGACCTCAAATGGTTGTGCAAAATTTCATAATGGCTTGCTGATTTCTGTGAGGAGGTGTGCCTACCTGCTAAGGTCACGCCATGTATTTGGTTGTGTACTAAATTGATATAGCTGCAACATTTTATATTGCTGGAAATTACCTCTGGAGAATGCAAATAATGTGCCACGATTTCAAACTATTGTGTAAATGCTTCATTTGTATGGGGTGGCATATTGCTTAACCTACAAATTGTTCTTAGATGGCTGTGCAATGTTTTTAGGGATAAATAATAGTTAATATGGGCTATCTGTCTATCTGGTTGGGTTGGGCATCCTTATGCCCAAATATTTAATGGCATTCCTTTGCTGTGTTGGATTTAAATTGTGTCTGCATCTTCCTTGCTTCATTTCATGTTTGGTTTTATGATCCTTGATACAACCTTGGCACTCACCTTTTTCCAGTGTCATATAAAACTCTTGTCACTCTACTCCTCTTCTATTACTTTTGAAGTGAAATGTTGTTCCTCCTATGTTTTTTTTTAAAGGTGGTAAACCACCTAGACTTGTATTAAAAAAAAACACGTTTACATACAGAGTCCAAAAACATCCAAAAGAGGCTTTGTAATAGCAGTAGCAGAGCTCAAAAATAACTTACAAAATGGGCCCTAGAATGGCCTAAACCTTATAACCACCAACATCTCAGAAAACATTGGAAATTAGACATACACCCACGGCCAAAAGAGGAAAACAGGACTCAAACAAACATCCATACATGTCGAACATGGAGGGGGAGGAGAGAGGTCTTTTGTTATTGATCCATCTTCTCACCCCCCTGGACGACTGAGTCCCGTCCAGTGGCATTGTCAGCTCCATGGAGTTCCAGGTTATCGTTGCTGGCACAAACCTGGTCTCAAGCACCTTCTCCCTCCTCCACAAGTGATGCAATGTCCTCATTACCAACTGTTAAAGGGTGATGGGGTGCCCACTCTGGGGCATGAACCCTGAGAAAACCTATAGAGGTAAAAACGTCTCTGCACCTCGGCATTATTTTCCTTGAGAAACTATGAATGTGCCCATGAAGGGCCCTATCCAAGCCTCCTATACATCCACAAGCCATTCCCTTCTGCATAGCATTGTAAGGACATTCTACAAAAGTGGAAGTTCTGAGGGTGCTAATTGGGAAAAGACTTCCCACCATAGCTTCTCCCTTATTCAAATCATATCCTTGTAGCGCCTGCTTCCATCTTTCCAAATTATAAAGGTAGTCAAACACCAATCTTGTGGCAATCGCATGCACATAATGGCCATCCTGCACAATGTCTATTATGTTTGAAAGTAATGTGGACACCAAGTCCAACCAATGCAGAGCCCTATCTTCGGTGCCTTGTAGCCATTTCTAGCCACAAATGTTTCTGATGGTGAAGTGCACCATCATATAACCTAAATCAAAAACTTGTTTAAGGTATATGACCTTAACCCTTCCTCTGATCTCTGGTTCCCATGGTATAATGGGAAGAAGAGATGTTGGTTCAGTTTATCATTCTCCATTGAAAAACCTACAAGGAAATCATAATGAAAGAAAAGTAGAGATGACAGCGATGCCTAAAAACTAAGGATATCGAACTGAGAAGAAATAATGTCTGGAGTACCAGCTACATATAGGGCTGGCGGCTATCAATTACTCATCTTCACCATTGATGTCCTATCGGTCCATAAATAATGTCACTGAAGGTACCTGCTATTAAAAGCCCCAAGAACAATGGGTCCTTTCTAGATTTGGCATAAATTGCCATTTAAAACTCTCTTCCATCCTCATTAAAATCATATCCTTCACTTGCCAATGTGGCTTACTCAAAACGGCCAAAAAACAAGCACTAAAGCATGGGAAATGGATCATAGACTTACCGTTCTAACTAACTCAGATTATATTCATGCTGGTTGACACAAGAGATATGGAATATGCAGGCTAGTCTTGAGGTTTGTGAGAGTCCTTCTTGATAAAGCCTACATCCCAGGCTATTCCTTAATACTCCACGCGTTACCATAATTCTCTCCATCCACTCGTATAATTGATAGTGGTCTTTAACTCGTTGTTTTGGGTAGATTGGTGTGTATAATAGTGTTTAGAAAATCTAAAGGGTGTAGATGTATTAATAATAACATTATGGATAGATCTTTCGGTAATTGTCTTATAAAATATTTCATTATTTTAGATATGGAAGTTATCACTTTACACTGTGTGATCATAGGTGACTTAGTTTAGATGTTTAGGTTGTGGACCTGGATTAGAAGTAGAAACATGGGAGTCACTAGCACATCGAAGAAATAGTGGTGTAGGACAAAGATATAAATGACAGTGGTCTTAACTCGTTGTTTTAGGTAGATTGATGTGTATAATAGTGTTCAAAAAATCTAAAGGGTGCAGATGAATTAATAATAACTCTATGGATAGATCTTTTGGTAATTGTCTTGTGAAATATGTCATTATTTTAGATATGGAAGTTATCACATTAAATTGTGCGATGATAGATGACTTATATCCCCTTACCTTGTAACCATAAATGTCGCAAGCTAACTTAATATGGATTTAGGCGTTCTCCTAGAGGTAATAGTTTATTCTAGATATAGAAGATGATTATGAATAAACTAGTTTCTCTTGAAACCTTCTAAGATCCTATCTGATTGTCTAGTTATATTCTTAAATTACTCAGACTACTAAGTTTGAGTGAATTGGGGTAACAAAATATATGTGTGTGAAGAATATTTATGCAGACTACTAATGTTGAGTGAATTGGGGTAACAAAATATATGTGTGTGAAGAATGTTTATGCAGACTACTAATGTTGAGTGAATTGGGGGAACAAAATATATGCATGTGAAGAATTCAATTTATTTGTGGCATTGCTTCTTAAAAGATACTTAAATCTTTCGACAACCGAGTTGAATTGACATAATTGGCAAGAGAAGAGAGAAAATTTAGGCCACTCTTGAAGAGAGTTTTGGTTAGATGAAAACTTGGAAAAAGAAAGAAGTCCATTTTGGTGAAAAAAATCTGTAAGGCCGCTTGGAAGCTGAAATATGCATTTTTAAGGTTAGTAATAAAAACAAATAGAAAAAAATTCATAAAATCTGTCCGGCCTTGTAAACAGCCTAATTACATGTTTTAGAGTGTTCTTTCTTTGATTTATTTCTAACATTGTTAAACCAATGGATGCTTTCATCCAATCCATAGTGCCATAACCGTGTAGCTCGTAAGAAATTTGGCACTGGATTATGAATCATTTTCATAAACATAATATATAATTAAAAAAACAGTATTTTAAAAATAAATAGGCAAAAAATGTAGCCTTGTTAAAATAAGATGTAATAAGTTGAATGAGAAGATAAAATCCATTTTCTTACAGACTCTCTTAAGATTTGAATGCCTTTCTAGCTATCTTGGAGGTATGATTAATCTGATAAAGTGATAAGTATGGGCTTTTTTTCTAGGGTTTGAACTTGGAGCAAGAAGAATATACAACATTTTAGTATTTTCTTTATGTAAAAAAAATATAGATTTGTAAATTTCTGATGAGTTACACAGTCATTTAGCGGAGAGAAAAATTGTCAAAGCAGCCAATATTTTACTAACTGAAGATTTTGAGCCTCAAGAGAACTTAAACACACCTCCCTTATCCACTTCTATATTATAGTTCTTTTCAACGAGCAATTCAATTTCATTTATTATTTCTTCTTTGAAGGGTGAAACTCTTAAGTACTGTTTCTTGTTTTGTGACTTAGAAATTTAACACCTTAAGATGATGATGTCGATTTTCCTTGCTTGAAGCAGTCTCTTGTCTTGTGATACAGATTTTAGATTTACGACTGACAAAGTGTCTTCCTAAGAAATTTTCACCCATCACAGATACAACCACTATAGGCACATTTGGGTGGGTACTTTTGTTTCTTGTGTACTTTGGTATTTGTGAATTAGTCCTTTTCTTTCACCTTGGAACTCCAATAGAATCTTCTAATGGGTAGAATGTTGCTTGATTTTTTTCTAGTCATGGGAAAAAATTCAATTGGATTTCAAGTTTCCAATCTAATATCATTTTGTACTTATTTTAAATAGGAAGAGCTAATTTATATTGATGTTCTTTTATGCTTTATTAGCACCAGAATTTGTTGGAAATTCTGTGTGACTTATAACAACATTTCTGGTTATTACTACAGTTACATTGCACCAGAGTATATCATGGATGGGGTTCTTCTCATTCACAACCACATCCATGATATACTCTTGTGCAATGTAACTGTAATAATAACTAGATATATTGTTACATGTCACATGGACTTTCCAAAAAAAATTGCCCTAATAAAACATAAAAGAACATCAGGTATGAATTAGGTCTTCATATTTAAAAGAACTACAAAATGATATTATGTTTTAAAATCGAAACCCAATTTTATGTTTTCCCATGGCTAGAAACAAATCAAGCAATATTCTAACCATCAAAAAAATCTATTGTAGTTTAATACTTTAAGGAAAGGACTAATTCAAACATACCGAAGTACACAAGGATTGGAATTATCCACCCAAATGTGTGTTGTATCTATGATGTGTGCCCATTTCCTAGGAAGGCACTCTGCCAGTCCAAAATCTGTAATCTACATCATACAACAAGAGACTCCTTCGAACAAGGAAAACCAGCATAATCATCATAAGGTATTAGCTTTCTAAGTCACAAACTAAGAGGTAGCGCTTAAGAGTTTAACCCTTCAAATAAGAAATAGTTAGTGAAATTCAATTGCTCCTTGGAAGGAACTATAATATAAAAGTAGATAATAAGGGATGCGAGTTTAACTTCGCCTGAGGCTCAAAATCTTCATAAATACAATTTATCATTTACAGCACAAGCTAGAAAATGGGTAAGAGAGGAGGACAGAGAGGTGATGGAATTCGGCTTTTCACCTGCGTGTAGCATTTTTAAAGATTTCTAAAGGAAGGATGTCTAAAAAGCTTGTGAATCTGGATTTACACATGTAACTTGTATTTTCTTAAAAGTTCTTAAGGACTTTAATAAAACCTTTTTTTTTAATTTACTAGGAGTCATGCTATTACATTAGACCATATTTCATTTAGGCATTCTTACACCTATCGATTGCATTTGCTTAAAATTTCTAAAGCCTTTCAACAAAATCATTTCATGCCTATCTTACAATAGATGCATTCCATGTTATGATGCCTCCTTGAGGTATTTCCAATGGTGACACGCACTAATCTCTGAAATGAAACCTCTTTACAGTATTGTGCCAATCAATTCACGAATCTATTTAGCCATGAAAAACATATTTTTGTGATGGCCGGACTGGGGAACATCTCATCTTGATCGATGCATCGATTGTACGGATCTTCACCTACACATCTATATCTAATAAGATCTCACATATTGACCAGCTATTGTTTAAAGCATCAACTGGTAACACCTGATCATGAGTTGATTTCTGTATTGTATCCTTGCCAAATGAAATACCCAATAGATATTGTTTGAATTTTGGAGCACGTTCATCTTGCACGAATGCATTACATATGCCACTCCTCATTCTTCTTTTATCCTTAAAATTTAAGACAATCCAAAGCATAATGATATGGACACACTATCATTCAAGTCATTGTTTTAGGTAGATTGATGTGTATAATAGTGTTCAAAAAATCTAAAGGGTGCAGATGAATTAATAATAACTCTATGGATAGATCTTTTGGTAATTGTCTTGTGAAATATTTCATTATTTTAGATATGGAAGTTATCACCTTAAATTGTGTGATGATAGATGACTTATATCCCCTTACCTTGTAACCATAAATGTCGCAAGCTAACTTAATATGGATTTAGGCGTTCTCCTAGAGGTAATAGTTTATTCTATATATAGAAGATGATTATGAATAAACTAGTTTCTCTTGAAACCATCTAAGATCCTATCTGATTGTCTAGTTATATTCTTAAATTACTCAGACTACTAAGTTTGAGTGAATTGGGGTAACAAAATATATGTGTGTGAAGACTATTTATGCAGGACTACTAATGTTGAGTGAATTGGGGTAACAAAATATATGTGTGTGAAGAATATTTATGCAGACTACTAATGTTGAGTGAATTGGGGAAACAAAATATATGCATGTGAAGAATTCAATTTATTTGTGGCATTGCTTCTTAAAAGATACTTAAATCTTTTCGACAACCGAGTTGAGTTGACATAATTGGCAAGAGAAGAGAGAAAATTTAAGCCACTCTTGAAGAGAGTTTTGGTTAGATGAAAACTTGGAAAAAGAAAGAAGTCCATTTTGGTGACAAAAATCTGTAAGGCCGCTTGGAAGCTGAAATATGCATTTTTAAGGTTAGTAATAAAAACAAATAGAAAAAAATTCATAAAATCTGTCCGGCCTTGTAAACAGCCTAATTACATGTTTTAGAGTGTTCTTTCTTTGATTTATTTCTAACATTGTTAAACCAATGGATGCTTTCATCCAATCCATAGGGCCATAACCGTGTAGCTCGTAAGAAATTTGGCACTGGATTATGAATCATTTTCATAAACATAATATATAATTAAAAAAACAGTATTTTTAAAAATAAATAGGCAAAAAATGTAGCCTTGTTAAAATAAGATGTAATAAGTTGAATGAGAAGATAAAATCCATTTTCTTACAGACTCTCTTAAGATTTGAATGCCCTTCTAGCTATCTTGGAGGTATGATTAATCTGATAAAGTGATAAGTATGGGCTTTTTCTTTCTAGGGTTTGAACTTGGGGCGAAAAGAATATACAACATTTTAGTATTTTCTTATGTAAAAAAAATATAGATTTGTAAATTTCTGATGAGTTACACAGTCATTTAGCAGAGAGAAAAATTGTCAAAGCAGCCAATATTTAGGTGCTAATTTGCATTTGTATAACCCCAAAACTGAGCCTAGAGAAGCATGAAGTCATAAGGATTGGCACCATGATGAAGAAGCCTCCTTTTATACAATGACTAATGTATAATGTTATATTGTAGTATATGAAAATAGTAATAATATAAACCTAACCTCATTATATCTACATGGTATGGTTTTAATTGGATTATATTTCATCTAGCAATTAATATATAAACATATTTTAGTGTGAAAATAGTTATAATTATGCCGAGAGGTCTAATTAGCCAACATATAAAAGTAATTACACCGAGAGGAGTTATCTATTTACCGCAATAAGGTGTGTTTCACAGAATATGAAGTAAATAGAAATAAGAAGTAGTAGTATAGTGCATCATACGAACATAACAGAATTACTCAGAACAAACCATTGTATTCATCATTGATTGACAGAAAACATTACAATGTTCATAATAGCAACATACATATTTCATTATGACTCCAATGTCTGCATATCAACTATTGTCAAATCACCCCTATCTGACTCCTATGCATTGATGACTTAAATACTCATGGCCAAGGTTGGTTGCGATGCCAACCATTGGTACCGACTCCAAACTACCCGACCCGTCAGTTGTTACCAACAACTAATTACATCATTTGTTTACTTAAACTATTTTAATGTCTACATCTATCCCCCCCTCAAAATTGGTTGTCTTCCAGATGACATTTACATCAAAACAACAAAATTATGACAGAAACTCAAAAACATCCTACTGAGAGTGGGGAGGTTGGAAGGATGTCCTTGGATGTACTGAGGAGCTTGTGGTGGCTGATCGCTGCTCTGCCTGTAGCTTCCTTGCTTCCTCGGTCCTTTGTCGTAGCTGGTGTTGGGCCACTAGCTCTCACTCTCTTGCTACCTTCACCATTGCTTGCGCTCATTTCCCATCAGACTTTCCCAGGTAATGGCTTCCATTTCTGTATTGGCACTTGGTTTTTTCTTTTTTTCTTTCTCCTCCGATGCAATCTTCGGCCTGTAGGATGTAATCTTCTTTCCTCTGTCCATGTTTTCCTAACTGGATGCATACCCTTTGCACTCCAAGAGGAAAAAATAACAATTTTCTGTCCAACACGGTAACTGAATGCTCGGAATCTGGGATGGCCTTTTATGAGGCTGAAGTGGTGGGTCCGTACGCCATACGGCTTGGCTGTACGTCATATGGATTTTTATTTTGCCCAGGCCGTACGTCGTACGACTTGCCTTTTTTTTTTTGGGTTTAAAAAAAAAAAAAAAATTTGGCCCAGGTCGTACGACCTGCCTTAAATTTTTGTTTTATTTTTTTTTTCTGACATTTTATGTTTTTCATCTTTTCCATGTCAAACTGAATTTGATTTGTCAATTTTTTCCCAATGGGGTCCACGTTCAATCTATAACTCTGACTGGAATTGTTGTCTTCGAAAAAAATAAACTATCTGACTTTTGAACATTATTTTTTCTTTGTTGATTGTCACTGATAGCCAAAATATTGCAAGTCGACAGAACCACTCTATAGTTCTTATTCCTTGTATATGGTCTCTTTCTGGCCGGTGCTTCTAATACGGCATTCCCATCGTTAGTTCCATCACTCCGATTCACCTTGCTTGCCAATGGCTCTTCATACCTAATCACCTTGTCTGGCTCAACTTTATGTGTAAGTGCATCATCTATCTTGGCATCATCCTCTGTATATTCTTTATGTGCCTCTCTTGGTCGACTTGTCTAGTCTTGGTCCACTATCTGCTCTATTACTTTCGACTGATTATTACCTACCTCCCCTTTGTCACTCATTACTGGTTCCCTCTTGCCAAGTGGTTGAGTGTTTGTCAATCCATCAAGTGCTTCATTCATGAACAATCTTTCACTCGTTGGCCTAGAGTTGCCTAGACTTTCATTAGTCAGTTGAGAGTTGTCGAGAGTTTCACAGTTGCCGAGTGTTTCACTCTCTTCGACTGAGTTTTGCCAAGAATTGCGCTGCCTTGCCATGACTTGCATTGCGAGGACTTGCACTACGAGGACTTGCATTGTTTATTGAAGAGCTCTCGCTGACTTCTTTTATTGAAATCATATTACATTCCGGTTGATAGAACTCGTAATCTTCCATCTGCCAGTGGAAGAGCCCACTAAAGGAATTAGTTTCATCCTCAGAACATTATTGCAATTTTAATACTCCTTCCTCATCAGGTTCCATTGGCCCTCTATCAACTGACTTCCCCTTTGTCTAAATCAGAATCCGATGCTAGTTCCAGTTATTGGTTGGCCTTGGTTGCTATCAGCCACCCTCGGCCGAGTAATGCATCGTACAATGCATTTTGTGTTGTTATGCCTACAAAGTTTAATCGAAAGAGTTGGGTGTCAATCTTCACTTTCTTAGCCATTAACACTCCCAGTGCTTTAATTCCGTGCTGGTCTGCTCCCAATAACTAGAAAGTTTGTGGCCATAGTGTAGGTTTCCCCAAGCACTTCCACGTCTCTTCTGTCAACACATTCACTCCAGATCCACCGTTGATTATTGTGTTTGTCAGGTGACATCCACCGATTTCCATGTGTACGATGGCTAGATTCTTGCCATTGTTGATGGCCAACAGTCTTGGGGTCGATGACTTGTTCTCCTTCCAGCGATGGCTCCATTCATCCTTTGTTTGCCCATTTGGGTTCCCTTCGATCACCTTCGAGATTGCCATCCTCAGTTGTGGCATGCTCTGTAGAAGATCCGCTATCTTGATCAATACAGTGGTTTGTAACACCTGATTCATGATACTCTTGTGCAACTCTGGTCGTACGGTAGTTGTTCTTCTGTTCTTTCCTTCCATTTCCATTGCCATCTCTACTTCTTTCCTAGCCTCCCGAAATGCCTCCTTCTCGATTCGGGGATCTGGATACGTCAGTTTTTTCCATTGTGCTCGAGTGACCACCAAGATCTCTTCATCATTCTCCTTGAAACTGGTTAGGTTCACCCCTTTTTGCTTCAGGCAATCTTTTTCTTCGTGGTCTCCAGGCCCACACCACTTGCATAATGCATTTATTGTGTTCTGATTGCTATTCGGGCATTCTCTTGCAAAGTGTCCCCACTCGTTGCATTACTGGCACTGTATCATAGGTCGCCCCTTGCTGTCGTATTGCAATCTATTTCTAGGTCTGTTATTATTAATCCTTCTGTTATTCTGGTACCCTCTAGGGGATGCATTCAGACTATTCTGAGGCTTTGGGGGTGTCATCGGCAGAGTTGACGATTCTCAAATTTGTGTTGGTGTATAACTCACATGAGTTATTCCTAACATAACCATAGTTAGACGATTTTTCTCACATGTGGAAAGACTAATTCTACTCTATGATTCATTAGTAGATGTGTCGTCTCATATTCGACACATCGCTATTGAACCTTGAGTTATAAGAAAACTAAATCGAAGTATTATATTGAAAGAAAAACCCTAAATATCTACACATATCCCGAGCTGGCATTTCATCTTTCCCGCTATTGAAGGTGGAGTTTGATGTCAAGAATACTTACTTCTTACAGGTTGCATTATATTTAAAAACAAACCCTAACTCATTCTTATCAAAAATCTTTTTGCAACCATTGTCTCCTCTGCCGTTAAAGGTGGAGATCGATGCCTAGGATACTTACTTTTTACAGGTTTTGTTTAGGATGAGCAAGTTGAGAGGAGGGAGGAGATCAAAACCGTACTTGTGAAGATGTCAGATCTCCCGGATGAAATAATCGTGAAAATATCTGAAAATTTATCATTTATTGATCTTACAAATTTGATCTCATGTTGCAAGGCTGTGGCCTCCGGGGCCAAACATTTTTAACCAGGATTTTGCAAATCATAAGAAAACATAATTTGCAAGAGAAGAGAGAAAAATTAAGGCGCTCTCATACTTGAAGAGAGATCTGCTCAGATGAACTCTTGAAAAGAAAAATCCTTTTTGGCGACATAAATCTGAAAGGCCGCTTGGAACCTGAAGTACGCATTTTAAGGTTTGAGATTTAGGGCACAGGAAGGAAAAGAGGAAAGAGAGGAGAGAGAGGTGATGTAATTCGGCTTTTCACCTGCGCGTTGCAAGGAAGGATGTCGGCAAAGCTTGTGGAATCTGGATTTACACATGTAAGTTGTGTTTTCTTAAAAGTTTTAAGGACTTAATAAAGTTTTTTTTTTTTTTAAAATTTACTGTGAGTGATGTTATTCCATGAGACCATATTTCTTTTAGGCATTCTTACGCCTATCTATTGCATTTATTTAAAAGATTCTAAAGCCTTTCAACAAAATCATTTCGTGCCTATGCTCCAATCGACGCATTCCATGTTATGATGGCTCCTTGAAGTTTTGCCAGCAGCTACGCGCCCTAATCTCTGAAATGAGGCCTCTTTGAGGTATTCTGCCAATCAATTCACGAATGTAGTTAGCCCTAAACAATATATTTTTTGCGATAGCTGAAATGGGGAACATCTCATCTTGATCGATGCATCGTTTGTAAGGATATTCACCTCCACATCTATATCTAACAAGATGTCACATACTAACCAGCTATTGTTTAGAGCATCGATCGGTAACACCTGATCATGAGTTGATTTATGTATTGTAAGCTTGCTAAATGAAATACCCAATAGATATGCTCCCTGAATTTTGGAGCAGGTTCATCCTGCACGAATGCATTACCTACGCCACTCCTCATTCTTCTGTTCTCCTTAAAATTTCAGACAATCCCAAGGCTAATGATATGGACACACTATCATTCAAATCGTTGTCTATACTATGCGACTTTCATTCCACCTCCTCAATCACATGAGCTTTATCTAAGCGGTTGACATATTCCTTTATCATAACATGAATCTCGTTTTCGTCGATGCTACACCTCTTTCCTTCTTTTTTAAATGATTATTGCATTTGGTTTGGGGCTACGCATTGCTCAAGAGTCACATAACGTTTTCTCAATGCTGCATTGTCAACAAACTTTCCTTGTTGAGCATCAATCTGCTTCTTCAGATACAGTGCCACAGTTAATAATGACCTCTGAAATCTTTTTTAATCTCCCAAAGTCTATATTGTTGCACTACTTTTTTTTATTGTGGATACATAATCTTTGAAATCAAGGATAATAAGTATTTAAGACAGTGCCAGACTCAAATGATTAGTACAGTGGTCATCATTTGGAACCATTGCTTTGATGGCTACGTTAAACTTTGAATGGTTGTGCAAACTTTTGTAATGGCATGTTGATTTTTGTGAAGAGGTGTGCCTACCTTCTAAGATCCCGCCATGTATTTGGCTGTGTACTAATTTGATATAGCTGCAACATTTTATATTGGTGAAAATTACCTGTGGAGATTGCAAATAATGTGCCATGATTTCAAACTATTGTCTAAGTGCTTCATTTGCATGGGGTGGCATATTGCTTAACCTCCAAATTGTTCTTAGATGGTTGTGCAATTTTTTTAGGGATAAATAATAATTATTATGGTCTATCTGTCTATCTGTCTATCTGGTTTGGTTGTGTCCGCATCTTCCTTGCTTTTATAATTGTGATATTAATTCTTTTCTACTTTCTTGGCACTCGTATTTTTCCAATGTCATATA
This sequence comes from Cunninghamia lanceolata, assembly GCA_027924645.1. Lineage (NCBI taxonomy): Eukaryota > Viridiplantae > Streptophyta > Pinopsida > Cupressales > Cupressaceae > Cunninghamia > Cunninghamia lanceolata. The sequence goes on along the minus strand of BSBN01000380.1, from coordinate 1,293,033 downwards.
AAACTCTTGTCCTTTTACTGCTCGTCTATTACTTTTGAAACGAAATGTTGATCCTCCTATATTATGACTTGTTATTAGCTTGTCAATATCTAGTGAAGAGTTATACCACAATATGCTTAAGAACTCTCGAGGTCCTTAGCTTTTTATTACATTTTTTCACTACACAAATATCAAAAAATGTTTATACTTTTTCTAAAACATCTATTGTTTTTTTTAGTTGAGGGAAAATTCCATAGGAGCCAATGAACAGCGGCAACTAAAACAACATTTCACATAAAGAGATTTCTGGAAACTTATCGGTTCTTGCTTCTTATTTAAGTTGTATATATATTATATTAATACTTATTAATTCGCGTGTTTTGCATGTTTTCAGCTTGTGTGAATCTGTTAAAAACTTAAATGCAGTTTGTAGCTGCAAAGCCCGTGTGGAGTCGGATAGCATCGGCTGGACAGAATGAAATTATGTGGAAACCTGCAATGCTAAAGTCATAAGCAGCCCTTTGCAGAAGATTTAAAAAGGTTTGGAATTTGGATGGAACATAAGAAAATTCATTTACATATAAAAGTGCTGTCCAACATTTGAATAAGACACCAGGAGAATTAGAGAGGCCAGACCGGAAGAAGACATTGTATCATTTCCTTGTACAGACATGAAAAAGCATACCGCATTGAGCTTGTTGGCAAAATCCTGATGGGTTTGAGATTTAGGGCACATGAGAGAGAGGTGATGGAATTCTGCTTTTTCACCTACGTGTTGCATTGTTAAAGGTTTCTAAACGAAGGATGTCGGCAAAGCTTGTGGAATCTGGATTTACACCTGTAAGTTGTATTTTCTCAAAAGTTCTAAGGACTTAATAAAGCCCTTTGTTTTTTAATTTACTGGGAGTCATGTTATTCCATGAGACCATATTTCTTTTAAGCATTCTTACGGCTATCTATTGCATTTGCTTTAAAATTTCTATAGCCTTTCAACAAAATGATTTCGTGCCTATCCTGAAATCGATGCATTCCATCATCCATGTTATGGTGCCTCCTTGACGTTTTGCCAGCAGCTGCGCGCCCTAATATCTGAGATGACGCCTCTTTGAGGTATTCTGCCAATCAATTCACAAATCTAGTTAGCCATAAACAATATATTTTTGTGATGGCTGAAGTGGGGAATATCTCATCTTGATCCATGCATCGTTTGTAAGGATATTCACCTCCACATCTATATCTAACTAGATGTCACATACTGACCAGCTATTGTTTAAAGCATCGATCGGTAACACCTAATCATGAGTTGATTTCTGTGTTGTATGCTTGCCAAATGAAATACCCAATAGATATTCTCCCTGCATTTTGGAGCAGGTTCATCCTGCACGAATGCATTACCTACGCCACTCGTTATTCTTCTTTTCTCCTTAAAATTTCAGACAATCCAAAGGCTAATGATATGGACACACTATCATTCAAATCATTGTCTATACTATGCAAATTTAATGCCACCTCCTCAATCACATGAGCTTTATCTAAGCGGTTGACATATTCCTTCATCGTAACATGAATCTTTGTTTTGGTTGATGCTACACCTCGTTTTTTTTTAATGATTGCTACATTTGCTTTGGGGCTACGCATTGCTCAAGAGTCACATACTGTTTTCTCAATGCTGCTTGTTGGGCATAAATCTACTTCCTAAGAGACAGAGCCTCAGTGAATAATGACCTCTGGGATCTCATTTAATCTCCCAAAGTCTATATTGTTGCACTACTTGTTTATTGTGGATACGTGATCAACAATAATAATAAGTATTTAAGATAGTGCCAAGACTCAAATGATTAGTACAGTGGTCACCATTTGGAACTATTGCTTTGATTGCTACGTTAAAGTTCAAATGGTTGTGCAAACTTTCTTAATGGCTTGTTGATTTTTGTGGAGAGGTGTGCCTACTTTCTAAGGTCGTGCCATGTGTTTGGCTGTGTACTAACTTGATATAGCTGCAACATTTTATATTGCTGGAAATTACCTGTGGAGAATGCAAATAATGTGTCATTATTTCAAACTATTGTCTATATGCTTTATTTGTATGGGGTGGCATATTGCTTAACCTACACATTGTTCTTAGATGGTTGTGCAATGCTTTTACGGATGAATAATAGTTAATATGATCTATCTGTCTATCTAGTTGGGTTGGGTGGCCTTATGCCCAAGTATTCAATGGCTTTCCTTGCTGTGTATAAAGTTTGAACCAATTGCATTATTGAACCACTTTAATCTCGCAAAGTGTATATTGTTGCACAATAAAAATTTGCACTACTTTTTAATTGTGGATACATAATCCTTGAAATCAAGGATATTAAGTATTCAAGATAGTGCCAAGACTCAAATCATTAGTATGGTGGTCACCATTTGGAACCATTACTTTGATGGCTATGTTAGACCTCAAATGGTTGTGCAAAATTTCATAATGGCTTGCTGATTTCTGTGAGGAGGTGTGCCTACCTGCTAAGGTCACGCCATGTATTTGGTTGTGTACTAAATTGATATAGCTGCAACATTTTATATTGCTGGAAATTACCTCTGGAGAATGCAAATAATGTGCCACGATTTCAAACTATTGTGTAAATGCTTCATTTGTATGGGGTGGCATATTGCTTAACCTACAAATTGTTCTTAGATGGCTGTGCAATGTTTTTAGGGATAAATAATAGTTAATATGGGCTATCTGTCTATCTGGTTGGGTTGGGCATCCTTATGCCCAAATATTTAATGGCATTCCTTTGCTGTGTTGGATTTAAATTGTGTCTGCATCTTCCTTGCTTCATTTCATGTTTGGTTTTATGATCCTTGATACAACCTTGGCACTCACCTTTTTCCAGTGTCATATAAAACTCTTGTCACTCTACTCCTCTTCTATTACTTTTGAAGTGAAATGTTGTTCCTCCTATGTTTTTTTTTAAAGGTGGTAAACCACCTAGACTTGTATTAAAAAAAAACACGTTTACATACAGAGTCCAAAAACATCCAAAAGAGGCTTTGTAATAGCAGTAGCAGAGCTCAAAAATAACTTACAAAATGGGCCCTAGAATGGCCTAAACCTTATAACCACCAACATCTCAGAAAACATTGGAAATTAGACATACACCCACGGCCAAAAGAGGAAAACAGGACTCAAACAAACATCCATACATGTCGAACATGGAGGGGGAGGAGAGAGGTCTTTTGTTATTGATCCATCTTCTCACCCCCCTGGACGACTGAGTCCCGTCCAGTGGCATTGTCAGCTCCATGGAGTTCCAGGTTATCGTTGCTGGCACAAACCTGGTCTCAAGCACCTTCTCCCTCCTCCACAAGTGATGCAATGTCCTCATTACCAACTGTTAAAGGGTGATGGGGTGCCCACTCTGGGGCATGAACCCTGAGAAAACCTATAGAGGTAAAAACGTCTCTGCACCTCGGCATTATTTTCCTTGAGAAACTATGAATGTGCCCATGAAGGGCCCTATCCAAGCCTCCTATACATCCACAAGCCATTCCCTTCTGCATAGCATTGTAAGGACATTCTACAAAAGTGGAAGTTCTGAGGGTGCTAATTGGGAAAAGACTTCCCACCATAGCTTCTCCCTTATTCAAATCATATCCTTGTAGCGCCTGCTTCCATCTTTCCAAATTATAAAGGTAGTCAAACACCAATCTTGTGGCAATCGCATGCACATAATGGCCATCCTGCACAATGTCTATTATGTTTGAAAGTAATGTGGACACCAAGTCCAACCAATGCAGAGCCCTATCTTCGGTGCCTTGTAGCCATTTCTAGCCACAAATGTTTCTGATGGTGAAGTGCACCATCATATAACCTAAATCAAAAACTTGTTTAAGGTATATGACCTTAACCCTTCCTCTGATCTCTGGTTCCCATGGTATAATGGGAAGAAGAGATGTTGGTTCAGTTTATCATTCTCCATTGAAAAACCTACAAGGAAATCATAATGAAAGAAAAGTAGAGATGACAGCGATGCCTAAAAACTAAGGATATCGAACTGAGAAGAAATAATGTCTGGAGTACCAGCTACATATAGGGCTGGCGGCTATCAATTACTCATCTTCACCATTGATGTCCTATCGGTCCATAAATAATGTCACTGAAGGTACCTGCTATTAAAAGCCCCAAGAACAATGGGTCCTTTCTAGATTTGGCATAAATTGCCATTTAAAACTCTCTTCCATCCTCATTAAAATCATATCCTTCACTTGCCAATGTGGCTTACTCAAAACGGCCAAAAAACAAGCACTAAAGCATGGGAAATGGATCATAGACTTACCGTTCTAACTAACTCAGATTATATTCATGCTGGTTGACACAAGAGATATGGAATATGCAGGCTAGTCTTGAGGTTTGTGAGAGTCCTTCTTGATAAAGCCTACATCCCAGGCTATTCCTTAATACTCCACGCGTTACCATAATTCTCTCCATCCACTCGTATAATTGATAGTGGTCTTTAACTCGTTGTTTTGGGTAGATTGGTGTGTATAATAGTGTTTAGAAAATCTAAAGGGTGTAGATGTATTAATAATAACATTATGGATAGATCTTTCGGTAATTGTCTTATAAAATATTTCATTATTTTAGATATGGAAGTTATCACTTTACACTGTGTGATCATAGGTGACTTAGTTTAGATGTTTAGGTTGTGGACCTGGATTAGAAGTAGAAACATGGGAGTCACTAGCACATTGAAGAAATAGTGGTGTAGGACAAAGATATAAATGACAGTGGTCTTAACTCGTTGTTTTAGGTAGATTGATGTGTATAATAGTGTTCAAAAAATCTAAAGGGTGCAGATGAATTAATAATAACTCTATGGATAGATCTTTTGATAATTGTCTTGTGAAATATGTCATTATTTTAGATATGGAAGTTATCACATTAAATTGTGCGATGATAGATGACTTATATCCCCTTACCTTGTAACCATAAATGTCGCAAGATAACTTAATATGGATTTAGGCGTTCTCCAAGAAGTAATAGTTTATTCTAGATATAGAAGATGATTATGAATAAACTAGTTTCTCTTGAAACCTTCTAAGATCCTATCTGATTGTCTAGTTATGTTCTTAAATTACTCAGACTACTAAGTTTGAGTGAATTGGGGTAAAAAAATATGTGTGTGAAGAATATTTATACAGACTACTAATGTTGAGTGAATTGGGGTAACAAAATATATGTGTGTGAAGAATATTTATGCAGACTACTAATGTTGAGTGAATTGGGGGAACAAAATATATGCATGTGAAGAATTCAATTTATTTGTGGCATTGCTTCTTAAAAGATACTTAAATCTTTCGACAACCGAGTTGAATTGACATAATTGGCAAGAGAAGAGAGAAAATTTAAGCCACTCTTGAAGAGAGTTTTGGTTAGATGAAAACTTGGAAAAAGAAAGAAGTCCATTTTGGTGACAAAAATCTGTAAGGCCGCTTGGAAGCTGAAATATGCATTTTTAAGGTTAGTAATAAAAACAAATAGAAAAAAATTCATAAAATCTGTCCGGCCTTGTAAACAGCCTAGTTACATGTTTTAGATTGTTGTTTCTTTGATTTATTTCTAACATTGTTAAACCAATGGATGCTTTCATCCAATCCATAGGGCCATAACCGTGTAGCTCGTAAGAAATTTGGCACTGGATTATGAATCATTTTCATAAACATAATATATAATTAAAAAAACAGTATTTTAAAAATAAATAGACAAAAAATGTAGCCTTGTTAAAATAAGATGTAATAAGTTGAATGAGAAGATAAAATCCATTTTCTTACAGACTCTCTTAAGATTTGAATGCCTTTCTAGCCATCTTGGAGGTATGATTAATCTGATAAAGTGATAAGTACGGGCTTTTTTTCTAGTGTTTGAACTTGGAGCAAGAAGAATATACAACATTTTAGTATTTTCTTTATGTAAAAAAAAATATAGATTTGTAAATTTCTGATGAGTTACACAGTCATTTAGCAGAGAGAAAAATTGTCAAAGCAGCCAATATTTTACTAACTGAAGATTTTGAGCCTCAAGAGAACTTAAACCCACCTCCCTTATCCACTTCTATATTATAGTTCTTTTCAATGAGCAATTCAATTTCATTTATTATTTCTTCTTTGAAGGGTGAAACTCTTAAGTACTGATTCTTATTTTGTGACTTAGAAATCCAACACCTTAAGATGATGATGTCGATTTTCCTTGCTTGAAGCAGTCTCTTGTCTTGTGATACAGATTTTAGATTTACGACTGACAAAGTGTCTTCCTAAGAAATTTTCACCCATCACAGATACAACCACTATAGGCACATTTGGGTGGGTACTTTTGTTTCTTGTGTACTTTGGTATTTGTGAATTAGTCCTTTTCTTTCACCTTAGAACTACAATAGAATCTTCTAATGGGTAGAATGTTGCTTGATTTTTTTCTAGTCATGGGAAAAAATTCAATTGGATTTCAAGTTTCCAATCTAATATCATTTTGTACTTATTTTAAATAGGAAGAGCTAATTTATATTGATGTTCTTTTATGCTTTATTAGCACCAGAATTTGTTGGAAATTCTGTGTGACTTATAACAACATTTTTGGTTATTACTACAGTTACATTGCACCAGAGTATATCATGGATGGGGTTCTTCTCATTCACAACCACATCCATGATATACTCTTGTGCAATGTAACTGTAATAATGACTAGATATATTGTTACATGTCACATGGACTTTCCAAAAAAAATTGCCCTAATAAAACATAAAAGAACATCAGGTATGAATTAGGTCTTCATATTTAAAAGAACTACAAAATGATATTATGTTTTAAAATCGAAACCCAATTTTATGTTTTCCCACGGCTAGAAACAAATCAAGCAACATTCTAACCATCAAAAAAATCTATTGTAGTTTAATACTTTAAGGAAAGGACTAATTCAAACATACCGAAGTACACAAGGATTGGAATTATCCACCCAAATGTGTGTTGTATCTATGATGTGTGCCCATTTCCTAGGAAGGCACTCTGCCAGTCCAAAATCTGTAATCTACATCACACAACAAGAGACTCCTTCGAACAAGGAAAACCAGCATAATCATCATAAGGTATTAGCTTTCTAAGTCACAAACTAAGAGGTAGCGCTTAAGAGTTTAACCCTTCAAATAAGAAATAGTTAGTGAAATTCAATTGCTCCTTGGAAGGAACTATAATATAAAAGTAGATAATAAGGGATGCGAGTTTAACTTCGCCTGAGGCTCAAAATCTTCATAAATACAATTTATCATTTACAGCACAAGCTAGAAAATGGGTAAGAGAGGAGGACAGAGAGGTGATGGAATTTGGCTTTTCACCTGCGTGTAGCATTTTTAAAGATTTCTAAAGGAAGGATGTCTAAAAAGCTTGTGAATCTGGATTTACACATGTAACTTGTATTTTCTTAAAAGTTCTTAAGGACTTTAATAAAACCTTTTTTTTTAATTTACTAGGAGTCATGCTATTACATTAGACCATATTTCATTTAGGCATTCTTACACCTATCGATTGCATTTGCTTTAAAATTTCTAAAGCCTTTCAACAAAATCATTTCATGCCTATCTTACAATAGATGCATTCCATGTTATGATGCCTCCTTGAGGTATTTCCAATGGTGACACGCACTAATATCTGAAATGAAACCTCTTTACAGTATTGTGCCAATCAATTCACGAATCTATTTAGCCATGAAAAACATATTTTTGTGATGGCCGGACTGGGGAACATCTCATCTTGATCGATGCATCGATTGTACGGATCTTCACCTACACATCTATATCTAATAAGATCTCACATATTGACCAGCTATTGTTTAAAGCATCAACTGGTAACACCTGATCATGAGTTGATTTCTGTATTGTATCCTTGCCAAATGAAATACCCAATAGATATTGTTTGAATTTTGGAGCACGTTCATCTTGCACGAATGCATTACATATGCCACTCCTCATTCTTCTTTTATCCTTAAAATTTAAGACAATCCAAAGCATAATGATATGGACACACTATCATTCAAGTCATTGTTTTAGGTAGATTGATGTGTATAATAGTGTTCAAAAAATCTAAAGGGTGCAGATGAATTAATAATAACTCTATGGATAGATCTTTTGGTAATTGTCTTGTGAAATATTTCATTATTTTAGATATGGAAGTTATCACCTTAAATTGTGTGATGATAGATGACTTATATCCCCTTACCTTGTAACCATAAATGTCGCAAGCTAACTTAATATGGATTTAGGCGTTCTCCTAGAGGTAATAGTTTATTCTATATATAGAAGATGATTATGAATAAACTAGTTTCTCTTGAAACCATCTAAGATCCTATCTGATTGTCTAGTTATATTCTTAAATTACTCAGACTACTAAGTTTGAGTGAATTGGGGTAACAAAATATATGTGTGTGAAGACTATTTATGCAGACTACTAATGTTGAGTGAATTGGGGTAACAAAATATATGTGTGTGAAGAATATTTATGCAGACTACTAATGTTGAGTGAATTGGGGAAACAAAATATATGCATGTGAAGAATTCAATTTATTTGTGGCATTGCTTCTTAAAAGATACTTAAATCTTTCGACAACCGAGTTGAGTTGACATAATTGGCAAGAGAAGAGAGAAAATTTAAGCCACTCTTGAAGAGAGTTTTGGTTAGATGAAAACTTGGAAAAAGAAAGAAGTCCATTTTGGTGACAAAAATCTGTAAGGCCGCTTGGAAGCTGAAATATGCATTTTTAAGGTTAGTAATAAAAACAAATAGAAAAAAATTCATAAAATCTGTCCGGCCTTGTAAACAGCCTAATTACATGTTTTAGAGTGTTCTTTCTTTGATTTATTTCTAACATTGTTAAACCAATGGATGCTTTCATCCAATCCATAGGGCCATAACCGTGTAGCTCGTAAGAAATTTGGCACTGGATTATGAATCATTTTCATAAACATAATATATAATTAAAAAAACAGTATTTTAAAAATAAATAGGCAAAAAATGTAGCCTTGTTAAAATAAGATGTAATAAGTTGAATGAGAAGATAAAATCCATTTTCTTACAGACTCTCTTAAGATTTGAATGCCGTTCTAGCTATCTTGGAGGTATGATTAATCTGATAAAGTGATAAGTATGGGCTTTTTCTTTCTAGGGTTTGAACTTGGGGCAAAAAGAATATACAACATTTTAGTATTTTCTTTATGTAAAAAAAATATAGATTTGTAAATTTCTGATGAGTTACACAGTCATTTAGCAGAGAGAAAAATTGTCAAAGCAGCCAATATTTAGGTGCTAATTTGCATTTGTATAACCCCAAAACTGAGCCTAGAGAAGCATGAAGTCATAAGGATTGGCACCATGATGAAGAAGCCTCCTTTTATACAATGACTAATGTATAAATGTTATATTGTAGTATGAAAATAGTAATAATATAAACCTAACCTCATTATATCTACATGGTATGGTTTTAATTGGATTATATTTCATCTAGCAATTAATATATAAACATATTTTAGTGTGAAAATAGTTATAATTATGCCGAGAGGTCTAATTAGCCAACATATAAAAGTAATTACACCGAGAGGAGTTATCTATTTACCGCAATAAGGTGTGTTTCACAGAATATGAAGTAAATAGAAATAAGAAGTAGTAGTATAGTGCATCATACGAACATAACAGAATTACTCAGAACAAACCATTGTATTCATCATTGATTGACAGAAAACATTACAATGTTCATAATAGCAACATACATATTTCATTATGACTCCAATGTCTGCATATCAACTATTGTCAAATCACCCCTATCTGACTCCTATGCATTGATGACTTAAATACTCATGGCCAAGGTTGGTTGCGATGCCAACCATTGGTACCGACTCCAAACTACCCGACCCGTCAGTTGTTACCAACAACTAATTACATCATTTGTTTACTTAAACTATTTTAATGTCTACATCTATCCCCCCCTCAAAATTGGTTGTCTTCCAGATGACATTTACATCAAAACAACAAAATTATGACAGAAACTCAAAAACATCCTACTGAGAGTGGGGAGGTTGGAAGGATGTCCTTGGATGTACTGAGGAGCTTGTGGTGGCTGATCGCTGTTCTGCCTGTAGCTTCCTTGCTTCCTCGGTCCTTTGTCGTAGCTGGTGTTGGGCCACTAGCTCTCACTCTCTTGCTACCTTCACCATTGCTTGCACTCATTTCCCATCAGACTTTCCCAGGTAATGGCTTCCATTTCTGTATTGGCACTTGGTTTTTTCTTTTTTTCTTTCTCCTCCGATGCAATCTTCGGCCTGTAGGATGTAATCTTCTTTCCTCTGTCCATGTTTTCCTAACTGGATGCATACCCTTTGCACTCCAAGAGGAAAAAATAACAATTTTCTATCCAACACGGTAACTGAATGCTCGGAATCTGGGATGGCCTTTTATGAGGCTGAAGTGGTGGGTCCGTACGCCATACGGCTTGGCTGTACGTCATATGGATTTTTATTTTGCCCAGGCCGTACGTCGTACGACTTGCCTTTTTTTTTTGGGTTTAAAAAAAAAAAAAAATTTGGCCCAGGTCGTACGACCTGCCTTAAATTTTTGTTTTATTTTTTTTTTTCTGACATTTTATGTTTTTCATCTTTTCCATGTCAAACTGAATTTGATTTGTCAATTTTTTCCCAATGGGGTCCACGTTCAATCTATAACTCTGACTGGAATTGTTGTCTTCGAAAAAAATAAACTATCTGACTTTTGAACATTATTTTTTCTTTGTTGATTGTCACCGATAGCCAAAATATTGCAAGTCGACAGAACCACTCTATAGTTCTTATTCCTTGTATATGGTCTCTTTCTGGCCGGTGCTTCTAATACGGCATTCCCATCGTTAGTTCCATCACTCCGATTCACCTTGCTTGCCAATGGCTCTTCATACCTAATCACCTTGTCTGGCTCAACTTTATGTGTAAGTGCATCATCTATCTTGGCATCATCCTCTGTATATTCTTTATGTGCCTCTCTTGGTCGACTTGTCTAGTCTTGGTCCACTATCTGCTCTATTACTTTCGACTGATTATTACCTACCTCCCCTTTGTCACTCATTACTGGTTCCCTCTTGCCAAGTGGTTGAGTGTTTGTCAATCCATCAAGTGCTTCATTCATGAACAATCTTTCACTCGTTGGCCTAGAGTTGCCTAGACTTTCATTAGTCAGTTGAGAGTTGTCGAGAGTTTCACAGTTGCCGAGTGTTTCACTCTTCGACTGAGTTTTGCCAAGAATTGCGCTGCCATGACTTGCATTGCGAGGACTTGCACTACGAGGACTTGCATTGTTTATTGAAGAGCTCTCGCTGACTTCTTTTATTGAAATCATATTACATTCCGGTTGATAGAACTCGTAATCTTCCATCTGCCAGTGGAAGAGCCCACTAAAGGAATTAGTTTCATCCTCAGAACATTATTGCAATTTTAATACTCCTTCCTCATCAGGTTCCATTGGCCCTCTATCAACTGACTCCCCTTTGTCTAAATCAGAATCCGATGCTAGTTCCAGTTATGGTTGGCCTTGGTTGCTATCAGCCACCCTCGGCCGAGTAATGCATCGTACAATGCATTTTGTGTTGTTATGCCTACAAAGTTTAATCGAAAGAGTTGGGTGTCAATCTTCACTTTCTTAGCCATTAACACTCCCAGTGCTTTAATTTCGTGCTGGTCTGCTCCCAATAACTAGAAAGTTTGTGGCCATAGTGTAGGTTTCCCCAAGCACTTCCACGTCTCTTCTGTCAACACATTCACTCCAGATCCACCGTTGATTATTGTGTTTGTCAGGTGACATCCACCGATTTCCATGTGTACGATGGCTAGATTCTTGCCATTGTTGATGGCCAACAGTCTTGGGTCGATGACTTGTTCTCCTTCCAGCGATGGCTCCACTATGACATCTTCATCCTTTGTTTGCCCATTTGGGTTCCCTTCGATCACCTTCGAGATTGCCATCCTCAGTTGTGGCATGCTCTGTAGAAGATCCGCTATCTTGATCAATACAGTGGTTTGTAACACCTGATTCATGATACTCTTGTGCAACTCTGGTCGTACGGTAGTTGTTCTTCTGTTCTTTCCTTCCATTTCCATTGCCATCTCTACTTCTTTCCTAGCCTCCCGAAATGCCTCCTTCTCGATTCGGGGATCTGGATACGTCAGTTTTTTCCATTGTGCTCGAGTGACCACCAAGATCTCTTCATCATTCTCCTTGAAACTGGTTAGGTTCACCCCTTTTTGCTTCAGGCAATCTTTTTCTTCGTGGTCTCCAGGCCCACACCACTTGCATAATGCATTTATTGTGTTCTGATTGCTATTCGGGCATTCTCTTGCAAAGTGTCCCCACTCGTTGCATTACTGGCACTGTATCATAGGTCGCCCCTTGCTGTCGTATTGCAATCTATTTCTAGGTCTGTTATTATTAATCCTTCTGTTATTCTGGTACCCTCTAGGGGATGCATTCAGACTATTCTGAGGCTTTGGGGGTGTCATCGGCAGAGTTGACGATTCTCAAATTTGTGTTGGTGTATAACTCACATGAGTTATTCCTAACATAACCATAGTTAGACGATTTTTCTCACATGTGGAAAGACTAATTCTACTCTATGATTCATTAGTAGATGTGTCGTCTCATATTCGACACATCGCTATTGAACCTTGAGTTATAAGAAAACTAAATCGAAGTATTATATTGAAAGAAAAACCCTAAATATCTACACATATCCCGAGCTGGCATTTCATCTTTCCCGCTATTGAAGGTGGAGTTTGATGTCAAGAATACTTACTTCTTACAGGTTGCATTATATTTAAAAACAAACCCTAACTCATTCTTATCAAAAATCTTTTTGCAACCATTGTCTCCTCTGCCGTTAAAGGTGGAGATCGATGCCTAGGATACTTACTTTTTACAGGTTTTGTTTAGGATGAGCAAGTTGAGAGGAGGGAGGAGATCAAAACCGTACTTGTGAAGATGTCAGATCTCCCGGATGAAATAATCGTGAAAATATCTGAAAATTTATCATTTATTGATCTTACAAATTTGATCTCATGTTGCAAGGCTGTGGCCTCCGGGGCCAAACATTTTTAACCAGGATTTTGCAAATCATAAGAAAACATAATTTGCAAGAGAAGAGAGAAAAATTAAGGCGCTCTCATACTTGAAGAGAGATCTGCTCAGATGAACTCTTGAAAAGAAAAATCCTTTTTGGCGACATAAATCTGAAAGGCCGCTTGGAACCTGAAGTACGCATTTTAAGGTTTGAGATTTAGGGCACAGGAAGGAAAAGAGGAAAGAGAGGAGAGAGAGGTGATGTAATTCGGCTTTTCACCTGCGCGTTGCAAGGAAGGATGTCGGCAAAGCTTGTGGAATCTGGATTTACACATGTAAGTTGTATTTTCTTAAAAGTTTTAAGGACTTAATAAAGTTTTTTTTTTTTTTAAATTTACTGTGAGTGATGTTATTCCATGAGACCATATTTCTTTTAGGCATTCTTACGCCTATCTATTGCATTTATTTAAAAGATTCTAAAGCCTTTCAACAAAATCATTTCGTGCCTATGCTCCAATCGACGCATTCCATGTTATGATGGCTCCTTGAAGTTTTGCCAGCAGCTACGCGCCCTAATCTCTGAAATGAGGCCTCTTTGAGGTATTCTGCCAATCAATTCACGAATGTAGTTAGCCCTAAACAATATATTTTTTGCGATAGCTGAAATGGGGAACATCTCATCTTGATCGATGCATCGTTTGTAAGGATATTCACCTCCACATCTATATCTAACAAGATGTCACATACTAACCAGCTATTGTTTAGAGCATCGATCGGTAACACCTGATCATGAGTTGATTTATGTATTGTAAGCTTGCTAAATGAAATACCCAATAGATATGCTCCCTGAATTTTGGAGCAGGTTCATCCTGCACGAATGCATTACCTACGCCACTCCTCATTCTTCTGTTCTCCTTAAAATTTCAGACAATCCCAAGGCTAATGATATGGACACACTATCATTCAAATCGTTGTCTATACTATGCAACTTTCATTCCACCTCCTCAATCACATGAGCTTTATCTAAGCGGTTGACATATTCCTTTATCATAACATGAATCTCGTTTTCGTCGATGCTACACCTCTTTCCTTCTTTTTTAAATGATTATTGCATTTGGTTTGGGGCTACGCATTGCTCAAGAGTCACATAACGTTTTCTCAATGCTGCATTGTCAACAAACTTTCCTTGTTGAGCATCAATCTGCTTCTTCGGATACAGTGCCACAGTTAATAATGACCTCTGAAATCTTTTTTAATCTCCCAAAGTCTATATTGTTGCACTACTTTTTTTTATTGTGGATACATAATCTTTGAAATCAAGGATAATAAGTATTTAAGACAGTGCCAGACTCAAATGATTAGTACAGTGGTCATCATTTGGAACCATTGCTTTGATGGCTACGTTAAACTTTGAATGGTTGTGCAAACTTTTGTAATGGCATGTTGATTTTTGTGAAGAGGTGTGCCTACCTTCTAAGATCCCGCCATGTATTTGGCTGTGTACTAATTTGATATAGCTGCAACATTTTATATTGGTGAAAATTACCTGTGGAGATTGCAAATAATGTGCCATGATTTCAAACTATTGTCTAAGTGCTTCATTTGCATGGGGTGGCATATTGCTTAACCTCCAAATTGTTCTTAGATGGTTGTGCAATTTTTTTAGGGATAAATAATAATTATTATGGTCTATCTGTCTATCTGTCTATCTGGTTTGGTTGTGTCCGCATCTTCCTTGCTTTTATAATTGTGATATTAATTCTTTTCTACTTTCTTGGCACTCGTATTTTTCCAATGTCATATAAAACTCTTGTCCTTTTACTGCTCGTCTATTACTTTTGAAACGAAATGTTGATCCTCCTATATTATGACTTGTTATTAGCTTGTCAATATCTAGTGAAGAGTTATACCACAATATGCTTAAGAACTCTCGAGGTCCTTAGCTTTTTATTACATTTTTTCACTACACAAATATCAAAAAATGTTTATACTTTTTCTAAAACATCTATTGTTTTTTTTAGTTGAGGGAAAATTCCATAGGAGCCAATGAACAGCGGCAACTAAAACAACATTTCACATAAAGAGATTTCTGGAAACTTATCGGTTCTTGCTTCTTATTTAAGTTGTATATATATTATATTAATACTTATTAATTCGCGTGTTTTGCATGTTTTCAGCTTGTGTGAATCTGTTAAAAACTTAAATGCAGTTTGTAGCTGCAAAGCCCGTGTGGAGTCGGATAGCATCGGCTGGACAGAATGAAATTATGTGGAAACCTGCAATGCTAAAGTCATAAGCAGCCCTTTGCAGAAGATTTAAAAAGGTTTGGAATTTGGATGGAACATAAGAAAATTCATTTACATATAAAAGTGCTGTCCAACATTTGAATAAGACACCAGGAGAATTAGAGAGGCCAGACCGGAAGAAGACATTGTATCATTTCCTTGTACAGACATGAAAAAGCATACCGCATTGAGCTTGTTGGCAAAATCCTGATGGGTTTGAGATTTAGGGCACATGAGAGAGAGGTGATGGAATTCTGCTTTTTCACCTACGTGTTGCATTGTTAAAGGTTTCTAAACGAAGGATGTCGGCAAAGCTTGTGGAATCTGGATTTACACCTGTAAGTTGTATTTTCTCAAAAGTTCTAAGGACTTAATAAAGCCCTTTGTTTTTTAATTTACTGGGAGTCATGTTATTCCATGAGACCATATTTCTTTTAAGCATTCTTACGGCTATCTATTGCATTTGCTTTAAAATTTCTATAGCCTTTCAACAAAATGATTTCGTGCCTATCCTGAAATCGATGCATTCCATCATCCATGTTATGGTGCCTCCTTGACGTTTTGCCAGCAGCTGCGCGCCCTAATATCTGAGATGACGCCTCTTTGAGGTATTCTGCCAATCAATTCACAAATCTAGTTAGCCATAAACAATATATTTTTGTGATGGCTGAAGTGGGGAATATCTCATCTTGATCCATGCATCGTTTGTAAGGATATTCACCTCCACATCTATATCTAACTAGATGTCACATACTGACCAGCTATTGTTTAAAGCATCGATCGGTAACACCTAATCATGAGTTGATTTCTGTGTTGTATGCTTGCCAAATGAAATACCCAATAGATATTCTCCCTGCATTTTGGAGCAGGTTCATCCTGCACGAATGCATTACCTACGCCACTCGTTATTCTTCTTTTCTCCTTAAAATTTCAGACAATCCAAAGGCTAATGATATGGACACACTATCATTCAAATCATTGTCTATACTATGCAAATTTAATGCCACCTCCTCAATCACATGAGCTTTATCTAAGCGGTTGACATATTCCTTCATCGTAACATGAATCTTTGTTTTGGTTGATGCTACACCTCGTTTTTTTTTAATGATTGCTACATTTGCTTTGGGGCTACGCATTGCTCAAGAGTCACATACTGTTTTCTCAATGCTGCTTGTTGGGCATAAATCTACTTCCTAAGAGACAGAGCCTCAGTGAATAATGACCTCTGGGATCTCATTTAATCTCCCAAAGTCTATATTGTTGCACTACTTGTTTATTGTGGATACGTGATCAACAATAATAATAAGTATTTAAGATAGTGCCAAGACTCAAATGATTAGTACAGTGGTCACCATTTGGAACTATTGCTTTGATTGCTACGTTAAAGTTCAAATGGTTGTGCAAACTTTCTTAATGGCTTGTTGATTTTTGTGGAGAGGTGTGCCTACTTTCTAAGGTCGTGCCATGTGTTTGGCTGTGTACTAACTTGATATAGCTGCAACATTTTATATTGCTGGAAATTACCTGTGGAGAATGCAAATAATGTGTCATTATTTCAAACTATTGTCTATATGCTTTATTTGTATGGGGTGGCATATTGCTTAACCTACACATTGTTCTTAGATGGTTGTGCAATGCTTTTACGGATGAATAATAGTTAATATGATCTATCTGTCTATCTAGTTGGGTTGGGTGGCCTTATGCCCAAGTATTCAATGGCTTTCCTTGCTGTGTATAAAGTTTGAACCAATTGCATTATTGAACCACTTTAATCTCGCAAAGTGTATATTGTTGCACAATAAAAATTTGCACTACTTTTTAATTGTGGATACATAATCCTTGAAATCAAGGATATTAAGTATTCAAGATAGTGCCAAGACTCAAATCATTAGTATGGTGGTCACCATTTGGAACCATTACTTTGATGGCTATGTTAGACCTCAAATGGTTGTGCAAAATTTCATAATGGCTTGCTGATTTCTGTGAGGAGGTGTGCCTACCTGCTAAGGTCACGCCATGTATTTGGTTGTGTACTAAATTGATATAGCTGCAACATTTTATATTGCTGGAAATTACCTCTGGAGAATGCAAATAATGTGCCACGATTTCAAACTATTGTGTAAATGCTTCATTTGTATGGGGTGGCATATTGCTTAACCTACAAATTGTTCTTAGATGGCTGTGCAATGTTTTTAGGGATAAATAATAGTTAATATGGGCTATCTGTCTATCTGGTTGGGTTGGGCATCCTTATGCCCAAATATTTAATGGCATTCCTTTGCTGTGTTGGATTTAAATTGTGTCTGCATCTTCCTTGCTTCATTTCATGTTTGGTTTTATGATCCTTGATACAACCTTGGCACTCACCTTTTTCCAGTGTCATATAAAACTCTTGTCACTCTACTCCTCTTCTATTACTTTTGAAGTGAAATGTTGTTCCTCCTATGTTTTTTTTTAAAGGTGGTAAACCACCTAGACTTGTATTAAAAAAAAACACGTTTACATACAGAGTCCAAAAACATCCAAAAGAGGCTTTGTAATAGCAGTAGCAGAGCTCAAAAATAACTTACAAAATGGGCCCTAGAATGGCCTAAACCTTATAACCACCAACATCTCAGAAAACATTGGAAATTAGACATACACCCACGGCCAAAAGAGGAAAACAGGACTCAAACAAACATCCATACATGTCGAACATGGAGGGGGAGGAGAGAGGTCTTTTGTTATTGATCCATCTTCTCACCCCCCTGGACGACTGAGTCCCGTCCAGTGGCATTGTCAGCTCCATGGAGTTCCAGGTTATCGTTGCTGGCACAAACCTGGTCTCAAGCACCTTCTCCCTCCTCCACAAGTGATGCAATGTCCTCATTACCAACTGTTAAAGGGTGATGGGGTGCCCACTCTGGGGCATGAACCCTGAGAAAACCTATAGAGGTAAAAACGTCTCTGCACCTCGGCATTATTTTCCTTGAGAAACTATGAATGTGCCCATGAAGGGCCCTATCCAAGCCTCCTATACATCCACAAGCCATTCCCTTCTGCATAGCATTGTAAGGACATTCTACAAAAGTGGAAGTTCTGAGGGTGCTAATTGGGAAAAGACTTCCCACCATAGCTTCTCCCTTATTCAAATCATATCCTTGTAGCGCCTGCTTCCATCTTTCCAAATTATAAAGGTAGTCAAACACCAATCTTGTGGCAATCGCATGCACATAATGGCCATCCTGCACAATGTCTATTATGTTTGAAAGTAATGTGGACACCAAGTCCAACCAATGCAGAGCCCTATCTTCGGTGCCTTGTAGCCATTTCTAGCCACAAATGTTTCTGATGGTGAAGTGCACCATCATATAACCTAAATCAAAAACTTGTTTAAGGTATATGACCTTAACCCTTCCTCTGATCTCTGGTTCCCATGGTATAATGGGAAGAAGAGATGTTGGTTCAGTTTATCATTCTCCATTGAAAAACCTACAAGGAAATCATAATGAAAGAAAAGTAGAGATGACAGCGATGCCTAAAAACTAAGGATATCGAACTGAGAAGAAATAATGTCTGGAGTACCAGCTACATATAGGGCTGGCGGCTATCAATTACTCATCTTCACCATTGATGTCCTATCGGTCCATAAATAATGTCACTGAAGGTACCTGCTATTAAAAGCCCCAAGAACAATGGGTCCTTTCTAGATTTGGCATAAATTGCCATTTAAAACTCTCTTCCATCCTCATTAAAATCATATCCTTCACTTGCCAATGTGGCTTACTCAAAACGGCCAAAAAACAAGCACTAAAGCATGGGAAATGGATCATAGACTTACCGTTCTAACTAACTCAGATTATATTCATGCTGGTTGACACAAGAGATATGGAATATGCAGGCTAGTCTTGAGGTTTGTGAGAGTCCTTCTTGATAAAGCCTACATCCCAGGCTATTCCTTAATACTCCACGCGTTACCATAATTCTCTCCATCCACTCGTATAATTGATAGTGGTCTTTAACTCGTTGTTTTGGGTAGATTGGTGTGTATAATAGTGTTTAGAAAATCTAAAGGGTGTAGATGTATTAATAATAACATTATGGATAGATCTTTCGGTAATTGTCTTATAAAATATTTCATTATTTTAGATATGGAAGTTATCACTTTACACTGTGTGATCATAGGTGACTTAGTTTAGATGTTTAGGTTGTGGACCTGGATTAGAAGTAGAAACATGGGAGTCACTAGCACATTGAAGAAATAGTGGTGTAGGACAAAGATATAAATGACAGTGGTCTTAACTCGTTGTTTTAGGTAGATTGATGTGTATAATAGTGTTCAAAAAATCTAAAGGGTGCAGATGAATTAATAATAACTCTATGGATAGATCTTTTGATAATTGTCTTGTGAAATATGTCATTATTTTAGATATGGAAGTTATCACATTAAATTGTGCGATGATAGATGACTTATATCCCCTTACCTTGTAACCATAAATGTCGCAAGATAACTTAATATGGATTTAGGCGTTCTCCAAGAAGTAATAGTTTATTCTAGATATAGAAGATGATTATGAATAAACTAGTTTCTCTTGAAACCTTCTAAGATCCTATCTGATTGTCTAGTTATGTTCTTAAATTACTCAGACTACTAAGTTTGAGTGAATTGGGGTAAAAAAATATGTGTGTGAAGAATATTTATACAGACTACTAATGTTGAGTGAATTGGGGTAACAAAATATATGTGTGTGAAGAATATTTATGCAGACTACTAATGTTGAGTGAATTGGGGGAACAAAATATATGCATGTGAAGAATTCAATTTATTTGTGGCATTGCTTCTTAAAAGATACTTAAATCTTTCGACAACCGAGTTGAATTGACATAATTGGCAAGAGAAGAGAGAAAATTTAAGCCACTCTTGAAGAGAGTTTTGGTTAGATGAAAACTTGGAAAAAGAAAGAAGTCCATTTTGGTGACAAAAATCTGTAAGGCCGCTTGGAAGCTGAAATATGCATTTTTAAGGTTAGTAATAAAAACAAATAGAAAAAAATTCATAAAATCTGTCCGGCCTTGTAAACAGCCTAGTTACATGTTTTAGATTGTTGTTTCTTTGATTTATTTCTAACATTGTTAAACCAATGGATGCTTTCATCCAATCCATAGGGCCATAACCGTGTAGCTCGTAAGAAATTTGGCACTGGATTATGAATCATTTTCATAAACATAATATATAATTAAAAAAACAGTATTTTAAAAATAAATAGGCAAAAAATGTAGCCTTGTTAAAATAAGATGTAATAAGTTGAATGAGAAGATAAAATCCATTTTCTTACAGACTCTCTTAAGATTTGAATGCCTTTCTAGCCATCTTGGAGGTATGATTAATCTGATAAAGTGATAAGTACGGGCTTTTTTTCTAGTGTTTGAACTTGGAGCAAGAAGAATATACAACATTTTAGTATTTTCTTTATGTAAAAAAAAATATAGATTTGTAAATTTCTGATGAGTTACACAGTCATTTAGCAGAGAGAAAAATTGTCAAAGCAGCCAATATTTTACTAACTGAAGATTTTGAGCCTCAAGAGAACTTAAACCCACCTCCCTTATCCACTTCTATATTATAGTTCTTTTCAATGAGCAATTCAATTTCATTTATTATTTCTTCTTTGAAGGGTGAAACTCTTAAGTACTGATTCTTATTTTGTGACTTAGAAATCCAACACCTTAAGATGATGATGTCGATTTTCCTTGCTTGAAGCAGTCTCTTGTCTTGTGATACAGATTTTAGATTTACGACTGACAAAGTGTCTTCCTAAGAAATTTTCACCCATCACAGATACAACCACTATAGGCACATTTGGGTGGGTACTTTTGTTTCTTGTGTACTTTGGTATTTGTGAATTAGTCCTTTTCTTTCACCTTAGAACTACAATAGAATCTTCTAATGGGTAGAATGTTGCTTGATTTTTTTCTAGTCATGGGAAAAAATTCAATTGGATTTCAAGTTTCCAATCTAATATCATTTTGTACTTATTTTAAATAGGAAGAGCTAATTTATATTGATGTTCTTTTATGCTTTATTAGCACCAGAATTTGTTGGAAATTCTGTGTGACTTATAACAACATTTTTGGTTATTACTACAGTTACATTGCACCAGAGTATATCATGGATGGGGTTCTTCTCATTCACAACCACATCCATGATATACTCTTGTGCAATGTAACTGTAATAATGACTAGATATATTGTTACATGTCACATGGACTTTCCAAAAAAAATTGCCCTAATAAAACATAAAAGAACATCAGGTATGAATTAGGTCTTCATATTTAAAAGAACTACAAAATGATATTATGTTTTAAAATCGAAACCCAATTTTATGTTTTCCCACGGCTAGAAACAAATCAAGCAACATTCTAACCATCAAAAAAATCTATTGTAGTTTAATACTTTAAGGAAAGGACTAATTCAAACATACCGAAGTACACAAGGATTGGAATTATCCACCCAAATGTGTGTTGTATCTATGATGTGTGCCCATTTCCTAGGAAGGCACTCTGCCAGTCCAAAATCTGTAATCTACATCACACAACAAGAGACTCCTTCGAACAAGGAAAACCAGCATAATCATCATAAGGTATTAGCTTTCTAAGTCACAAACTAAGAGGTAGCGCTTAAGAGTTTAACCCTTCAAATAAGAAATAGTTAGTGAAATTCAATTGCTCCTTGGAAGGAACTATAATATAAAAGTAGATAATAAGGGATGCGAGTTTAACTTCGCCTGAGGCTCAAAATCTTCATAAATACAATTTATCATTTACAGCACAAGCTAGAAAATGGGTAAGAGAGGAGGACAGAGAGGTGATGGAATTTGGCTTTTCACCTGCGTGTAGCATTTTTAAAGATTTCTAAAGGAAGGATGTCTAAAAAGCTTGTGAATCTGGATTTACACATGTAACTTGTATTTTCTTAAAAGTTCTTAAGGACTTTAATAAAACCTTTTTTTTTAATTTACTAGGAGTCATGCTATTACATTAGACCATATTTCATTTAGGCATTCTTACACCTATCGATTGCATTTGCTTTAAAATTTCTAAAGCCTTTCAACAAAATCATTTCATGCCTATCTTACAATAGATGCATTCCATGTTATGATGCCTCCTTGAGGTATTTCCAATGGTGACACGCACTAATATCTGAAATGAAACCTCTTTACAGTATTGTGCCAATCAATTCACGAATCTATTTAGCCATGAAAAACATATTTTTGTGATGGCCGGACTGGGGAACATCTCATCTTGATCGATGCATCGATTGTACGGATCTTCACCTACACATCTATATCTAATAAGATCTCACATATTGACCAGCTATTGTTTAAAGCATCAACTGGTAACACCTGATCATGAGTTGATTTCTGTATTGTATCCTTGCCAAATGAAATACCCAATAGATATTGTTTGAATTTTGGAGCACGTTCATCTTGCACGAATGCATTACATATGCCACTCCTCATTCTTCTTTTATCCTTAAAATTTAAGACAATCCAAAGCATAATGATATGGACACACTATCATTCAAGTCATTGTTTTAGGTAGATTGATGTGTATAATAGTGTTCAAAAAATCTAAAGGGTGCAGATGAATTAATAATAACTCTATGGATAGATCTTTTGGTAATTGTCTTGTGAAATATTTCATTATTTTAGATATGGAAGTTATCACCTTAAATTGTGTGATGATAGATGACTTATATCCCCTTACCTTGTAACCATAAATGTCGCAAGCTAACTTAATATGGATTTAGGCGTTCTCCTAGAGGTAATAGTTTATTCTATATATAGAAGATGATTATGAATAAACTAGTTTCTCTTGAAACCATCTAAGATCCTATCTGATTGTCTAGTTATATTCTTAAATTACTCAGACTACTAAGTTTGAGTGAATTGGGGTAACAAAATATATGTGTGTGAAGACTATTTATGCAGACTACTAATGTTGAGTGAATTGGGGTAACAAAATATATGTGTGTGAAGAATATTTATGCAGACTACTAATGTTGAGTGAATTGGGGAAACAAAATATATGCATGTGAAGAATTCAATTTATTTGTGGCATTGCTTCTTAAAAGATACTTAAATCTTTCGACAACCGAGTTGAGTTGACATAATTGGCAAGAGAAGAGAGAAAATTTAAGCCACTCTTGAAGAGAGTTTTGGTTAGATGAAAACTTGGAAAAAGAAAGAAGTCCATTTTGGTGACAAAAATCTGTAAGGCCGCTTGGAAGCTGAAATATGCATTTTTAAGGTTAGTAATAAAAACAAATAGAAAAAAATTCATAAAATCTGTCCGGCCTTGTAAACAGCCTAATTACATGTTTTAGAGTGTTCTTTCTTTGATTTATTTCTAACATTGTTAAACCAATGGATGCTTTCATCCAATCCATAGGGCCATAACCGTGTAGCTCGTAAGAAATTTGGCACTGGATTATGAATCATTTTCATAAACATAATATATAATTAAAAAAACAGTATTTTAAAAATAAATAGGCAAAAAATGTAGCCTTGTTAAAATAAGATGTAATAAGTTGAATGAGAAGATAAAATCCATTTTCTTACAGACTCTCTTAAGATTTGAATGCCGTTCTAGCTATCTTGGAGGTATGATTAATCTGATAAAGTGATAAGTATGGGCTTTTTCTTTCTAGGGTTTGAACTTGGGGCAAAAAGAATATACAACATTTTAGTATTTTCTTTATGTAAAAAAAATATAGATTTGTAAATTTCTGATGAGTTACACAGTCATTTAGCAGAGAGAAAAATTGTCAAAGCAGCCAATATTTAGGTGCTAATTTGCATTTGTATAACCCCAAAACTGAGCCTAGAGAAGCATGAAGTCATAAGGATTGGCACCATGATGAAGAAGCCTCCTTTTATACAATGACTAATGTATAAATGTTATATTGTAGTATGAAAATAGTAATAATATAAACCTAACCTCATTATATCTACATGGTATGGTTTTAATTGGATTATATTTCATCTAGCAATTAATATATAAACATATTTTAGTGTGAAAATAGTTATAATTATGCCGAGAGGTCTAATTAGCCAACATATAAAAGTAATTACACCGAGAGGAGTTATCTATTTACCGCAATAAGGTGTGTTTCACAGAATATGAAGTAAATAGAAATAAGAAGTAGTAGTATAGTGCATCATACGAACATAACAGAATTACTCAGAACAAACCATTGTATTCATCATTGATTGACAGAAAACATTACAATGTTCATAATAGCAACATACATATTTCATTATGACTCCAATGTCTGCATATCAACTATTGTCAAATCACCCCTATCTGACTCCTATGCATTGATGACTTAAATACTCATGGCCAAGGTTGGTTGCGATGCCAACCATTGGTACCGACTCCAAACTACCCGACCCGTCAGTTGTTACCAACAACTAATTACATCATTTGTTTACTTAAACTATTTTAATGTCTACATCTATCCCCCCCTCAAAATTGGTTGTCTTCCAGATGACATTTACATCAAAACAACAAAATTATGACAGAAACTCAAAAACATCCTACTGAGAGTGGGGAGGTTGGAAGGATGTCCTTGGATGTACTGAGGAGCTTGTGGTGGCTGATCGCTGTTCTGCCTGTAGCTTCCTTGCTTCCTCGGTCCTTTGTCGTAGCTGGTGTTGGGCCACTAGCTCTCACTCTCTTGCTACCTTCACCATTGCTTGCACTCATTTCCCATCAGACTTTCCCAGGTAATGGCTTCCATTTCTGTATTGGCACTTGGTTTTTTCTTTTTTTCTTTCTCCTCCGATGCAATCTTCGGCCTGTAGGATGTAATCTTCTTTCCTCTGTCCATGTTTTCCTAACTGGATGCATACCCTTTGCACTCCAAGAGGAAAAAATAACAATTTTCTATCCAACACGGTAACTGAATGCTCGGAATCTGGGATGGCCTTTTATGAGGCTGAAGTGGTGGGTCCGTACGCCATACGGCTTGGCTGTACGTCATATGGATTTTTATTTTGCCCAGGCCGTACGTCGTACGACTTGCCTTTTTTTTTTGGGTTTAAAAAAAAAAAAAAATTTGGCCCAGGTCGTACGACCTGCCTTAAATTTTTGTTTTATTTTTTTTTTTCTGACATTTTATGTTTTTCATCTTTTCCATGTCAAACTGAATTTGATTTGTCAATTTTTTCCCAATGGGGTCCACGTTCAATCTATAACTCTGACTGGAATTGTTGTCTTCGAAAAAAATAAACTATCTGACTTTTGAACATTATTTTTTCTTTGTTGATTGTCACCGATAGCCAAAATATTGCAAGTCGACAGAACCACTCTATAGTTCTTATTCCTTGTATATGGTCTCTTTCTGGCCGGTGCTTCTAATACGGCATTCCCATCGTTAGTTCCATCACTCCGATTCACCTTGCTTGCCAATGGCTCTTCATACCTAATCACCTTGTCTGGCTCAACTTTATGTGTAAGTGCATCATCTATCTTGGCATCATCCTCTGTATATTCTTTATGTGCCTCTCTTGGTCGACTTGTCTAGTCTTGGTCCACTATCTGCTCTATTACTTTCGACTGATTATTACCTACCTCCCCTTTGTCACTCATTACTGGTTCCCTCTTGCCAAGTGGTTGAGTGTTTGTCAATCCATCAAGTGCTTCATTCATGAACAATCTTTCACTCGTTGGCCTAGAGTTGCCTAGACTTTCATTAGTCAGTTGAGAGTTGTCGAGAGTTTCACAGTTGCCGAGTGTTTCACTCTTCGACTGAGTTTTGCCAAGAATTGCGCTGCCATGACTTGCATTGCGAGGACTTGCACTACGAGGACTTGCATTGTTTATTGAAGAGCTCTCGCTGACTTCTTTTATTGAAATCATATTACATTCCGGTTGATAGAACTCGTAATCTTCCATCTGCCAGTGGAAGAGCCCACTAAAGGAATTAGTTTCATCCTCAGAACATTATTGCAATTTTAATACTCCTTCCTCATCAGGTTCCATTGGCCCTCTATCAACTGACTCCCCTTTGTCTAAATCAGAATCCGATGCTAGTTCCAGTTATGGTTGGCCTTGGTTGCTATCAGCCACCCTCGGCCGAGTAATGCATCGTACAATGCATTTTGTGTTGTTATGCCTACAAAGTTTAATCGAAAGAGTTGGGTGTCAATCTTCACTTTCTTAGCCATTAACACTCCCAGTGCTTTAATTTCGTGCTGGTCTGCTCCCAATAACTAGAAAGTTTGTGGCCATAGTGTAGGTTTCCCCAAGCACTTCCACGTCTCTTCTGTCAACACATTCACTCCAGATCCACCGTTGATTATTGTGTTTGTCAGGTGACATCCACCGATTTCCATGTGTACGATGGCTAGATTCTTGCCATTGTTGATGGCCAACAGTCTTGGGTCGATGACTTGTTCTCCTTCCAGCGATGGCTCCACTATGACATCTTCATCCTTTGTTTGCCCATTTGGGTTCCCTTCGATCACCTTCGAGATTGCCATCCTCAGTTGTGGCATGCTCTGTAGAAGATCCGCTATCTTGATCAATACAGTGGTTTGTAACACCTGATTCATGATACTCTTGTGCAACTCTGGTCGTACGGTAGTTGTTCTTCTGTTCTTTCCTTCCATTTCCATTGCCATCTCTACTTCTTTCCTAGCCTCCCGAAATGCCTCCTTCTCGATTCGGGGATCTGGATACGTCAGTTTTTTCCATTGTGCTCGAGTGACCACCAAGATCTCTTCATCATTCTCCTTGAAACTGGTTAGGTTCACCCCTTTTTGCTTCAGGCAATCTTTTTCTTCGTGGTCTCCAGGCCCACACCACTTGCATAATGCATTTATTGTGTTCTGATTGCTATTCGGGCATTCTCTTGCAAAGTGTCCCCACTCGTTGCATTACTGGCACTGTATCATAGGTCGCCCCTTGCTGTCGTATTGCAATCTATTTCTAGGTCTGTTATTATTAATCCTTCTGTTATTCTGGTACCCTCTAGGGGATGCATTCAGACTATTCTGAGGCTTTGGGGGTGTCATCGGCAGAGTTGACGATTCTCAAATTTGTGTTGGTGTATAACTCACATGAGTTATTCCTAACATAACCATAGTTAGACGATTTTTCTCACATGTGGAAAGACTAATTCTACTCTATGATTCATTAGTAGATGTGTCGTCTCATATTCGACACATCGCTATTGAACCTTGAGTTATAAGAAAACTAAATCGAAGTATTATATTGAAAGAAAAACCCTAAATATCTACACATATCCCGAGCTGGCATTTCATCTTTCCCGCTATTGAAGGTGGAGTTTGATGTCAAGAATACTTACTTCTTACAGGTTGCATTATATTTAAAAACAAACCCTAACTCATTCTTATCAAAAATCTTTTTGCAACCATTGTCTCCTCTGCCGTTAAAGGTGGAGATCGATGCCTAGGATACTTACTTTTTACAGGTTTTGTTTAGGATGAGCAAGTTGAGAGGAGGGAGGAGATCAAAACCGTACTTGTGAAGATGTCAGATCTCCCGGATGAAATAATCGTGAAAATATCTGAAAATTTATCATTTATTGATCTTACAAATTTGATCTCATGTTGCAAGGCTGTGGCCTCCGGGGCCAAACATTTTTAACCAGGATTTTGCAAATCATAAGAAAACATAATTTGCAAGAGAAGAGAGAAAAATTAAGGCGCTCTCATACTTGAAGAGAGATCTGCTCAGATGAACTCTTGAAAAGAAAAATCCTTTTTGGCGACATAAATCTGAAAGGCCGCTTGGAACCTGAAGTACGCATTTTAAGGTTTGAGATTTAGGGCACAGGAAGGAAAAGAGGAAAGAGAGGAGAGAGAGGTGATGTAATTCGGCTTTTCACCTGCGCGTTGCAAGGAAGGATGTCGGCAAAGCTTGTGGAATCTGGATTTACACATGTAAGTTGTATTTTCTTAAAAGTTTTAAGGACTTAATAAAGTTTTTTTTTTTTTTAAATTTACTGTGAGTGATGTTATTCCATGAGACCATATTTCTTTTAGGCATTCTTACGCCTATCTATTGCATTTATTTAAAAGATTCTAAAGCCTTTCAACAAAATCATTTCGTGCCTATGCTCCAATCGACGCATTCCATGTTATGATGGCTCCTTGAAGTTTTGCCAGCAGCTACGCGCCCTAATCTCTGAAATGAGGCCTCTTTGAGGTATTCTGCCAATCAATTCACGAATGTAGTTAGCCCTAAACAATATATTTTTTGCGATAGCTGAAATGGGGAACATCTCATCTTGATCGATGCATCGTTTGTAAGGATATTCACCTCCACATCTATATCTAACAAGATGTCACATACTAACCAGCTATTGTTTAGAGCATCGATCGGTAACACCTGATCATGAGTTGATTTATGTATTGTAAGCTTGCTAAATGAAATACCCAATAGATATGCTCCCTGAATTTTGGAGCAGGTTCATCCTGCACGAATGCATTACCTACGCCACTCCTCATTCTTCTGTTCTCCTTAAAATTTCAGACAATCCCAAGGCTAATGATATGGACACACTATCATTCAAATCGTTGTCTATACTATGCAACTTTCATTCCACCTCCTCAATCACATGAGCTTTATCTAAGCGGTTGACATATTCCTTTATCATAACATGAATCTCGTTTTCGTCGATGCTACACCTCTTTCCTTCTTTTTTAAATGATTATTGCATTTGGTTTGGGGCTACGCATTGCTCAAGAGTCACATAACGTTTTCTCAATGCTGCATTGTCAACAAACTTTCCTTGTTGAGCATCAATCTGCTTCTTCGGATACAGTGCCACAGTTAATAATGACCTCTGAAATCTTTTTTAATCTCCCAAAGTCTATATTGTTGCACTACTTTTTTTTATTGTGGATACATAATCTTTGAAATCAAGGATAATAAGTATTTAAGACAGTGCCAGACTCAAATGATTAGTACAGTGGTCATCATTTGGAACCATTGCTTTGATGGCTACGTTAAACTTTGAATGGTTGTGCAAACTTTTGTAATGGCATGTTGATTTTTGTGAAGAGGTGTGCCTACCTTCTAAGATCCCGCCATGTATTTGGCTGTGTACTAATTTGATATAGCTGCAACATTTTATATTGGTGAAAATTACCTGTGGAGATTGCAAATAATGTGCCATGATTTCAAACTATTGTCTAAGTGCTTCATTTGCATGGGGTGGCATATTGCTTAACCTCCAAATTGTTCTTAGATGGTTGTGCAATTTTTTTAGGGATAAATAATAATTATTATGGTCTATCTGTCTATCTGTCTATCTGGTTTGGTTGTGTCCGCATCTTCCTTGCTTTTATAATTGTGATATTAATTCTTTTCTACTTTCTTGGCACTCGTATTTTTCCAATGTCATATAAAACTCTTGTCCTTTTACTGCTCGTCTATTACTTTTGAAACGAAATGTTGATCCTCCTATATTATGACTTGTTATTAGCTTGTCAATATCTAGTGAAGAGTTATACCACAATATGCTTAAGAACTCTCGAGGTCCTTAGCTTTTTATTACATTTTTTCACTACACAAATATCAAAAAATGTTTATACTTTTTCTAAAACATCTATTGTTTTTTTTAGTTGAGGGAAAATTCCATAGGAGCCAATGAACAGCGGCAACTAAAACAACATTTCACATAAAGAGATTTCTGGAAACTTATCGGTTCTTGCTTCTTATTTAAGTTGTATATATATTATATTAATACTTATTAATTCGCGTGTTTTGCATGTTTTCAGCTTGTGTGAATCTGTTAAAAACTTAAATGCAGTTTGTAGCTGCAAAGCCCGTGTGGAGTCGGATAGCATCGGCTGGACAGAATGAAATTATGTGGAAACCTGCAATGCTAAAGTCATAAGCAGCCCTTTGCAGAAGATTTAAAAAGGTTTGGAATTTGGATGGAACATAAGAAAATTCATTTACATATAAAAGTGCTGTCCAACATTTGAATAAGACACCAGGAGAATTAGAGAGGCCAGACCGGAAGAAGACATTGTATCATTTCCTTGTACAGACATGAAAAAGCATACCGCATTGAGCTTGTTGGCAAAATCCTGATGGGTTTGAGATTTAGGGCACATGAGAGAGAGGTGATGGAATTCTGCTTTTTCACCTACGTGTTGCATTGTTAAAGGTTTCTAAACGAAGGATGTCGGCAAAGCTTGTGGAATCTGGATTTACACCTGTAAGTTGTATTTTCTCAAAAGTTCTAAGGACTTAATAAAGCCCTTTGTTTTTTAATTTACTGGGAGTCATGTTATTCCATGAGACCATATTTCTTTTAAGCATTCTTACGGCTATCTATTGCATTTGCTTTAAAATTTCTATAGCCTTTCAACAAAATGATTTCGTGCCTATCCTGAAATCGATGCATTCCATCATCCATGTTATGGTGCCTCCTTGACGTTTTGCCAGCAGCTGCGCGCCCTAATATCTGAGATGACGCCTCTTTGAGGTATTCTGCCAATCAATTCACAAATCTAGTTAGCCATAAACAATATATTTTTGTGATGGCTGAAGTGGGGAATATCTCATCTTGATCCATGCATCGTTTGTAAGGATATTCACCTCCACATCTATATCTAACTAGATGTCACATACTGACCAGCTATTGTTTAAAGCATCGATCGGTAACACCTAATCATGAGTTGATTTCTGTGTTGTATGCTTGCCAAATGAAATACCCAATAGATATTCTCCCTGCATTTTGGAGCAGGTTCATCCTGCACGAATGCATTACCTACGCCACTCGTTATTCTTCTTTTCTCCTTAAAATTTCAGACAATCCAAAGGCTAATGATATGGACACACTATCATTCAAATCATTGTCTATACTATGCAAATTTAATGCCACCTCCTCAATCACATGAGCTTTATCTAAGCGGTTGACATATTCCTTCATCGTAACATGAATCTTTGTTTTGGTTGATGCTACACCTCGTTTTTTTTTAATGATTGCTACATTTGCTTTGGGGCTACGCATTGCTCAAGAGTCACATACTGTTTTCTCAATGCTGCTTGTTGGGCATAAATCTACTTCCTAAGAGACAGAGCCTCAGTGAATAATGACCTCTGGGATCTCATTTAATCTCCCAAAGTCTATATTGTTGCACTACTTGTTTATTGTGGATACGTGATCAACAATAATAATAAGTATTTAAGATAGTGCCAAGACTCAAATGATTAGTACAGTGGTCACCATTTGGAACTATTGCTTTGATTGCTACGTTAAAGTTCAAATGGTTGTGCAAACTTTCTTAATGGCTTGTTGATTTTTGTGGAGAGGTGTGCCTACTTTCTAAGGTCGTGCCATGTGTTTGGCTGTGTACTAACTTGATATAGCTGCAACATTTTATATTGCTGGAAATTACCTGTGGAGAATGCAAATAATGTGTCATTATTTCAAACTATTGTCTATATGCTTTATTTGTATGGGGTGGCATATTGCTTAACCTACACATTGTTCTTAGATGGTTGTGCAATGCTTTTACGGATGAATAATAGTTAATATGATCTATCTGTCTATCTAGTTGGGTTGGGTGGCCTTATGCCCAAGTATTCAATGGCTTTCCTTGCTGTGTATAAAGTTTGAACCAATTGCATTATTGAACCACTTTAATCTCGCAAAGTGTATATTGTTGCACAATAAAAATTTGCACTACTTTTTAATTGTGGATACATAATCCTTGAAATCAAGGATATTAAGTATTCAAGATAGTGCCAAGACTCAAATCATTAGTATGGTGGTCACCATTTGGAACCATTACTTTGATGGCTATGTTAGACCTCAAATGGTTGTGCAAAATTTCATAATGGCTTGCTGATTTCTGTGAGGAGGTGTGCCTACCTGCTAAGGTCACGCCATGTATTTGGTTGTGTACTAAATTGATATAGCTGCAACATTTTATATTGCTGGAAATTACCTCTGGAGAATGCAAATAATGTGCCACGATTTCAAACTATTGTGTAAATGCTTCATTTGTATGGGGTGGCATATTGCTTAACCTACAAATTGTTCTTAGATGGCTGTGCAATGTTTTTAGGGATAAATAATAGTTAATATGGGCTATCTGTCTATCTGGTTGGGTTGGGCATCCTTATGCCCAAATATTTAATGGCATTCCTTTGCTGTGTTGGATTTAAATTGTGTCTGCATCTTCCTTGCTTCATTTCATGTTTGGTTTTATGATCCTTGATACAACCTTGGCACTCACCTTTTTCCAGTGTCATATAAAACTCTTGTCACTCTACTCCTCTTCTATTACTTTTGAAGTGAAATGTTGTTCCTCCTATGTTTTTTTTTAAAGGTGGTAAACCACCTAGACTTGTATTAAAAAAAAACACGTTTACATACAGAGTCCAAAAACATCCAAAAGAGGCTTTGTAATAGCAGTAGCAGAGCTCAAAAATAACTTACAAAATGGGCCCTAGAATGGCCTAAACCTTATAACCACCAACATCTCAGAAAACATTGGAAATTAGACATACACCCACGGCCAAAAGAGGAAAACAGGACTCAAACAAACATCCATACATGTCGAACATGGAGGGGGAGGAGAGAGGTCTTTTGTTATTGATCCATCTTCTCACCCCCCTGGACGACTGAGTCCCGTCCAGTGGCATTGTCAGCTCCATGGAGTTCCAGGTTATCGTTGCTGGCACAAACCTGGTCTCAAGCACCTTCTCCCTCCTCCACAAGTGATGCAATGTCCTCATTACCAACTGTTAAAGGGTGATGGGGTGCCCACTCTGGGGCATGAACCCTGAGAAAACCTATAGAGGTAAAAACGTCTCTGCACCTCGGCATTATTTTCCTTGAGAAACTATGAATGTGCCCATGAAGGGCCCTATCCAAGCCTCCTATACATCCACAAGCCATTCCCTTCTGCATAGCATTGTAAGGACATTCTACAAAAGTGGAAGTTCTGAGGGTGCTAATTGGGAAAAGACTTCCCACCATAGCTTCTCCCTTATTCAAATCATATCCTTGTAGCGCCTGCTTCCATCTTTCCAAATTATAAAGGTAGTCAAACACCAATCTTGTGGCAATCGCATGCACATAATGGCCATCCTGCACAATGTCTATTATGTTTGAAAGTAATGTGGACACCAAGTCCAACCAATGCAGAGCCCTATCTTCGGTGCCTTGTAGCCATTTCTAGCCACAAATGTTTCTGATGGTGAAGTGCACCATCATATAACCTAAATCAAAAACTTGTTTAAGGTATATGACCTTAACCCTTCCTCTGATCTCTGGTTCCCATGGTATAATGGGAAGAAGAGATGTTGGTTCAGTTTATCATTCTCCATTGAAAAACCTACAAGGAAATCATAATGAAAGAAAAGTAGAGATGACAGCGATGCCTAAAAACTAAGGATATCGAACTGAGAAGAAATAATGTCTGGAGTACCAGCTACATATAGGGCTGGCGGCTATCAATTACTCATCTTCACCATTGATGTCCTATCGGTCCATAAATAATGTCACTGAAGGTACCTGCTATTAAAAGCCCCAAGAACAATGGGTCCTTTCTAGATTTGGCATAAATTGCCATTTAAAACTCTCTTCCATCCTCATTAAAATCATATCCTTCACTTGCCAATGTGGCTTACTCAAAACGGCCAAAAAACAAGCACTAAAGCATGGGAAATGGATCATAGACTTACCGTTCTAACTAACTCAGATTATATTCATGCTGGTTGACACAAGAGATATGGAATATGCAGGCTAGTCTTGAGGTTTGTGAGAGTCCTTCTTGATAAAGCCTACATCCCAGGCTATTCCTTAATACTCCACGCGTTACCATAATTCTCTCCATCCACTCGTATAATTGATAGTGGTCTTTAACTCGTTGTTTTGGGTAGATTGGTGTGTATAATAGTGTTTAGAAAATCTAAAGGGTGTAGATGTATTAATAATAACATTATGGATAGATCTTTCGGTAATTGTCTTATAAAATATTTCATTATTTTAGATATGGAAGTTATCACTTTACACTGTGTGATCATAGGTGACTTAGTTTAGATGTTTAGGTTGTGGACCTGGATTAGAAGTAGAAACATGGGAGTCACTAGCACATTGAAG
Organism: Cunninghamia lanceolata; assembly: GCA_027924645.1. NCBI lineage: Eukaryota > Viridiplantae > Streptophyta > Pinopsida > Cupressales > Cupressaceae > Cunninghamia > Cunninghamia lanceolata. Next base: position 1,258,516 of record BSBN01000380.1, on the reverse strand, counting down.
AAATAGTGGTGTAGGACAAAGATATAAATGACAGTGGTCTTAACTCGTTGTTTTAGGTAGATTGATGTGTATAATAGTGTTCAAAAAATCTAAAGGGTGCAGATGAATTAATAATAACTCTATGGATAGATCTTTTGATAATTGTCTTGTGAAATATGTCATTATTTTAGATATGGAAGTTATCACATTAAATTGTGCGATGATAGATGACTTATATCCCCTTACCTTGTAACCATAAATGTCGCAAGATAACTTAATATGGATTTAGGCGTTCTCCAAGAAGTAATAGTTTATTCTAGATATAGAAGATGATTATGAATAAACTAGTTTCTCTTGAAACCTTCTAAGATCCTATCTGATTGTCTAGTTATGTTCTTAAATTACTCAGACTACTAAGTTTGAGTGAATTGGGGTAAAAAAATATGTGTGTGAAGAATATTTATACAGACTACTAATGTTGAGTGAATTGGGGTAACAAAATATATGTGTGTGAAGAATATTTATGCAGACTACTAATGTTGAGTGAATTGGGGGAACAAAATATATGCATGTGAAGAATTCAATTTATTTGTGGCATTGCTTCTTAAAAGATACTTAAATCTTTCGACAACCGAGTTGAATTGACATAATTGGCAAGAGAAGAGAGAAAATTTAAGCCACTCTTGAAGAGAGTTTTGGTTAGATGAAAACTTGGAAAAAGAAAGAAGTCCATTTTGGTGACAAAAATCTGTAAGGCCGCTTGGAAGCTGAAATATGCATTTTTAAGGTTAGTAATAAAAACAAATAGAAAAAAATTCATAAAATCTGTCCGGCCTTGTAAACAGCCTAGTTACATGTTTTAGATTGTTGTTTCTTTGATTTATTTCTAACATTGTTAAACCAATGGATGCTTTCATCCAATCCATAGGGCCATAACCGTGTAGCTCGTAAGAAATTTGGCACTGGATTATGAATCATTTTCATAAACATAATATATAATTAAAAAAACAGTATTTTAAAAATAAATAGGCAAAAAATGTAGCCTTGTTAAAATAAGATGTAATAAGTTGAATGAGAAGATAAAATCCATTTTCTTACAGACTCTCTTAAGATTTGAATGCCTTTCTAGCCATCTTGGAGGTATGATTAATCTGATAAAGTGATAAGTACGGGCTTTTTGGACAAGGAAAAAGATATGAACAGTTGAGTACCGGATTCCTGAGAGACAGTGAAAACAGAGGAAGAACTAACTGACAGAGTATCAGACTACTTTCCGGATGTGTTACTGTTGATGATAGAAGTTGTGAAGGCATGAATCATGTTTGGCCGACATGATTAATGATATCTACAAGTATATGCTTGATCCGCATTGCTTGGTGAGGAAGGATTCAGCCGACAGAACAAAAGTTTGTAAGAAACTAGACTGTTCCGGATGCCGACTAGAAAGGTGATGAAATTACTTGTGCGGATATATATAGAGGATGGATTTAGTTGTGAAGCGTGTGGTGATGTGAAGACATATGCGAATAAGTCCAGAACAGAGCAGAGGTAGCAAAAAGGATCCGGTATGTGAAAGATAGCAGAATAAAGAACAGAGAAAAGATGAAGTGCAGCAGATCAGTGTACTGAGCCTAACCGGAACTGAACTCCAGCATATGCAGATGCTTCCAATCAGTTCAAGACTGTGATTCTTATCACTTTGTAGACAGTGTGTCTTCTTGTAGGCAGTGGGCCTCTTGTGAGCAGTGTGCTCGGGCAGTGAGCCCTAATTGGCAAGTGCCATTTTGTAATTTCCTATTCTTCTAACAGAGAATAATTTTGGGTTAATCACCCCGTGGTTTTCTCCCTTAACAGGGTTTCCACGTCAAAAATACTGTGTCATGTGTCTCTTATTTCATGATTAATGTTTTTGTGTTTGATTCTATGCTGCATCAATTAAAAAGAAAGTTAAATAAGGGAAATAATTAGGATAACTGATTCACCCCCCCTCTCAGTTATCAACAATTGGTATCAGAGCTAAGTTCCTCCTAATAGAGCCTAACAGCTTGAGGAAGATCTGGGATTCCAAATGGATGCATATGGTTTAAGGGAGCAACTCAAGACTGCTCTTGAGGATCTTGAACAGTCAAATTCTGAAGTCAGTGAATTAAAGGAAAGACTCAAACAGGCTGATGAATTCATGAGAGAATTAAAAGACAAATTAAGTCTCTCTATGAAAAAGAGAAAGGAGCTGCTCCAACAGTTGGCAAGACAAAGTGAAGAAAGCAATACAAATGAAGAATTGACTGAGCAAACCAAGTTATGTGAAAAGTTATCAAAAGAAGTCATTATGTTAAGACATGAAATGGAATCAGGAACTATAAAGTTTACTCAAGAGATTGAAGAAAAAAGAAAGGCTGAAGACAATCTAAGACAATCTCTTAAAGAAAAATCAGAAGAATGCCACCAGATGGACAGGATTATCAGACATCTTGAATCTGATCTTGAAGATGCCAAAGATAATGAAGAAAAACTTGAGGATCAAATTGCCTCTCTCAAAAGAGACCTTCAAACAACAAATGAATATAAAGAGAAATTCAAGATAAGTTCTGCTCAACTTGAAGTTCTTCTTGGAAGTCAAAAGAGGACAGATGACAAGTATGGTTTGGGATATGAGAAAGGAGAAAGCTCCGGATCCGGACAGAAGAATCTTGGATCAGAAAATCTAAGGAGCAGGCCTAGAAGACCTCCGGTAAGACAGCCAAATGCTCAAAGATATCCATCCTTCAATGGATACTGCCACAGCTACAACCACTTTGGTCACAAAGCTAATCAGTGCAGAATGAGAATGAATCAGATTAATTCATCCTTCTCCGGACAGTGCTTCAACTGCAAAAGGTATGGACACAAATCCCATGAATGCAGAATTATGCAAGTAAACAAATCATTCAAAGGTAGATGCTTCACATGCAATAGAGTAGGTCATATGGCTAATCAATGCAGATCAAGAGGATATCAGTCAAATATGCAAAGAAATGTTATTTGCCAAATCTGCAATAGGTCCGGTCATAATGCTAAAGTCTGCAGAAACAAGTATCAGGACAAAAGAGGTCCGGTGTATAATCAGAATCAAGACAAGGGTAAACAAAAGATGAATGCGGATGAAGTTAGGAATCAGATGAGCAAGATTTGGGTGAAGAAAAGTTCAGAGAATGTAGAGGTTGGATCCACACCAGACTCTGGTGCTGATATTTCTTCCGGAAATTAAAAAGTGAGCTCAGGCTCAGGGGGAGACTCATAGAAAATCCTGATCCCCCAGCCAAACAAGTGGTGCCGAATGTGGCACAAGATGCGGATTAAAGGGTTTGCGTATATGAGTCTTGAGATGCTTCAGTCAAGTTTTCAGAGGTCCGCATGGAGTCATGAAGAAGCTGTGATCGATCAAATAAGACATGTTCAGGGAGATGCTCCGGTATGATAAAGGATTACAAAAAGGTCCGGAGAGATCCGGAAGTGCACTATCTTGTTCTGCGGATTGGACAGAGTGTTTGGGATGTTCTTGTAATATGTTACCTCGATTTATTCATGATTGAAAGATCCGGATGATATCCACAGATCAGGACTAATCCGGGATACTCCAAGCTATCCAGACAAGGCAAACCAGAATGATGTAGGTGAAGCATTTATTACAGACAGATATTAGGGTTCGCGGAGCAATTTAAGGGATTTCTCAAAAGTCATTTGCTCATTCTGCACTCGAGAAGAAGCGAAAAGTGGAGCTCTGCAACAAGGTTCATCAAGCACACCAAGGATCTCCTGCCGAAGTTATTGCATAAAGAAATCAATCCAATCACTCCGTGCAAGTCGAAGGCGCATAAGGTATTCTCCGTTTTTCATTACCTCACTGCAAATCTTTGAAGAATGGCTACTCCAAACATAGTTAAGATCTCTGATAGACCTCGCCCCTCATTCAAGAAACATCCCTACAAATCATTGGAGGTAGATCCACTAGGAGCCTTCTCTAGTGTTCCTCACGGAGTTTTACATACTGAAGACATTAGGGTTTACATACATGCAAGCATTGAGGAATTTGGGGAATTCAAATTAAGAGACCTCTATCACAAGCAACTGATAGACAATGCTTTTGAGCTTAAACCAGAGTATAAGGATATCCAGAAGAAACAATTTGAGCGATTTATTCATTTCCCCTGCTTTGAAGAAGATGAATGGGTCCGGTATGTACTGAGCAGGATGCATGACAACTTTCTATGGCTGGATAGACCCTGCAAGATCACAAAAGAGGCAATTAGAGCAGTAACTGGTCTATACTCTTCCGGAGGGATACCTATCCTCAAATCTGTCAAGAACAACATTGTAACTGAGGCCACCGGATCAAAATTTGATAAGAGGGCAATGACCATTGAAGATATTTCAGATCCGGATATCAAATATGCATCAATGATAATAGGATACAAGATCTATCACTCCAGCAGGGAGAATTCTGTATCCGGAATTGCAGTATACACTGCCTATGAAATGCTAAGAAAGAATGCAGAATATGATCTCTGTGAACTACTGCTAAGCCAATTAATGGAAAATATACAGAAAATCAAGAAGGATAAGAAGAATTCCTTTAAGTATGGTACTCTTATTGTATGTCTATTCTTCTACTTCATGAATGAGCTACCCGGATCAAGTGGATGGGTATGGCAGAATGACAAACCTGTTGCAGTCCAGATAAGAGACTATTTACATGGACTTGGGGATGCAAAAGCGAGAAATACTTCAAAAACTTTCAGAGCATGATGCAAGCAAGAGAGAGAATTCCCCAGTCTCTTGTTGAAAAATACAAAGACTCAGTGTGCTTTATGGTTGACACTGATCAGTGCCTAATGGAGGCAGTGGAGCCAAGGACTGTCTGGATCATGCCCATGGGGTATGAAGTGGATGAACAGATAGTGGAGCTGCATGTTCAACACATGCTAAGTCAGCCCAAAGATCCTAAGGCAGAAAGGTTTGGAACCTTTGAGGAGCTGAGTGTAAAAATACATGTAGAACTCAGGGAACCTGAGATTAAAAGAAAGGTGAGAAAAGAAGTAGAGCACATTGCTCAAGGCCTAGGCATCTCAAAAGAGGCACTTGATGCCAGCCGGGAAAAGAGGAGGAAGGCTGAGGAAGAAGAGATAAGTAAAGAAAGTGCTCCGGTTGAAGCTCCCACCCGGACCAGATCATCAAAGAGATCTGCACCTCCCTCAACCAAAAGTTCAAAACTGGAAGTCCAGGCATCCAGTAAGAGATCCAAGACAAAAGCCACAAGGGCTTATGGAAGCCAAAGGGATGAAGAGGAAACAGAGTCAGATGAGGGAGTAAAAGAAATAAAGAAACAGAAGAAGAAAGGATCCGGTAAACCCTCCACAGGCCAAGACAAGGATGAAATGGCGGAGGTATCTGTTGAAAAGCCCACTCTGTCTCTAGAGAATGTAATCAAGTCGGTCACGGTGGATGGAAACCTTCAACCAATGACTGAATCTTATGATGACTTCAGTGAGGCTGACCAAAAGACTCTGCAGGAAGCCACAGTCAAATATCTTAACATATATAATAAGGCTTTCATTGAGATCATATCTCTTATTCCTAAAAGCCTAGAAAAGGAATTGGAAGTAAGAAAGAATAATGCTCATGCTAAAGATCTTGAGATCCGGGAGCAGATAGCTATTCAGCTATATCCTCAAATTGATCCCAAGACAATGAACATTATCTTCAAGGACTGCAAAGATGAGTTCAGAAGTAAAGCCAGGATGAATCAACTCATGCTTGGTGAGACTGACAGAGTGGCCCAAGAGACAGAAGAGATCCTCCGGAAGGCCTTCAAAAGGTTCAATCTTCCTGTTGTAGAGGACTTAGGTGCAGAAACAGCTGCGGATTTGGAATCATCTGTTCCGGAAGAAGTGGGCCCTGAACAAACAAGCATCTCTCCTCCGGTTTCCCCTACAGTCTCCGGATCCAAAGAAGAAGAACAATTACAGGAGAAGGAAGCAGTGGTGAAAGACAAAGAGGTTGACAGTTCCAAGACTGCAGAAGAAAAGAAACATCTGTCTCTAGCAAGAGACACTGCACAAACTGTTCAACAATTTTTGAGCAAAGAAACTTTAGAGATTGATGAACCGGAGCTTCTAAAAGGCCCATTCGACTTTGACTCTCTCTCTTCGGTACAAACAATGAAGATAGCTTCATTTGCAAATGCCAAGGCAAATGAAAAACTCCTGAAGTCTCATATGGAAGACTGTGAGTTGATAGAGGCTGCTTCCGGAGTACTTGTAAAGATTATGCCATCAATCCAGATAGATCCGACAGCCTCCACTTCCGGTAATCTAAAAACCTTAGTCAGCAGTGTTGATACACATTTTGATTCTCTAGAAAAATCAACTGAAGAAAAGGTCCGGAAGGAATTTTTGGATAAGAGATTTTCAGAAATATTAGAATTAATCTCTAAGGATAGGAAGATTGTGAGCATTGGAATAAAGAGCTTAGAGAATGCTCTTAAGGATGGCGGTGACATCTACAAATTTTGTATATCCTGGTCAAAGGCAACAGCAGCATTTGACAAGAAAATAAAAGAGGAACAGGATAAGCTACAAAGCTTATCTCAAAGTTTTGATCCTCTCTCTTCCTCCATAATAAATCAAGAATGTCAGACTATTGCAGTCTTGAATGAAATAAAGAATCTTGAGAAGGAAAGGAAGAACATCACTAACCGGATGGGAGAGCTTAGAAGGATTATAATCCCTAAGTTGGAAACTATGCATGAGGCCATCAGTGATGCTCAGACCACCGCCCAAACAAAAGATCCAACAGATCTCAAGCGGGCAGAAGCTTCTGCATTTTTGTTAAGTGGTCACATTTCAATTTTGGATAGAATGAAGCAAAGTTGGGCTACAGAAATGATCCAATTGCAGACATCCTTTGCAGACATTCTTCAGTACATGTGAGTATGTAAATATGCGGCTATATATAGAAAATTTTTGAAAATTTTGGTGTGCGGACCCTACCCTTTGCCATTGATGTCAAAGGGGGAGTGAGGAGCAGTGAAAAATGAGGAATCCAACTAAGGGGGAGTTCCGGAAATTGTATATAAAGACAGAGCATCAGCAAAGGGGGAGCATAGTGAAAACACTTAGTTATTTTTCACTAAGTGTTGCCATCAATGCCAAAGGGGGAGATTGTTGGCAAGAGACACTATATGGATTCATGGTTGTTGTCATTGATGGCAACAAAGGTCATCCCACATATCCGCAAGTCATAATGTGTCTCTACCGGAAGTCAGAATAAAGAATGTTGTGGTCCGGTGAACAAGAACAGAGCATGTGGCAAGGTCCGACAGACTGGTCCGGATCTCTCAGAGGAAGTGTCTTGGTGCAGTACGGATTTGGGGAAGTCAAGAGGACTACCTTGAGTGGTATATTCCAAGGATTTAGCCTCCGGTGATGGACAAGGAAAAAGATATGAACAGTTGAGTACCGGATTCCTGAGAGACAGTGAAAACAGAGGAAGAACTGACTGACAGAGTATCAGACTACTTTCCGGATGTGTTACTGTTGATGATAGAAGTTGTGAAGGCATGAATCATGTTTGGCCGACATGATTAATGATATCTACAAGTATATGCTTGATCCGCATTGCTTGGTGAGGAAGGATTCAGCTGACAGAACAAAAGTTTGTAAGAAACTAGACTGTTCCGGATGCCGACTAGAAAGGTGATGAAATTACTTGTGCGGATATATATAGAGGATGGATTTAGTTGTGAAGCGTGTGGTGATGTGAAGACATATGCGAATAAGTCCAGAACAGAGCAGAGGTAGCAAAAAGGATCCGGTATGTGAAAGATAGCAGAATAAAGAACAGAGAAAAGATGAAGTGCAGCAGATCAGTGTACTGAGCCTAACCGGAACTGAACTCCAGCATATGCAGATGCTTCCAATCAGTTCAAGACTGTGATTCTTATCACTTTGTAGACAGTGTGTCTTCTTGTAGGCAGTGGGCCTCTTGTGAGCAGTGTGCTCGGGCAGTGAGCCCTAATTGGCAAGTGCCATTTTGTAATTTCCTATTCTTCTAACAGAGAATAATTTTGGGTTAATCACCCCGTGGTTTTCTCCCTTAACAGGGTTTCCACGTCAAAAATACTGTGTCATGTGTCTCTTATTTCATGATTAATGTTTTTGTGTTTGATTCTATGCTGCATCAATTAAAAAGAAAGTTAAATAAGGGAAATAATTAGGATAACTGATTCACCCCCCCCTCTCAGTTATCAACAGCTTTCATCCAATCCATAGGGCCATAACCGTGTAGCTCGTATGAAATTTGGCACTGGATTATGAATCATTTTCATAAACATAATATATAATTAAAAAAACAGCATTTTAAAAATAAATAGACAAAAAATGTAGCCTTGTTAAAATAAGATGTAATAAGTTGAATGAGAAGATAAAATCCATTTTCTTACAGACTCTTAAGATTTGAATGCCTTTCTAGCTATCTTGGAGGTATGATTAATCTGATAAAGTGATAAGTATGGGCTTTTTTTCTAGGGTTTGAACTTGGGGCAAAAAGAATATACAACATTTTAGTATTTTCTTTATGTAAAAAAATATAGATTTGTAAATTTTTGATGAGTTACACAGTCATTTAGCAGAGAGAAAAATTGTCAAAGCAGCCAATATTTAGGTGCTAATTTGCATTTGTATAACCCCAAAACTGAGCCTAGAGAAGCATGAAGTCTGAGATCATAAGGATTGGCACCATGATGAAGAAGCCTCCTTTTATACAATGACTAATGTATAAATGTTATATTGTAGTATGAAAATAGTAATAATATAAACCTAACCTCATTATATCTACATGGTATGGTTTTAATTGGATTATATTTCATCTAGCAATTAATATATAAACATATTTTAGTGTGAAAATAGTTATAATTATGCCGAGAGGTCTAATTAGCCAACATATAAAAGTAATTACACCGAGAGGAGTTATCTATTTACCGCAATAAAAATTGAAATAAGAAGTAGTAGTATAGTGCATCATCAGAATTACTCAGAAAAAACCATTGTATTCATCATTGATTCACAGGAAACATTACAATGTTCATAATAGCAACATACATATTTCATTATGACTCCAATGTCTGCATATCAACTATTGTCAAATCACCCCTATCTGACTCCAATGCATTGATGACATAGATACTCATGGCCAAGGTTGGTTGTGATGCCAACCATTGGTACCGACTCCAAACTACCCGACCCGTCAGTTGGTACCAACAACTAATTACATCATTTGTTTACTTAAACTATTTTAATGTCTACATCTATCCCCCCCTGAAAATTGGTTGTCTTCCAGACGACATTTACATCAAAACAACAAAATTATGACAAAAACTCAAAAACATCCTACTGAGAGTGGGGAGGTTGGAAGGATGTCCTTGGATGTACTGAGGAGGTTGGGGTGGCTGATTGCTGCTATGCCTCTAGCTTTCTTGCTTCCTCGGTCCTTTGCCGTAGTTGGTGTTGGGCCACTAGCTTTCTCTCTCTTGCTACCTTCACCATTGCTTGCACTCATTTCCCGCCAGACTTTCCCAGGTAATGGCTTCCATTACTGTATTGGCACTTGGTTTTTTCTTTTTTTCTTTCTCCTCCGATGCAATCTTTGGCCTGTAGGATGTAATCTTCTTTCCTCTGTCCATGTTTTCCTAACTGGATGCATACCCTTTGCACTCCAAGAGGAAAAAATAATTTTTTTTTGTCCAACACTGTAACTGAGTGCTCGGAATCTGGGATGGCCTTTTATGAGGTTGAAGTGTTGGGTCCGTATGCCGTACGGCTTGGCTGTATGTCATGTGGATTTTTATTTTGCCTAGGCTGTACGTCGTATGACCTACCTTTTTTTTTTGGATTTTTTTAAAAAAAAATTTTTGGCCTAGGTCGTACGACCTACCTTAAATTTTTGTTTTGTTTTTTTTTTTTCTGAGATTTTATTTTTTTCATCTTTTCCATGTCAAACTGAATCTGATTTGTCAATTTTTTCCCAATGGGGTCCATGTTCAATCTGTAACTCTGACTAGAATTGTTGTCTTCAAAAAAAATTATCTATTTGACTTTTGAACATTATTTTTTCTTTGTTGATTGTCACCGATAGCCAAAATATTGCAAGTCGATAGAAACACTCTATAGTTCTTATTCCTTGTATATGGTCTCTTTCTGGCCAGTGCTTCCAATACGACGTTCCCATCGTTAGTTCCATCACTTCGATTCACCTTGCTTGCCAATGGCTCTTCATACCTGATCACCTTGTCTGGTTCAACTTTATGTGTAAGTGCATCATCTATCTTGGCATCATCCTCTGTATATTCTTTATGTGCCTCTCTTGGTCGACTTGTCTAGTCTTGGTCCACTATTTGCTCTGTTACTTTTGACTGATTATTACATACCTCCCCTTTGTCACTCATTACTGGTTCCCTCTTGCCAAGTGGTTGAGTGTTTGTCAATCCATCAAGTGCTTCATTCATGAACAATCTTTCACTCGTTGGCCTAGAGTTGCCTAGACTTTCATTAGTCAGTTGAGAGTTGTCAAGAGTTTCACAGTTGCTGAGTGTTTCACTCTTTGACTGAGTTTTGCCAAGAATTGCACTGCCATGACTTGCATTGCGAGGACTTGCACTACGAGGACTTGCATTGTTTATTGAAGAGCTCTCACTGACTTCTTTTATTGAAATCATATTACATTCCGGTTGATAGAACTCGTAATCTTCCATCTGCCAGTGGAAGAGCCCACTAAAGGAATTAGTTTCATCCTCAGAACATTATTGCAATTTTAATACTCCTTCCTCATCAGGTTCCATTGGCCCTCTATCAACTGACTCCCCTCTGTCTGAATCAAAATCTGATGCTAGTTCCTCACTTATAGCCTATGTTCTCAGATCTTTGACAATCTTCTTACCTTTATTCTCTATTGACTATGTGTTTCTTTTCCAGTTATGGTTGGCCTTGGTGGCTATCAACCACCCTCGGCTGAGTAATGCATCGTACAATGCATTTTGTGTTGTTATGCCTACAAAGTTTAATCGAAAGAGTTGGGTGTCAATCTTCACTTTCTTAGCCATTAACACTCCCAGTGCTTTAATTCCATGCTGGTCTGCTCCCAATAACTAGAAAGTTTGTGGCCATAGTGTAGGTTTCCCCAAGCACTTCCACGTCTCTTCTATCAACACATTCACTCGAGATCCACCGTTGATTATTGTGTTTGTCAGGTGACATCCACCAATTTCCATGTGTACGATGGCTAGATTCTTACCATTGTTGATGGCCAACAGTCTTGGGTTGATGACTTGTTCTCCTTCCAGCGATGGGTCCTCTATGACATCTTCATCCTTTATTTGCCCATTTGGGTTCCCTTCGATCACCTTCGAGATTGCCATCCTTAGTTGCGGCATGCTCTGTAGAAGATCCGCTATCTTGATCGATACAGTGGTTTGTAACACTAGATTCATGATACTCTTGTCCAACTCTGGTCGTATGGTAGTTGTTCTTCTGTTCTTTCCTTCCATTTCCATTGCCATCTCTACTTCTTTCCTAGCCTCCTAAAATGTCTCCTCAATTCGGGGATCTGGATACGTCAGTTTTTTCCATTGTGCTCGAGTGACCACCAAGATCTCTTCATCATTCTCCTTGAAACTGATTAGGTTCACCCCTTTTTGCTTTAGGAAATCTTTTTCTTCGTGGTCTCTAGGCCCACACCACTTGCATAATGCATTTATTATGTTTTGATTGCTATTTGGGCATTCTCTTGCAAAGTGTCCCCACTCGTTGCATTACTGGCACTGTATCATAGGTCACCCCTTGCTGTCGTATTGCAATCTGTTTCTAGGGCTGTTATTATTAATCCTTCTATTATTCTGGTACTCTCTAGGGGATGCATTCAAACTATTCTGAGGCTTTGGGGGTGTCATCGGTAGAGTTGACGATTCTTCTTGTGTAAACAGCACCTGGGTACTTCTTCCTTTTAGGTTAAATGGGCCGTTTTCTTGGGCAGTTTTCTTCTACATGACCTTCCCCATTGTAGTTGGTGCACCACAATTCTCGGCCTTCTTTAGTTGTCTCTTTATCAGTTTTCAGTTCTTTGATCATGCATATCATATCTCTTGTCAGTGCCTGAATGGTTTTTGACTCGCCTTCACTGTTGTCATCACCCATACTTTCATCATCCTTGGTCCTTCTCTTACTTTGGGAAGATGTTTTTTTCTTTCTATATCCATCGCCTGATTGTATGCTTTAGTGTACAATGATGGTGATACGACTTCCATGTTTTTTCTTAATGACGGTACTAACCCTTCGATGAACCATCTCTTTTTCAATCCATTGGCTGGTTGAGTTTCCAGTTTCCTGAGTAGTTCTTTGAGCCTACTATTGTATGCCCTTACAGTTTCATTCTTCCCTTGTCTGGTATTGTAGATTCCTCAATTCATCCCATTAGGTTTTCTGTGCTACCTGTAGGTGTGTAAACCAGTTAATAGAGATACCTTTTAGCATTGTTGGGATCGCTTTTACCCAGTAGTCTTCGTCTTCCTGTCCATTTGCCACCCATAAGGTCTCACAAGTTTTGCAGTGCCGAACAGGATCCTCTGACCCGTTCCCCATGAATTTTGGCAACTTCTGCCTTTCATTTGCTAGTGGAGTCACCATCTTTTTCTTGGGGTATCCTCTCTGTGTCTTTGACTTGATTGGACTGGTTCTACCATGTCGTTCCAGTGTCCTCTCGAGACTGTCGACCACATACAGTTCCTTCCCATATCCGTTCTCGGCATCCTCTACACTTTGAGTCACCTCTAGTTCTCTTTGGTTCTCCCTTTATGCAAGGGTCTTGGGCTCAGGTCTTCTATTCCTTGACCTTTCGTCAGAAATGGACAATGCCACAATACGATGTATACTGTCCTCTAGTTCTTCTGTCAATTTCTTCCCATTTTCTTTTTCTCTATTTGTTATTGGTGTTTTAAAATTCTATTCATCAACCCCTTTGTTTACTTCTTCATGTCATTCATTTTCTTTTTCAATAATCTGTTTTAATCTTTTTCTGCGTTCTTCTTGTTCCTTTAGTCTTAATGATCTTCTCACTATTTCTTCTAGTGTTTCTTTCCCAATTGGTATTTTATTCTTGTCCTTATTAAGTTGTACGGGCATTAATTATGCTTACCCTTATTAGTTGTACAGCATGCGACAGTGATTGGCATCACGTTCCTCCTCCTCTTGTTTCAGACACTCCTCATACCTCCTGAGTACTTGTTGCCTTCACAATTCCCTCTCTCTTTCTTCTCGAAGGTCTTGGAAGGTTATCAGGTTCCTTGCTAGGAGTCGAGGAATGCGGTTCAAAAGGTTGTCCACTTCGCTATTGACACACAGGTTTTCTGAAATAACCTCCTTTGGAACCTCCCTGCGAATGGATTCATCTCTCACGTATTGTCTGACTGATAATAACCACAGTTTTACCAATTCCTGCTTTACTTCATCTTCTCAAATTCTTGGTTCATTCTCTTCTCTGTTGCTTCCCTCGCGTTCTTCTTGAATTTCTTGTACTATTTCTTCTACGTGCCTTCTATTTTGTACTTCCTCATCGGTGTTAATCAGTTGCCCCATTATGCTGCCATCTCCATCGTGTTTTTCTCGACTCTGGTGACACTCGACGGTTTGCTTGTTTTTGAAGATGTCACTTTACCGATCATTTCTGACGACTTAACTTGTCATCAACAGCCAACTCCTCATCCGATGCTCTCTGACAACTTGACGTCATCGACTTGTCACCCTCGACTCATTTTTGAATTGGCAACATTGCCAACTATTTACTGCAATAAGGTGTGTTTCACAGAATATGAAGTAAACAAAAATAAGTAGTAGTATAGTGCATCATACGAACATAACAAAATTACTCAGAATGGACCATTGTATTCATCATTGATTCATAGGAAACATTACAATGTTCATAACAGCAACATAAATATTTCATTATGACTCCAATGTCTATATATCAACTATTGTCAAATCACCCCTATTTGACTACTATGCATTGACGACTTAAATACTCATGGGCAAGGTTGGTTGTGATGCCAACCGTTGGTACCGACTCCAAACTACCTGACCCGTTGGTTGGTACTGACAACTAATTATATCATTTGTTTACTTAAACTATTTTGCTATCTACATTATCCACTAGCATTAAGGGGATGATTGTGACCATGTACATAAAAATAAAATAGAGTCGACATAGTTTTTAAATAATTATAAATATATAGTAGACATAGTTTATTAAATCAATGAACATAAAAATAAAGCCAATAAAATAATGTGTATAAATATAAGCATTACTCAAAAATAAATTTAAGAAAAATTAAAATCAAATAAAAATAGAGCAAATATTCCTTGGCTTGACTGGTTAAATATTCCTATTGTAGGTAAAAGGTTACAAGTGAATTTTTTTAAAAAAATAGTTAAGTTTTTCATGTGATTTGGATTAAATAAAAAACTATTTTTTAGGATTCTTCAATCTTTAAATGCAAAACTATAAAGTAAATAAAATAACTAGCATTAAGTAAAACTAGTAATATGTATATATTTTAGCTCCTCACTCCTTCTAGATATCCTTCTGGAGGTGTCTATTCCACCTATGTGTGGTAAATTAATTAAATAATATTTTAGCTCCTCACTCCTTCTAGATATCCTTCTAGAGGTGTCTATTCCACCTATGTGTGGTAAATTGATTAAAAAAACAAAGTAAATAAAATAATTAGCATTAAGTAAAACTAGTAATATGTATATATTTTAGCTCCTCACTCCTTTAGATATCCTTCTGGAGGCGTATATTCCACCTATGTGCTGCATAGATGCAAATATTTTAAGAAAACATATTTGAAAAATGATTTTTCTTCAATCTAATTGGCAGAAAACTTTCACCCCATAAGGGCGATTATTGCGGATCATCAAGATTTAGATTATAAAGTTTTGTATGAATACTGGAAATAAATTCATGTATTGCTTTCATTTTCTCAAAAAATTATCGAATATAACATTCTCCTTCTTAACCTCCATTGTGCCACTCGAGAGTTTTAAGGGAGTGGAGGAAGGAGCCGCACCCCATCATGCCCAAATTTAGGCATGTCATAGTCATGAGTAGTTGGGTAGAATTTATGTGTTTCACTCTCTTTAGAAACCATTCTTTATTGCTTTCATTTTCTCAGAAATTATCTAAATATAACATTCCCCTTGAAGTTGTCCAAATATGAATATAACATTCTGCTTGAACTGAAAATAGAAAGGTACATTGCACTTATTTCTTTTGGTTAATCTGCATTGTTTTGGATCTGGTAGTGCTCAGGTACAATTTGGGTCTATGACACTTCAATTTTGTTCAGCATCTCTTCACAAGATCAACCTAAAAATCATTGCTCTCTCAATCTATTTAGTTGTCATTGGCTAGAACGCCAAATAGCTGTCATTGGGTACAATTACAATTAGTTATATTTGGGTTTTATTTGTTCTATAATAGTCTTCCTAAATAACAGCCAAAATACTCAAAATACCCAAAAGTTTTAGGACTGCTGAATTTGTTATGTATTAAAACCAAAAATCTTATTGATGTGGAATTTAGATTATGTTGAGAGGGACTTTGCTGAATCCTTATCCCACTATTTAATACGAATGAGATTTATTTGCTGCAGTAAATTGACAAGGAGAGTGACTGTCAAAGAAAACAGCCTTTAATGGAATTTGCATTGGATTTTAGGTTGTTCAGGATGATGGTTATTCTTCTTCTTTTAAGCTTGTTGAGTTTAGAATGCATTGAAGATAATGAATGTCTGATTATTGCAATTAAGGTGCTATTATATATTGGGTATTCTTCTCTTTGCAAAACTATTTGGTGGAGAGTTGATACAGATGAGTACTCTGATTATGCAGATGTTGAGGCAAGACATTTGAAATTTTATGAGCACACAATTTTTCCTGATAAGTGTTTATCATATAAATCTATTTACAACTTTTCTCCCTTAGTTGGTGATAAAAAAGCTTCATGAATTTAGTGTGACATAAACTATTGAATTGTTTTGGACTTTTTCAGCAGAAGAAATCTGTGAAGGGTGTGAAAGATAAGAGGACACAGAAACTGTTGGGATCAAGGCCACCTATTTGTACAGATAGATGCTGTGGGTGCAATCCATGCACACCCATATTAGTTATAGTTAGCCCTCAAAAAAGAAGTTTTCAAGAAGATAGCAATACAGTTAATAACAGTCTAGACTCTGATTATTATCCTGAGAAATTGATGTGTAGTTGTGGCACCCAGATATACCCACCAAGGAAGTAATGCAAGTATGCCCTTATCAATTCAAAATATCTTTTGATTCACACTGTAACTGCACATGTAAATCTAAATGTTCACCCATGATAATGAAGTTAATATTAGTGTTTTTCTTAAAATGACTGCATTCCTGTACTTTTCTTCCATGTTCACATGCAAAAAAATTCCATTGAAGTAGTCCAATATGCATTAATGATAAGTTTTTTAAATTTTGGAAGGTCTTAACTTAGATTTTATTGGGAGTGGTCTATAACTAGTTTAGATATCTTACATCCATAGATTTTAGAGTTATTTCATTTTATATGCTATAAAGTAATTTAAAAATAGGAGCCTCCACAAGAATATCTTATTTGAAATATATTTTTCTAAATATAGGAATACTAGTTTTATATATAATTTTTAATTTAAAATAATTATAAAATAACTCTTAGTAAATAAAATATCTCTTCAAATAAAATATAAATAAATAAAATAATCCTTAGGAGTCTCATGTAGTTGTTTTATTTTATTTAGGTAACAGTTATTTTATTTTACTATTTTAGAATTATTTTATTTTGTTTATGGTTATTTTATAGCTTTAGTTATTTTTGAATAGTTGTAAAGTAAAATAAAAATAACTCTTAAGCTCTTCAGATAAAAATAACAAAATAATGAGTTATTTTATTTACTTAAAAGTTATTGGCCCTTTTTAGTTTAGTTTTTTTTTTTTTACTTAAGAGCTATTTTTTTAATCTAAATAGTTTTTCTTAACATGGGCATGACATGACGGTCCTTGATGCTACTTTAGAATGTGTGAGGAGGAATATTTTATTTAATTTTTTTAATATTTGAGTTTAACTAGTTATTTAACTCATAAATTAGTTATTTCTTGGAAAAACAATTTGTTCAATTAAATATAGATACTACATAACAAATATTTAAATATGAATTATTACTTCTAAAACTAATCAAACACAAAAAAATTAAAACACGACTATTCATGCACATTTTGGTAGAAACTTAGCTACTCTGCAAAGCAACAAGTTTAATTCTAACTTATATCTTAAGAATTATTATAATTATATAGTATAATATTATAATATAGGTTAGATATATTATTATAATATATTATATATTAATTATAATATAACCCTAACCCTAACGTTAATCTTTACAGTAATTCTAACCCTAACCTTAATTCTACCCTTAGATCTATTGAAAGTTCAATATTATATATTAAATACCTTCTACAAAACCTATGACGTCGTTGTAATTTTTCAAAAAAAATGTTACATTATTTTGTATATATTAAATGTATGTAATGTTAGAAATAATTTCAACCAAAATTTTATACATGTTTTAGGTTTGAATAAGCGATTTGTTAATTTGAGATATTTTTTTATTTGTTAATTTAGTTGGAAATTTGATGGGCAAGATATAAACCTTAAATAATTAAATAATTAAGAAAAATCATGTATATAGTAAATAAAATAGTTGTAATGTGAAGTAAATAAAATAGCTTCAAATTGATATCTCTCCACATTTTTTAGATAGATGTATTTAAGATATCTATACTAGTTTTAACACTAATTCTAATAGTGATTTTATCTCAAGTCCAAATTATAACTATAACCCTAATGCATGACGGCATCCATCGGTGGGGTCTCCTCGACAGCCGATGCAGATGCAAAGGTGAATGTATATCAAATATATAAAGCGTACATACAAGTCAACATGCAAGGGTTAGATACAAAGGGTGGGGTCTACCTATTGCATGTATATGCAATTGTATCTTTGCACATACAATCTTATATACAATGGCAATATACATTTCTGACATACAAAGGGCAGATGCAGCTAGAAAGTTAGTTGTACTTGTGAGATGGGTGAAGTCCACAGTTGTATATTGGGGTTGTATGTTCCCAATATACTATCAGACATACAACAGAAGATACAAATGAAATATGGAAGGTGGGAGCGGTCAAAGTCAACGGTCTTCAAAAAACATGGTGGGGCCCGCACTGTTGTATGTCCCAGTTGTTTGTATGTGAGATATACAATGAAAGATACAATGAGGCAGATACAACGCCGGATTTGAAAATTGTTCCAATCTAATTGATAAATATGTTGGATCCTGTGGTTGTATGTATATTGTACATTGTATGTGCAATATACAAGGAGATGTACAAGGAGGAAGATACAACACCCAGACTCGATTGTGATTTCAAAGTGTTTCATATGGATTTGGGGTCCACCCTTGTATGTGGTGATTGTATGTATATACAATCTCATATACAACTACAGGTGCAGAAGGAGATATAATGGATCGGTGATGAAGAGGCTTGTGCTTAGTGATGGTGATCCAATCAGGTGCTACCACATGTCCAAGTTAGTTGTATGTATATACAACTAAATAAGGAAAAAATAGGCGAAAAGGTAAAATGTATGTTCGCACTGTGAAAAGTCAAAAGGGAAAAGATGCTTGCATGGCATAATTTCATTGGTTGACGACTTTTCAAGCAATTTGAAGCCATGGATTGCAGGGATGAGGATGGAATCGACGACTTGCTTCAAATCTTTAGAGTAGGAGTAATTTTTCTGTGTGTTCACTGCATCATTTCAAGCAGTTAGAAACTTCAGAAACACACAAGCCATTGTTGCATCCCAAAATTGGTAGGTTGGCCATTAATGGAAGATTTGCGGAAGTATGGGTCTGAGTGGACAGGCCAGCTACCATTTTTAAAGGAAAATCTCCAAGCGGTGGTACACTTCCTGAATTCAACCACTCCTTTCTTCTTCTTCTACCTGGACATTGAATGTTTTTGGCACCATTCTCATGGTGCATTGTATTTGGTAGAGATCTGAAAAGACCATGTAATTAATTGCTGAGTGACAGTTCTGGGTATATCAGAATCATGTCACTCATTTTTTTGTGGTGGAAGACTTGGGCAAATTTTTGGAGAAATAATGAAGAACTGAGTAGTTCTTGGCTATTCTATCTCTTTTGGAGTTTATGAGTTGCATCTAAATGCAGGTTGCATATCTATTCAGTTTCATGTTATGTTAATATGAAAAATGCTTCTTTGCATGTGTTTAACTATTTGTCTCCATGTGTTGTATGCATCCCTTCTTTTGAATCTAGTTGCTAAGGGTTACTTAGATTCTAGGATACAAATTTCTGTATTGCAAGCTTGATCTCTAACTTCCATTCAAGGAGTGGATTAAACTATTTTAGGTTAAGTATGAAGAAGATTGTATGGCAGCAGGGATGTCTGTAAGTAGAGATAGGTAAATAATCATTCTTGGGTGGTGTTTGTAAGGCAAATACCAATCTAGCCCCTTGAAACTTGAATGCCAGTGCAAATCATTCATTTGTATACGTCTAGTTGACTCCTTCCCCTAAGATAGGCACCAGTTTGCCCTTGTGTAGTAGTTATGGCCCAAAACCCCCTGTCTTGCATCCAAAACATAAATACAAATCATTTCATAATTCCAACCTGTTAGTTGTAGGAGTAGAAATAGGACCCCTACATGCTCTCATTCCTAAATAGTTAGATATGTCCAAGAACACTGCCAACCTTGTGATTTATCACACAAATCTTGGTCCAAACATGAGAGTATTATGCCTGTTGTTGTAAAGCTAAATATTTCTATTGGGTGAATCAAAGTCAAATCTTTAGCTATAGGGATAAGCCCCTTGGTGTAGAAAAACCAAAAGTGAAGGGGAGGCAACTCACACAACCTCTTGTATTTGTTGGCTGAATCTGCCTGTGCATTGGAACTGACAAACCCTTTGCTGATTCGAAGAGAAAGACCCAACAAACCCTTCGAAGTGGCCTGTTAGTCTCAGTTATTATCAAGTATTTGCAACATATTTCATATCATCTTCTTCTATTGTGCAATATATTTCATTACAAGTGGTATCAGAGCATGATCTTGGAACCATATAGGCAAGGTTTTTTCTCAATATTGGAGGCGATTTTGGGAAGAGCATATGTTTAAGATTTTAGTGAAATTTTTTCTAATTTTTAAAGGGTTTTTGAAGACCATATTAAAGAAGTTGTAGTATAGATTTCAGAGGAATTGGAGCAGAATTGAGTGAATTATTTCATAATTAAGGTTTCTACACAATTTATTTGGGATCTACATATCTCTCACACACTGTCAAATTGGAACCTAATTTTTATTGGGTTTTTGTAGACATACTAGAGAAGCCTAGAGTCCAAAATTTGGAGAAATTGGAATAGAAATAAGTGAGTTATTGAAAAATTACTATTTCCACAAAATTTGCTCTCAAGGCTGCAAATCTGCTTATTTCTTGGAGATTTTTCTGGGTGGGAGGTATTTTGGCCCTAGTAAGTTATAGTAAAATTTTAGAAAATTTAGGTTTCATTTGTGTGATTTATTTCAAAATTATTGGTTTCGATCATGACAGGGCCTGCAACAAGGGGCAAAGAGAATGTTGTCACACCAGGGAAGACACCTGATAAGGATGGGGTAAAAATAGAGGATATTAATCCTAATGAGGAAATTAGTAAGGTTAAGGAAGACGTTTCCTCAATGAAGGTGGATATGTGTGATGTAAGAGGAGATATATTAGATATACAAAGCATGTTAAGCACCTATATGAATGAAACAAGAAAGGAGTTCTCAAGCAACCAAGGTGAAAGCTCCAAGTCGGCTAATACTGACACAAATTTTAATACTCCTATGGGATCTAGGAAGTTGTTTCCAAAGGTGGATATGCACAAGTTCGATGGCAAGGATCCTCTAACATGGTTAAACCAAATGGAGAATTCTTTTGAAGTACATCAAATCCCAAATGGACAAAAGGTGACGATGGCTTCCCTATATCTAGAATCAGATCAATTCATTTGGTATCATTGGCTTTGTACTCATTGAAGGAAAAAGGGTCTCACCATCTCATGGTCAATTTTTATAGAGGAACTCCAAGTACAATATAGAAATAGTGTGACAAAAAATTCTTCAGCCATCTTGGTAAACTTCAACAAATAGGATCAGTTAAGGATTATATTTAGCAATTCCAAAATCTATCCTTAAGAGTGGATATAATTACAGAGGAGAACTTGAATGATTTATTCTTGGGCATGGTCTCAAGGATCACATTCAACATGAGGTACACATGTTTAGTCCTAGCTCGGTAAATGAGTCTTTTATCTTAGCACACAGAGTAGAGGAGAAGTATTTGATTCCTAAGAAGCAAGGGACTAATGTTACAAGAGAGAAAGGATATTCAACACCTTCTCTTCCTCAACCTACTAGGTTGAATCTACAACAAATTGAGCAGAAAAGAGCAAAAGGGTTGTGTTTCAATTGTGATAGCAAATACAGTCGAGAACATAAATGTAGTGAAAAGAAATTGTTCTATATTGAAGTTCCAAGTGAGGAAGAAGAGGAGGAACCCATATTAGAGGATGATAGGGAGTAAATTGAGGAATCACATGAATCTCAACCAATCATTTCTTGTCATGCACTCTTAGGTTTTAGTACTCCACAAACTCTCAAGGAAGTGGATTTCTAAAAGAAGCAGAAAGTAATAGTGTTGATCGACTCTGGTAGTACTCATTATTTCATCAACAAAAAGTTGGAGACTTGTCTGAATTGTTTTATATATCCAGCTCCATTGTTTCAAGTTTTGATTGTAGATGGTCATACAGATAATTGTTCTGGGAAGTGTCATAGCATTAAATTGTCCATGGGAGATTATCAAATTGATACCCCAATGTATGTGATATACATGGGTGCAACAGATATTGTTTGGGGAGTACAATGGCTTACTACATTGGGAACAATTGAGATGAACTTCCAAGAACTATTCATGAGATTTCAATTAGAAGGAAAGGTAGTAGAGCTAAGGGGGTTGAAGGAAAAGTCCCCATAGATGGTAAGCTCTCATCAAATGGAAAAGTTGATTAAGAAAGGTGTGGATGGATTTGTGGCCCAGCTATGTTCATTAGAAGTCTCAATCTAATGCTCCTACTCATCCATATTTACAAGCAATAATTGATCATCACTTAGTGGTTCTTGGAGATATGCCTAAAGGACTTCCTCCTAAGAGGGATCATGATCATGCCATACAACTAGTTCCAGGGAGCCAACCACTAAACATTAGGCCTTACAGGTACCCACACATACAAAATAGTGAGATAGAAAAATGTTGAGGAGATGCTAGAGGTAGGAATTATCAGGCATAGCCAAAGTGCTTACTCCTCACCTGTGGTGATGGTACACAAGAAGGATGAAACTTGGTGCATGTGTCTAGATTATAGAGTGCTCAACATGTAATATTAAAGATAAGTTTCCTATTCCAGTCATTAATGATTTGCTAGATGAATTGAATGGAGCTATGTATTTTACCAAGTTAGATCTTAGATATGGTTATCACCAAATTTAGATTAAGGAGGAGGATATTTGTAAGACAACATTTGAGACTCATGAGGGTCATTATGAATTTTTGGTGATGCCATTCAGTTCTACCAATGCACCATCTACATTCCAAAGTTTGATGAATCCCATTTTTAATAAGTTCTTGAGAAAGTTTGTGTTAGTGTTCTTTGATGACATATTGATTTATAGCAAGACTTGGGAAGAACATTTGCAGCATGTAGATCAAGCATTACAATTACTTGAAGGTCATCAACTCTATATTAAGCCATTTAAGTGTGCTTTTGGTCTTACGGAGCTGGAGTATTTGGGACACATAGTTTCACATGAAGGAGTAAAGGTGGACCCTAAAAAAAATTAAGGCTATCATGGATGGCCTATTCAAAAAACCATTAGGAAACTAAGGGTTTTCTTGGGATTGATAGGGTACTATAGAAGATTTGTGAAGAATTATGGTCATATAGAAGCACCCCTCACCAGTCTATTGAAGAGGGATTCTTTTCATTAGAATGAGTCTGCTAATGTAGCATTTGAGAGATTGAAGGGGGCTATGTGTACAACTCCAGTGCTTGCCACTCCAGACTTTACCAACGAATTCATTGTGGAATGTGATGCTTCTGGAAATGGGATAGGAGCAGTTCTCATGCAAGAAGGTTAGCCAATTTCTTTGGAGAGTCATCAATTAAAGGGTAAGAATCAGCTCAAACCTATTTATGAGAAGGAAATGCTAGCAATCCTTCATGCAGTTAAACAATGGAGGCCTTATCTAATGGGTCAACACTGCAAGGTTAAGATAGATCATGATAGCCTAAAATATTTTTTGGAACAAAGATTATGCTCTGAAGAGAAACAAAAGTGGGTCACTAAGATGTTGGGATATGAGTTTCAGATTGTATATAAGAAAGGGAAGGAAAATATTGTGGCATATGCACTTTCTAGGAAGGATGAGAAAGATGAAGCCTTATTGTGTGCCCTTTTAATATTACAAGCAAATTGGGTGGAAGAAGCCAAAGCAGAGTGGTAAAATGATGTTGCAACAAGTAATATCATCCAATAATTAAAAAGTGATCCTAGTAGTTCAGATAAGTTTTGTTTGAAGGGGGATACTCTTTGGTATAAAGAGCACTTGTATCTCTGCAAGAATTCCACTCTTAAACACAAGATTGTCATAGAGCTACATGGGTCCCCAGTTGGTGGTCATTCAAGATTTTTGAAGACATATCATTGGGTCTAGCAAGATTTTTTTTGGGAAGGGCTAAAAGGCGATGTTCAAAAATTTGTAGATGAATGTTTGGTTTGTCAAAGAAATAAGGGGGAGACAATTAAGATACTAGGTCTCTTGTAGCCCTTATCTATTCCTAGCTAGTGTTGGGAAGAGGTATCCATGGACTTCATCACAGGGCTTCCCAAATCTAAAGGTCATAATGTCATCATGGTAGTAGTTGATTGCCTCACTAAATATGAATATTTTATTGCATTATCACATCCTTTTACAGCAAGTGCAGTGGCAAAAGTTTTTTTGGAGAATATCCAAAAGATACATGGTACACCTAAGGTTATTGTTAGTGATCGTGATCGTATCTTTACTAGTCTCTTTTGGAAAGATTTATTCTCATGTTTCGGTACTCAATTGGCTCATAGTTCTTCATACCACCCTTAATCAGATGGGCAAATTGAGGTAGTTAATAAGTGTTTGGAAGGATATCTACATTGTTTCACTTCAGAGAAACAATCTCAATGGGTAGATTGGCTACTACTTGCAGAATGGTAGTATAACACTTCTTTTCATAGCTCTTAAAAAATGTCTCCATTTTTGGCACTTTATGGATATCATCCTCCTTCCATCACATCATCATTAAAGGTCTCACCAAGATTTTAGGCAGTAGAGGACCACTTGCTTCATCAACAACAGGTACTTTTAGGACTCAAGGAGAATTTAGCCATGGCATAAAATTGAATGAAACAGTAGGCGGACCAACATCGTAGTGAAAAAAGTTTTGAAGTTGGGGATTGGGTCTTCTTGAGATTACAACCTTGTATGCAAATCTCACTAAAGCAACACAAAAAGAATAATAAGTTTTCTCCAAGGTAGAATGATTATAGATCTTGTTGCGGATATATATATATATATATATATATATATATATATATATATATATATATATATATATATATATATATAGTTGATGAATTCAGATGTTTAGGGAGTGTGGTATGTATGCGAAGCAAGTGGATGTGAGCAGAGCAGAATAGTAAGAAGAATAGAACAAGGATGAAGTGTATAAGATTAGTTCTTATACTTAACTAGAACTAAAATTCCTACATAAGTAGATGCTATCATCAGTTCATATCTCTATCTTTCATTTGTAATATTGTCTTAGGCAGTCAGCCTTCATTTGAGCAGTGAGCTCTGGGTAGTGAGCCCAAATGCATGTGCATTCGCATTTTGTATCAATACTTTTAATAGGGTATTAAATTCTTGTGGGTTAACCCCTGCCATGGTTTTTCCCTTAATCGGGTTTCCACATCAAAAATATTTGTGTCAAATGTGTTATTTCCCTTCTGCATATGTGATGTATGAAATACTTATTTCATTAATCTGTTTCTAAATTATAAAGGAAGATTAAAGAAAGAAAAGGTTGAGAATGTGTGACAACTGATTCACCCCCCGTCTCAGTTGTCTGGATCTAATCCAACAATTGGTATCAGAGAAAGGATCCTTAGAAAAGATTAGCAACTTAAGGAAAAGATCTTGGAAAAAGGTTCAAATGGGTTCACTAAGGGATGTTCAATCAGCCCTAGAAGAACTTGCTCAATCTAGAACAGAAATTAGTAATCTGAGAGGTGAACTTAAAGATGCTAATGACACCATTGAAATGTTAAAAGATAAATTAAAGAAATCTCTGTAAAAAAAAAGAGCTACTTCTGCACTTATCCAATTTACCTAAAGAAAATGATTTGAATGAAGTTTTGAAAGAAAAAACAAAAGAATGTGAAAATATCTCAAAAGAAGTTGTTGTTCTAAAAACTGAAATGGAATCTGGGGTGATGAGGCAAACAAAAGAAAGTGAAGATAGAAAGAAGATTGAAGAAGATCTGAAACACAAACTAAAAGAAAGATCAAGAGAATTTTGTAGATTGGATAGAATGGCCAGCCATCTAGAATCTAATTTACAAGAAAGTAGAGATAATGAGAGAGAACTTGAAAGACAAATAGTTATTCTCAGACATGACCTAGATGTTGCAAATGAATACAAAGAGAAGTTCAAGATAAGTTCAGCTAAACTTGAATCACTTCTTGAAGGACAGCAAAGGGTTGTTGACAAGCATGGTCTTGGATATGAGAAAGGTGAAAGCTCCGGATCCGGATAGAGAAACCCTCAACCTAAGAATGGGGAAATAAGACCTAGAAACCCTCTGGTAAGATAACCAAATGCTAAAATATATCCATCATTCAATGGAAATTGTTTCAACTACAACAAATTTGGTCATAGAGCTACTCAGTGTAGAAACAGAGTAAATCAAAATGATCCATCCTTCTTTGGTCAATGCTTCAAGTGCAACAGATATGGTAATATATCAAATGAATGTAGAAGTAGGACAATGAATAATTCTAATAATAGGAGAATCAGTAATTCTTTCAATGGTTACTGCTTTGCTTGCAATGGGTTCAGACATATGACTAATTAGTGTAGATCAAGAGAAGATCAGAAAAGAAATGTTGTATGCTTTAACTATAATAAATATGGTCATACTGCAAGATTCTACAGAAGTAGAGACTATGGAAGAAGAGGTCCGGTAAACAGAAAATTGGATGAGTAAAGACAAGACAAAGGCAAAGGAAAAATTGATATGAATGAGACTCAAGATGAATCAAGAAAGATATGGGTCAAGAAAACCATTATGAATGACAAGAATGGATCTGTACAACA
Organism: Cunninghamia lanceolata; assembly: GCA_027924645.1. Lineage (NCBI taxonomy): Eukaryota > Viridiplantae > Streptophyta > Pinopsida > Cupressales > Cupressaceae > Cunninghamia > Cunninghamia lanceolata. The sequence goes on along the minus strand of BSBN01000380.1, from coordinate 1,231,847 downwards.
ATTCAGTGCTGACAGCTCCTCCAAGAATTGAGTTGAAAGTCTTGGCTTAGGGGGAGCAGCATTGCAAATCAAATTCCCTCGTCCAGTAAATGTACGCCTAGATCTGGAATAGGAAAAAGTATCTTGAATAGAACTAGAATAGTTGGAAGGATTTTTGGTAGAAAAAGGTGGAGATGGCAGTTTTTGAAGCAATTCATGTAAAATTGTACAGTAAATAGAGTAACTAGACGTATTAGGGCAACACATTTATAACAACAACAAATTAGGTCTTGCAAAGGAATAAAAGGCTTTGTTATTCATCATTTGAATCATCTTGCTTTTTGGAACAAAGTAAAGGAGCAAACCCAAGAGAAAGAACTTGCAGAAAAAAATCCCATCCGACTACTCAAAGCGAAACGCTGAAACGAAAAAGAGGTATTCTTCACAAAACTTTCTTAATTCCATTATTGAAGATGGCTACTCCACTGGTTGTAAATGTTATTGAGAGACCATGCCCAAAATTCAAGAAACATCCATACAAATCTATAGAAGTTGATCCTCTAGGAGCCTTTTCTGAAGTTCTGTATGGAGTTCTACATGTGGAAGATAATAGGGTTTGCATACATGCAAACATTGAGGAATTCAGAAACTCAAAACTTTTGGATATTTTTGATAACCATCTAAGGGATGATAATTATGACATCAAAGCTTAGTACAAAGCACTGGAAAGCAATCATCTTGCACATGTTATCCATTTTCCAATTTTTGAATAAAATGAATGGGTCCAGTACGTTCTGAGTAGAATACATGATAACTTTACATGGCTGATGAAACCCTTCAAAATCACCAAAGATGACATTAGGGATGTGACTGGATTACATTCAACTAGTGGACTACCTCTATTAAAGGCAATGAAGAATCAAACTGTGTCAGAAGTCACCGAATCAAAGTTTGACAAGAGAGCTATGACGATTAATGACATCACTGATCCAGATGTCAATTTCACCTCAATGGTAATTAGCTATAAGGTCTACCACTCCAGTAGAGAGAATTTTGTCTCTGAAATAGCTATTTATGCCACATATCAAATGATAAAAGAAAATGCAGATTATGATTTGTGTGAGTTGTTGCTGAACCAACTAATGGAGAATCTGCAAAATGTTAAGAAAGATAAGAACTCCTTCAAATATGGTACGCTGGTTATATGCCTATTCTTCTACTTTATGAATGAATTACTAGATTCAAGAGGCTTAGTATGGACAAATGACAAACTTGTAGCAATACAAATTAAAGATTATTTGTACAACATTGGCAATACAAAAGCCCAAAGAACTACACTCTGGGGCTACTTTAAGATTTTTCAGAACATGATGCACTCTAGGGAACAAATCCCTAAAACAATAGTTGAGAAATATAAAGATACAATCTATTTCATGGTAGACACAGATCAATGTTTGATGGAAGCAATAGAACCAAGGATTGTGTGGGTCATGCCCATGGGATATGAGGTTGAGGAGGATGTATTAGAGCTGTATACTCAATATTTACTAAAACAACCTAAGGATACTAAAGTAGAAAGGTTTGGTACCTTTGTAGAACTGAATATTAAGATTCATATTGAGCTCAATGAACCTGAAACAAAAAGAAAAGTAAACAATCAGGTTGAAGCATATGCGGAGAGCATAGGTATAACCAAAGTTGTAGTAAAGGCAAACATGGAAAGGTTAGAGGAAATTAAGAAAGAAAAACAAGAGAAGAATCAAGGAGGTGCTCCAGTAGAGACCTTTACCAAAACAAGAACAACTATGAGCTCTATTGCAGCCCCTGTTCCTTCTAAGACTAAAGCAGAATCATCCAGTGAAAGAGGAAAATGAAAGAAGACCAAAGCTACAAGGACTTACACAAGCACAAAAGATGATGATGAAATGGAAATTGATGAAGAAGTAAAGGAAATAAGGTCAAAGAAAGCAAAGTCTTCGAAGGCACCTGAAGACCAGCCTTCTAGAAGCAGAAGGGCAAGCAACAAGCAAGAGGCTAGTAAAGCTAGAATGACAATAGACCAAATTGTTGAAACCATTACTGCTCATGGAAATCTAAGGCCTGTTAAAAAACATTATGACAATCTTGATGAAGCAAACAAGAAAATTTTGGAGGATACAATCATTATATATCTTAATAAATTCAATAGAGTACTACTGGAAATCCTTGATGAATTTCCTACAAGTCTAAGAAAGATTTTGGAATTGAGAAAGGAAGTAGCTAAGATCAAATACATTAAAATTAGAGAATATATTCTTTCTAGTCTATGTCCCGTAATATCTAATAAGGAGATAGATAGAATCCTGAATGAAGTAAAAAATGATTTCAGAAGCAAGAAAAGAGTAAATAAGCTAATGCTTGGTGAAACCAAAGAAATTGCAAAGGAAACAGAGGAAATTCTAAGAAAGGTTGTAGACAAAAATAAGTACTACATTATCTCAGAAAAGAAAGATTAAGAAGACAATCCTTCTGGTCTAGAAGAAAATACTGACAAGGAAATCAATGATCAAAGTATTTCTCTAGATCCTCCAAAACTTGATTAATCAAATCTAAATATTGGAGAAATTCAGGAAGAAGAACAAGTCAACCAGGAAGACATAGAAATGATAAACTTAATAATTGATGAAGTGATATCTCCTCCACCTGATCACTCTGAGAAGAAAGAGAATATTGCTATCACTCAGAGCTCTCCGAATCAACCAGTAAGTGTGAGAAAACAAAAATGAGTCTCTCAGAAGAGAACATAAAGAAGATTAATATAGAGGAAGTGAAGGAAAAGGGAAAGGAAGACAAAGTAAAAGAAGATGGTGCAAATGTTGAAGCACCTAAAGTAGACAAAGTAGAAGAAGATGGTGTAAATGTTGAAGCATTTAAAGCATCTAAATCAAATAATAAAAAAGATGACCTAGTAATTGGAGCAAGAGACACTGCAGTGACAATAAAAAATTCTCTTGAAAAGGAAGTGATTGAGCTTTATGAACCTAGACTAGTCCAAGGACTAACCAATCCAGATGCATTCTCTCCATTTCAATTGATGAAAATAGCATCCTTCACTCAAGTAAAAGCCAGAGAAAAGATGATGAAATCCCACTTAGAGGACAATGAGCTACTGGGGTTAGCAACTGGAGTGTTAGAGAAATTAATGCCAACTGATCAGAAGAATCAAAATGATTCTCCTTCTGGGCATTTGAAAAATCTTGTAAGTTCAGTTGACTCACATTTTGAATCTTTTGAAAAGTCTGTGGAGGCAAAGGTTCAGAAAGAGTTTTTGAATAAGAAATTTAATCAAGTTAAAAATCTAATAAGGAGCGATAGAATGGTATTGGGCATCAACACAAAGAACATTCAAAATGCTCTAAGTGATGGAAAAGATATATATATATATATTTTGTCTATCATGGCCTAAAGTCAATCAAGATGTTGAGAATAAGATAAAGGAACAGGAATAGAAAATATCAGTTCTATCCCAAAATTTTGATCCTCTAAATGCCTCTCCCATAAGTCAGGAATGTCAGATCGTTAGCTTGACAGATGAATTAAAGAGACTTGAAAAAGAGAAAATCAATACTATGAAGAGGATGTGTGAACTCTGGGGATAGATTGCCCCCAAGTTGGAAGCCATGCACAATGCCTTATCCAAAGCCCAGAATGCACTCCAGACAAGTGATCCTCTAGATCTAGCTAAGGTAGAAGTATATACATTTTTACTGAGTGGGTACATCTCACTCTTGGATGGAATGAAGAACACTTGGGCCTTTGAACTTGTGCCATTAAAAACTAGTTTTGTAGACATTCTCAAGTTCATGTGAACAAGACTTGATGAATTGTTATACATACATAGCAGTATAAATAGATTTTTTGAAGAATTTTGACTTGTGAACCCCACTCTTTTCCATTGATGTCAAAGGGGGAGTGAAGAGCAGTGAAAAATGAGGATTTCAGCAAAGGGGGAGAACTGGAATAAGTGAAGAGCACGAATGCATAGACAAAGGAGGAGTTGCACTAAGACACTTAGTCATTTTTCACTCAGTGTTGCCATCAATGCCAAAGGGGGAGATTGTTGGCAAGAGAAACTACATAACATTGATAAGAGTTGTCATTGATGGAAACTAAGATTGTTCTCCACATCTGCAATGTAGTATCTGATCATACTAGAAGTCAGAATGATAATCTATCTAAGTCTAGGAGCCTGAAATAGAAAACATAGCAGAGTTCGATATTTTGGTCTAGATCTCTCCAGTGGAAAGGCATGATATGTTACAAATCTAAGGTTGTTAGCATAGAAAATACACTCTAAATCTAGAGTTTTGTCATCTGGTGATGAAGGAATCAAATGTTATTAGCATTTGTGTATTAGGTTCTAGTCTGACAGAGAAGATAGAAGAAGAATAGGTAGACCTTACAGAAGATCCTATTTGTAGATGAATGGAAGTTAGTTGTTAGGTAAATGGTGGCATTCAGTAACTATGGCCGACATGAGTAATGATTTGCAAGAGTAAGTTTTGGTCCACACTCCAAGTTATGCATACATCTAGTCGATAGGGCAGAGCATTCTTAAGTGTTCTAAGTACTATTGAAGCCGACTGGTAGAATGATTATAGATCTTATTGTGGATATATATAGTTGATGAATTCAGATGTTTAGGGAGTGTGGTGTGTATGCGAAGCAAGTGGATGTGAGAAGAGTAGAAATCTAAGGTGTGAATAAGAGCAGAACAGTAAGAAGAACATAACAAGGATGAAATGTGTAAGATCAATTTTTATACTCAACCAGAACTAAAATTCTTGCATAAGTAGATGCTATCATCAATTCATATCTCTATCTTTCATTTGTAATATTGTCTTAGGCAGTGAGCCTTCATTTGAGCAGTGAGCCCAAATGCATGTGCATTTACATTTTGTATCAATACTTTTAACAGGGTATTAAATTCTTGTGGGTTAACCCCCACTGTGGTTTTTCCCTTAACTGGGTTTCCACGTCAAAAATCTTTGTGTAAAATATGTTATTTCCCTTCTGCTTATGTGATGTCTCAAATAATTATTTCATTAATCTATTTCTAAATTATAAAGGAAGATTAAAGAAAAGGTTGAGAATGTGTGACAACTAATTCACCCCCCCTCTCAGTTGTCTGGACCTAATCAAACAACCAGTTGAAAAGGCCACATGGGAGGACGAGGAGTTCATTCAAAAGAATCCACACTTGATTAGCATTGAGACAATTCTTCTTTGAAGAGGGGGGCATGCTATGTCCTTAATATTGGTGTACATCAGGTTATGAATAGTCAACTTGTGGCTATCTTAACTCCTAATTAAGTCATGTTATCACTATTATATTATTATTTAGTTAGTTAGGTCAGCCTACGGCTTATATAGTTGTATGTCTATTCAGCCTAATCATAATTAGGTATATATAGGAGGATGTTAGTCTTATTTCATCATCATATTATGAAGTGTGTTCTCATTGGAGATATTTGGAGGTTTGCTCCCTTGAAGTGGCCTGTTATTCTCATTTATTATCAAATATTTGCAGCATATTTCATATCATCTTCTTCTATTGTGCAAGTTATTTCATTACAGTTATAAGCATCCATACATAAGAAAAATGATCTTGTTAGGTAGAAAAAGGAAATTTAAAACCAAATCAAGCTATTGAGTCTATGCTACAATCCAATGAACACCTTGCTACTACAAAAGGCCAAGTTGTTCATTCCCCCATTATTTCCCTTGACATCATCAATAAATAGTTAGATCTCTCTTGTGTTAACTATTAAATTAAACCCATGACATACAAGGTCTTCAACTAGATGCCTAGATTTGAAGGATATGATATTTATGAAGTAGACACACATCTTGATACATTTTTGAAATTAATGGAAAATTTTGAATTTGGAGATGAAGACATGTGGATGAGATTCTTTGTTAGGTCTCTATATGGGAAGGAAATAAGATGGATTGAAGGTTTTATAGAACATTATTTTTCTTTTTAGAATGACCTTATGGCTACCTTTGATGAGAAATATGTGAGAAATCTAGACCCCACTACTCTTGTAAGTATTTAATCCATAGGTTTGTTGTTCCCATTTCCAAAGTTTTGAATGTTTCCAGACATGATAGATATGTCTATATGGATCTATTATTTGAAACCTATGAGGTTGGTTTGATTTCAATATAGAATGACTTGAAACTTTCAATTCTACAACAATATTATGAATTCCTTAACTCCCTTAAAAGAATGCAGAATGACTACATAATGAAATTGCCATCCTCAAATTCTAGTGTGGTTGATAATGAACTAGTTGTTGTGAGTAGAAATGAGATGGATGTAACATGTGTAAGTATGGATTATGATGTTGAGGATGGCAATGCATACCACTGTGAAGTGAATATAACATTAAATCAGGTCGAGATTAATCTTGAAGGGGAAAAAATTATGATGTTCATGTAACAATGATATGCATGATTGACCTTAATGTGAGGCTGAGATAAATGGCCCTACAATTTGTAGTATCCTTGTGGGGTAAGAGGAATGTGTGTCCACAAGTGTGCAAAAAAAGAATCAATTCATGAAACTAATTATTTCAAATCTATACATACATGTGATATAAAATATGAACAAGACTATTTCCTTATTTGATGTGTTTCCTTTCTTTATTTCCATGGATGATAATGAGGTTGTTGATGCTAACATTTATAAACATGTCTATTTGCATGAGAATGACATGAATGTGCCCACACTTGTTGACAAGATTACTAAGACAAATGATAGTGCAGATATATATTTTCAATTTGAAGGCCTTACCATTGATGATTGTGAAGATGGTGATCATGTGAATGCATATTGAGCCTATTCCTTTGGTGCAAGATTTATTGTCTCCCCCATGTTGATTTTGCTTCAAATCAACCACAAGGAAATGTTGTCAAAATAAATGAGGAAGAAGAGGTAAGGTGCCATTAGTCTAAATTTAATAGTGAATATGACACACCGAGTTGCCAAAATGAGCCTAAAATAGAGGGAGAATTTGATGAATATGGTTCTTCACTAGAAGTGTCTCATGAAGTTGACCTTTTTGTTTATGGTTTGAATTATGCATTGAATCATTCTTATGATTTAGATATTGAAAAGTATATAAGCACATGTGAAAGTAACACATGTTGGTGGTCTAATAATCAAAAGCTTGTTAGACATACCAATGATTTTTTTGAGGTATTTCACTTTGATGAAGAGTATGTACCATCTCTTGAGGGTGTTTGTGTTTCATTAGAGGTTGAGTCCTTTGTGTGTGAATGGATTCTATTGAGAAGCAAGGTTTAAGTGAGCCAAAGAATCAAAATGTTGTAGCCCTACCAGGGGGTATGCTTGAGCTTGAAGCTTTTCATTTTAACTTCCAAGAAGAAATATTTCTTTGTGAAAATAAAAAGGTATTTATGCATTCTTTTCCCTGCCAAGTGAAATGGATGTGTTTTCTTATTTCCTTGATTCACATAGGGAGGTTAGTAAGCACAATGATGAAATAGAGAAAAGTGGATTGTGGCAGTTTACTCGTGGCTTGGTGAAATATAACTTCTTTGTAGGGTCTAACCTACAATTGTCCCAATTTTCTTTATAGCCATACAATCTTAGTTTCTTTGAGCATCATTTTCATTATCTATATGTTGTTTTCTTCCTTGTGTACATATCTTCTTTATGTTCATCTTTCCCTTGTCCATCCTCATTTTGTTTTTCCATTTTGATCTAACCCTAGAGATTATATCTAGTTTCTCATCATACCTACAAGAGGAACACATCCCTAAGTAGAGCCAATGTCAGGACCCAATTTGAAAAATACAAATTTATTTAGGTCTAGTGCCCCCTTTGTTTCCTTAGACATTTTTTCCAATCATTTATAACTAATCAAAGAGTTCTTTCAATTGGACCTCCCTTGGTCATTTTTACCTTAGTGTTATTCTCTGACTTCCCCCATGTTTCTACCATATGGCAGAACTTGCAAAATATCCTTAAAAACTCTAATTCTAGGGTTATATAGTCATTTTTCAGTCTTTTGTAAATTTGTGGAGTTTCTAGGGACTAGTGGACTTCTTCCACTTCTCTTCTTTTCCCTTCATTTCCCTCTTTTCCTCTTTTCATGCACATTTTGAGGGTTTTCCCAAACTTCTATACACGAATATTTTCTTGAATTCTAATCTCCCTTCTAGTTCCAAATCAGATCCTTATAAACTTCCCATTTCTTCATCACTTTTATTTCTTCCCCTTTTCAGAATCTTTGCAGACTTATAAGTTTTCAGTTGACTTCTTCTACTTGAATTTTTTCCTAAAGTTTGGATGTCTAGATGGACTCTACATTCTCATAGAGTATTCACATAAATTATTTTGTAGGTTTGTAGGATTCAAGTGAATTTCTTCAACTTTTCCAAAGTTCTAAAAATCTCAACCTCCACTCCATCTCTACATTCTCATAAGTACATTCAAAGAACCTATTTCACAGCTTTGTGGGTTTCAAGTGGACTTCTTCCATATTTTTAGAGTTTTAGAAGTCCTGACCTCTCTTCCATTTTATGCATTTCTCCCATGACTTGACCCACTCATATTCCTCTATTTTTCACTCATTTTACCTAGGATTCTAATAGACTTTTAAACATCTTCCACTTCTAGATCCTCTTCATTTCTCTACTTCCTTTTGGTCTTCCTTTGTGGATCTTCCTTAGTCTACTGAATTTCTACCACCCTTCCTTACAACTTCCAGTCTCACTGTAATTCAATTCCTTGTATTATTGCATATCATTTCTTTTCACTCCCTACCAATTTTGTGACTTCCTCTATGTTGTTCACTTCTGATGTCCACTCCCTCACTAAACACCCACAATTTTGCCAAATACCCCAACCACTCTTTTAGATTCTATAAATGGCTAGATATAACCCCCTTCCACTATACAATTGTGTTTTCCCTGCCAAGACCAACATTGATCATCCCAATGACACATATCCACACACATATTTTGATAGAGGAAGAAAATGGTGAAATGGTCACCGTTAATGTTGCAATTGAAACCTAGGTGTTGATATCCTATGTTAGGGTTTCAAATCATTCATTTCAAGTGAGAAATATAATTTACTCATATCAACTTGCTTTGCACTCCTCAAAGGGAAGATTCCATGGGATTTTGTTTGCTTATTTGCATTCAATGCTTTGACTAGTGGATGCACATCAAAATCCTAATGGATGACCAGAATGTAAGAACTTGAAATGTTATATGTACATATATATAAGATGCAACAAGGGTTGGTAGTTTAGCCAATTATGTAACTGTGTGTGTCTCAATCTAGTTCTAGGGCATTAAATGATGCAAGTGTGGTTAGTGACGGGTTGGAATATGTTATGTAAAGAATAGGAAGGGTATTCAATGGACAAAATGGATGGAAATGCTTTGTCTCTATGGTAGGTTATAGTTATTCAAGGGGATTCTTGAACCTAGTTGTGGATCCTCTCTTGCCACATTTTCTAGTATGAATGAAACATGGGTAAGATGAATGTGTGGTAGCTTCTAATTCATTACAAATATTTTGTGATGGTCTCTCCTTTGTTCCATGTAGTTTATTTTAGTATTGAGATGGATTATTAAGTAAGTCAATTTGCATGAAATATCATCTCTAATTTGTATGTATATGCACACCTAGCTCTATTTATTATTTTTAGGTATCTCCCTTTTCCTTGTAGGTCATGACTATGTTGCTTAATCGAGTAGGAACCAATTTAATTGGTGAGAGATGAAACATATTTTATTTTATCACCCCTCTATCCTCAATATATTACAAGTAGATTGGGGTTCTACATGATTTTAAGATTTAGTATTATAACTTAGGAAACATTCTATGTGACCTCTGTAGATGTTGAAAAATCAAAAGTAACAATTCTGCTATATAATCAAAATCATTCACAAAATCACATCAATAGAGTCTGTTCTAAATGAATACATATGCATAAAGGTAATATTAAACTATGAAAATCCAAACATAAGTACTCAAAAAGAAAATTAACTCCATTGTTTTCCTATCACCAAGATCTTGATTTATGCATTGATGCTCTTAGATTTTCATATGCATGCATGCAATAAGAAGCTATGCTGAATGGATGATAGACTATACTCCAAATCTATTATCAATACTCTATCAAATTCTTTGTATCTATGATGGCGAAAAGAAATAGGGCTTAAATAGATGTTCTCACGGAATCAAATCTAGGTTATGGGAGAAATGCAAAATAAATGTAGAAATGGAGAAATGGACATTTGTCCATATTGTCAGTGCTATTTTTGAAAGAAATAAATGGAGTGTTCATGGAATAGTAAAGTTTTATAAATTCATGGAGAAAGTTGGATTTGTGCATTAAATAAGCAATAGATGAAATTATATTAAATGAATTTATGATTTAATGCAATAAATAAAGTTTGCATGAAATGGATAAATGATATTTTAAAATAGAATAAATTAATTAAATAGATAATAATATCCATCTAATTAATTAAAGAATAAGAAATAGAAGAAAGTATAAAGTGAATTAATTAAATAGATAATACTTTCCATTTAATTAATAGAAGAAAACTAGGAGAAAGTATTTAAATGAATTAATTAAATTGATAATAATATCCATTTAATTAATAGAAGAAAAATAGGATGAGTGTGCAGATAAATTTAAGTGTCTACAACCTCAAACAACTATATTGTTAGAGAACCATGCAATGCATGCCTACACCTTGTACTTGCATACGAAATATGAATTGGATTCACTTGTGAGGATATAACACTGATATCATCCATAGGTGCATATGCAAGGTTGTAGTTATTAGAATAAAAAGAGGTTTTATATGTAGTTGGTTAGTCTTTGGCATAGTGACAATTTTTGGGGTGAAGCATACATTGGTTAAAGCTATAATAATTTCGTTTTTCTTATAATTCTTTGTTATCACTCCTATTGAGGATACATGTTGTCCTCAAAATTAGTTGTACTTATTTTGTGGATGACCCCTACAAAACTTGTCTATTTTGTAGCTTACACTCTAAGTTCGCAAATCAAGGCAAGTCAATCTTGTCCTCATGCGTACGCTCCTAAGAATCCATTCGAGTATTTTCTCATTTTAATTTCTTGAAATTTGCACAAGTTATTAAAATGGTTTTTGCAATTGTAAGGGAGTTAGAATTTTTGTTGTTTATATGCTAGGGCAGAAAAAATCACCGCCCAAGCATGTTACGTTTTGTCCTAAGTGTAGGGATGATGATTTTCTCTGCCCCTACATATTTTTGTTGCCTTTAATAATCAAGCAGCAAAATTTACCGATGTTACATGTTCTTTTCGAAATCCCTTTAAGTGTAGGGGTGATAAAAATTGCCACCCATGCATATCATTTTTCCCCTTTGAATGTGCTCAAGTGGTAAATTTCACCGCTAGGGAATATCAGCCCGTGTAACTTAAGTTTATGTCGAGTATAATTAATGCACTTCATGTGAGTTCAATTCAGCATTTATATATGTTTAATTTGCTTTTAGTTATTATTTTAACTCTTACCTGTCTCTCCTACCTGCACCACTTAATCTGAAACCCTAGCAATCATCTTTATTATTTTTGGGTGCATAGTTTTTAGATCTAAGGCTTGTTGCAAGGGTCAACTTGTGGTTGTTTTTTGTCAGGTAAGTTTTTCTCTGTGTTTTTGTTTAAATCTTCCCTTTCCAAAATCATTTTTTCTTACCTTGTTAGGCATATTACTTTTTGTCATTTCTGTGTTTTCTTTCATTTTTAAATAACGTTTTGTTTAGGGTTTTCATGTTAGTCTTTTCTTCAGTCTTTGTTCATTTGTTTTATTGTGTATGTGTTTAGACATCAATGGAAATTTTTGTCGTTTACATATAAACCCTAGAGGACTGGTTTAGGCAATGATTATGACTTATAAATTCTTTTCCTTTCAATGTAAGGGCAGTGATTTTTGTCACCCATACATGTCCATATTTCCTAAGTGCATTGGCATTAGAGATTGCTGACCTTACTTTTCTTCTATGTGATCTACCCTAAGTGTAAGGGCGGCGAAAATCGCTGCCCCTACATGAGTTTGTAACAAGTTTGAAGTTTTATGTAAAGGTAGTAGAAATCATCACTTAGACATTTGTGAATTCAAAATCTATCTCATGCAAAAGTGGCATAATTTGTCATTTCAACAGAAAATTTTCTCTTAAACTCCCAATGTGAAAGTGGTAAAATTCACCGCTTTGACACAACAAGTTTAATCTTCCCCCGCAAAGGCGATAAAATTTCCCACTTTGACATCTTGTATTGTTCTATCTTACATGCATAAGCAGTAGAAATTAACACTCCTACACACAAAATGCAATTCCCTCACATGCAAGGGTGGGAAATTTTGCCGCCCGTGCATTCACTCTCCTGAATTTTTCTAACTCTGGACAACTTTTTGAAATGCTATCTTGAGCCTTTGTTCCTCCATGTTTTCAACCCACTTGCACTTTAGCCCTTTCAAGCTCTCATTCCTATAATCATGATCAATGACATAGAATTTCCCAAAATTGCCTATATTTCCCCTAACTGCAAGATCATGACTTTTTGTTGCAGTTTCTTTTGCAAGATGCTGAGGTCATCACATCATCTAAAGGAATCTATCTTTCAAATGACTGACCCATCTCCCAAGAAGGAAAAAGTAATGAAGCACAAGATAGAAGGGATTTGATAATAGGAGCATGCACATGACAGTAAAGAAGGATGTTGAAATCCATTATCCATGGAGACAGGTGATTCAATTCATAGTCATGACAATGAGAATGATCTATTGGAGTCACTTGTAGTCAAGGAGGAGAAGTTGTGTTTAGAGGTGAGAAGGATGGAGTGGACAGTTGAAGGTGCAATCATGTATGGACAATGAAATAGACATTGGAGAGCAAATAGCAGTGATAATGGAAGTGACACACAAAGATGCTGAGTCATCAAACCTGACAAGTTACTCTTGAATTGGGTTCATGGATTGATCATCATGAAGATGTGTGTAGATTTTAGGGAAAGGGAGTTGATGAAAGTGATCATGTCTTAGTATATTTTTGTACTTTCATATGTACTTTGTTTTCAGTTTTGGACATTTTCACATGTACTTTTTCAATATGTAATTACATGTGAGACAAAAAGAAGTCACAAGTCAAATATGACTCTTTTGTTGAATAAGTCAAAGTAGTTAGGTTTTTTCCTATATTTTCTCAAGCTATAAATAAATGATGTAGGAGCATCCCTGGTTCAAGAGAAATCTTGCATCAACCAAAATATTTTGCATTTCAGTTTGTTTGTATTTCAGTTCTTTCATTTCCTATTCAGTCCAGGTTGTTTAGTTAGAAGTAGTTCAACATGTGGTCCGGTTTTGCCATTTCACATCTTACGGATCTAGAATTAGCATCTACATTCATTCATCTACATCATATCAAGAATTTAGAGCATTTGGATAAGTTACCAGAAAGATATCTCTATCAGAAGATCATATGTTTTCCCAGACCAGAGTATATTAATAGTTCCTAAAAATCAGCTGAAGGAGAAGGCTTGCAGATCATTCCTTGAGACATGAGAATCTATTTGGTAGATGGAAGAAAATTTTTGGTTGGTTTGAGACATGAGAATATGTGTTATGCCTTGATTCCTTGGAAGCCTGAAATAGTGGAGAAAGAAATTAAAATGGATGAGATAAGAGAGTTTCTGACAAAGTATGAAGACATCATATTATATAATGTGTATGAAGGATTACCACCTATAAGGAGTATCGGTCATTACATGGATCTTATACTAGGAGCAAGTTTGCCTAACAAAGTAGCACATAGGATGACACTGACAGAGAATGAAGAACTGAATAGACAGATACAAGAGTTGCTGAGGAAAGGTTTGATAAGAGAAAGTTTGAGTCCTTGTGTAGTAGGCACCTAAGAAGAATGGAGAATGGAGAATGTGTACCGATTCCAGAACTATAAACAAGATCACAGTTAAGTATAGATTTCCTTTACCTAGGATGGATGATATCATGGATTGTTTGAGTGGAGCAAGATATTTCACAAAGATAGACTTGAAGAGTGGATACCATTAGATTAGAATCAGAGAAGGAGATGAATGGAAGACTACTTTTAAGACAAATGAAGGATTGTATGAGTGGTTAGTGATGCCTTTTGGATTGACAAATGTACTGAGTACTTTCATGAGATTGATTAATGAAGTTTTGAAGAAATTCTTGGGTAAGTTTGTAATTGTATATTTGGATGATATTCTTATTTTCAGTAAGACAAAAGAAGAACATTTGTGGCATATTAGACAAGTTTTGGAGAGGTTGAAAGAGGAGAAATTACTGATAAACATCAAGAAGTGTAGTTTCATGAAGGAAGAGTTGGTATATTTGGGATTTGTGATTTCTACAGAAGGATTAAAGATGGACCATGAGAAAGTGAGAACAATTGTTGACTGGCCTACACCAAAGAGCATTGGAGAGGTTAGATCATTTCATGGATTGGATAGTTTCTACTGGAAGTTCATCAGAAATTTGAGTTCAGTTTGTAACCATATGATAGAGACAATGAGAGGTGACAAAAAAGATTTCAAGTGGACATTAGGAGCAGATAAAAGTTTTGACTTGTTGAAGCAGAAAGTGACAGAGCAACCTATTTTGGCATTATTAGATTTCAATAAGGTATTTCAAGTTGATTGTGATGCAAGTGGAAATGTAATTGGAGCAGTGTTAAGTAATGAAGTTAAACCTATAGCATATTTTAGTGAAAAGTTGAATGATGCAAGGAGAAGATATTCAGTTTATGATCAAGAGTTCTATGCCATAATTCAAGCCTTGAAAAAGTGGAGACATTACTTGTTGCCTAAGGATTTTGTGTTGTATACAGATCATCAAGATTTGCAATATTTGAACAATCAAGGTAAATTGAATCAGAGACATGAGATGGGTAGAGTTCATGCAGAGTTATACTTTTGTGTTGAAGCATAGGAGTGGAAAATCAAACAAAGTTGTTGATGCTTTGAGTAGAAGAAGAAACTTGTTGACAGAAATGAGAGTTGAAGTGTTGGGTTTTGATGAATTGAAGAATATGTATGAGGGAGACATTGATTTTGAAGAACCATGGAAAGCATATAAGGAACCTGTTGTGACAAATAGGAGAAAATGGTTGGATTATTTTATTCAAAAAGATATGTTGTTCAAAGGAAGTCAGTTATGCATACCTAAAATTTTAATGAGAGATAATCTGATCAAGGAGAAGCATAGTGGAGGATTGGTATGACATTTTAGCATTGATAAGACAATGGATTTGGTGAGTGAAAACTATTTTTGGCCTCAAATACATAAGGATGTTTGGAGATTTGTGCAAAGTTGTAGAATTTGTCAAGTTGGAAAAGTGGGTAGTCAGAACACTGGATTGTATAAACCTTTGATAGTACTAGAGAGACTTTGGGAAGACATAAGCATGGATTTTGTAATGGGATTACCTAAGACACAGAGAGGACATGATTCAATATTTGTAGTGGTTGAGAGATTTTCAAAGATGGCTCATTTCATACCTTGCAAGAAGACAACTGATGCAGTGCATGTAGCTGACCTATTTTTCATGGAGATTGAGTTTACATGGATTACCTAAGAGTATAGTTTCAGATAGAGATACAAAGTTTGTTGGATACTTTTGGAGGACACTTTGGAAGAGGATGAAGACATATCTAAAGTTTAGTTCAACTTTTCATCCATAGACAGATGGACAGATAGAGGTAGTGAATAGGGGTCTAGGAAACTTGTTGAGATATTTGGTTGGAGAGAAAACTGGAAGCTGGGACTTGATTCTTTCACAATAAGAGTTTGCATACAATAATTCAGTAAATAGGAGTACCAAAAGAACACCTTTTGAGATTGTTACCGGAGTGAATCCTAGAGGAGTTGTAAAATTGAGAGATATCAACATGGAAGACAAGAGAAGTGCAGAAGCAGAGGAATTTGTAGATCACATGAAGACAATGCATAATCAAGTAAAGAAACATTTGGAGACTATGAACAATAAGTACAAAGAAAAGGCTGATGAGAAGAGAAGACATAAGGAATTTGAAGTTGAAGATGATGTAATGGTACATTTGAGAAAAGAAAGATTTCCAGTTGGGACATATAACAAGTTGAAGATGAAGAAGTTTAAACCTTGTAAGATACTCAAGAAATTTGCTTCAGGAAATGCATATGAAGTAGATCTATCAGAGACATTGGGTATTTCATTAATTTTCAACATTGCAGATCTTTATTAGTATCATGAAGTAGAGTTCAGTCACAACATGGAAGAAGACCTGAAGAAGCAATTTCCACAATAAGCACCAGAACAGATAGAAGACATTTTAGACAACAGAGTTGGATGCAACACTAGAGGAAGACAATACAAAGAATATATTGTGAAGTGGAAAGGTAGACTGAAAGAAGTCTCATCTTGGATTTCTTAGGCTGAGGTGGACCATCTTGGTTCTCCCCTAGCCTTAACAAAGTGAGGGACTCACTTTTTCAATAACCCTGGATGTCTGATGCAAGAACATCCCTAGTTCAAGAGTAATCTTGCATCTACCAAAAACATTTGCATTTTAGTTTGTTTGCATTTCAATTCTTTCATTTCTTATTCAGTCTAGATAGTTCAGTCAGAAGCAATTCAACATGTGGTCTGGTTTTGGCATTTCACATCTTACAGATCTAGGCATAGTATCTACATTCATTCATCTACATCATATCAGGAATTCAAAGTATTTGGATAAGTTACTAGAAAGATATCGCTCTCAGAAGATCATATGTTTTCCCAGAGCAGAGCATTCTAATGGTTCCTGATAATCAGCTGGAGGAGAAGGCTTGCAGACCATTCCTTGACTTATGTATCCTAATGACACATCATTCAATGATCCTTGGTTTGTGGCTGACCTTCCCTAGAGGTCCGCACATTGTTCCATTCATTTGAGGAAGTGTTCTATGCATTTAGGTCTGACCTATTTGTGAACACGTTACATCTCTTTGGAGTTTGTGACCTTCCTTGGCTGATGTGGAGGAATCTATTGGTCTAGAAATGATATATATTGATGTAATAGATCCTTAGGAAAGTAGTAATTTTCATAAGAAAGATCTGATAGTTTAGAGTTGTGTGAAGGAGATTAAAAGCCTTATCTTGCACATGTATGTATTCAAGCCCGTGAGCACTAATTGCAACCCCACATGTTGCCGGCTGATTTGTAATTGAATTCTTTGATATACTGAATGACTGAATCTTTATTTGTTCTATTTCTTGAGTTGTTTTTGTTGTGTTTACTCTTATTGCATGGTATAGATAGTTCATTCTGTGAACCCTCCTATCGTGACTGCACCAATAAAGAGGGCCTCTATTGTAATTTCTATCTTTGATCTATTGTAAGGAAACTCTATCGAATTGGAAAACATATAAAGAATTTGAGCTTTTCATGTTTATCAAATTTTCAAGCAAATATCAATATAAGCAAGCAGTTTGAGTATCAAACTTTGAGTTGAATCATATTGTTTTATGATATCAGTGTTCTTATGTCATTAGTGTTATGTTATATTGAATCATTTTTGGAATCATGGAGTTTGTTGAAAATTGACAGAAGTGTTCTTGTTCTGGTTAAATAGATTTTGTGCTATTTTCTCATCACGGGAGTTTGTGTTTACGTTTGTGAGAATAGAATTGTTTAAGACTTTGTGTTGTAAGTTGTTGTGTTTAATTTAGTTATATCATATTGGGTGAGAGTGGAGACTTTGAGCTACATTTGAATTCAATCAAGTTTATTTGTGGGAAATAAGCCAAGCAATAGAAGACTTTGTGTTTCTATGGTTTGTCTTAGTTTAGAAGTTATTAATCATTTTGAAGAGAAGAACATCTATTCTAAAAAAAGAGAATAGGATGCAGTGAAAACACCCCAAACATAGTTGTAGTTTATATAAGTGTTAAAAGTTGTTTATTAGAAATAAATCATCATTTAGAGGGAACCTCCCCTTACTAAGAGGAGAGACTCTGTCTCATCATAGCTATGGTGATATAACCATTTTTTCGCTAGTTAGCTAAACAACAAAATATTCACCCAACAATTTTTTGGTGACTCTATTGGGGAACAATTGCACAACCAAGAGCCTCTCACCTTAGGTTGAAGCATACCAGCCTCATAATTTGTAATATATTTTTGTTATATTTTCTCTATTGTTAGTTAAGAATATGGCTGTCCTAGGTCCATGGGGAAATGCCTTTGGGCCATTGAAATTGACTCAGTCTCTACATGAACTACCTCGGGGTTCACATAAGAACTTTCCCAGGTTCTATGGGGATGGTAAACAACATCTGAATGAGCACATTGCAACATTCTACATTGCATGTGGTGTTCTCGTAGTTGAGTATGAAGATGTTTCTGTGCGACTATTTGTAGAAATATTCCAACGTGTTGTAGCTGATTAGTTCTATCACCTTACACCTGGAACTGTCACTGGATGGAATACACTTCGAACCCAGTTTGAAGCCATATTGAAGCCAGTAGAAGATGCTTACACCTTGTTGTCCCAACTTACTCAAATGAAAAAGGAACTATATGAGCCCATGCATGAGTTCATGGTAAAGTTCAATAAGCTAAAGAATAGGATCCCAACTATTGCTCAACCCACAGCTAAGAACCTAATATGCTTCTTCATCAATTCACAATTGCTAGAAGTAAGTATTCTTTTATGAAGAGCAGCACCAGCTAATCTTGCAATTGCTTAAAGTTTGGCAGTTGAAGTGGAGGATGATTTGATCTTGGTGGGAAATTTGAAGAAGGATTCTGTTAGGCCCAATGGGCAATCCCATTTGGCTTTATCTTCTACAAGCACTATGGATCCTATAGTGTAAAAGTTGGCTGATGACCTGTTAGTTCTAAAAAATAGATGTCACATAGTTTGTCCATTCCCCTCCACAAGGACATTCTGAGGAAGACATTTCCAAATGTTCTGAATTACCAAGGCAATACTTCAATGGATCAGAATCAAAACAGGTTTCCTCCACCACAAGGAATACTGCTTTGGAAGCACCACATGTGAATGCAACAATCTTGTATTATGAATCAGAGCAAGATAATCTTCTTCAATCAGAATATGATCAAGGAGAAGATGATGCTAATATTTTGACAAAAGTTGAAGAGTAATTAGCTAGCGACTCTACCATTAGGTTCCTAAACTTAGAAGATGAGATGGGACAAGAAGAAGTTACTTTTGGTGAACCTTATGTTGTTCTCACATGGTCATAGGATCAATCAAATCATAAAGAAGTGGCTAGTGACAAACAAGTAAGTACATTAGATACTCTTACTTCATCCTCTATTCCTAAGACTAGTACCCCCAATGTAAAATCTCAAGATGAGAGTTTTCCATCTTCTATAGCAAGTCCAGATCATCTTGTTGATATCATAGATCATGCTGAGGAGACAAAGATTCAAATTTCTAAGGCAAGAATATATGTTAAGGGTATTATGCAGAAGGTTCACCCTGAAAGGGAGGCCAAGTACATAGTGATAAAATCTGAGGATCCAAAAACTCATATTCTCTTTGAGTTTTCTGATATAGGTACTTACTTCTTGATTCCTAATGAAGATCCTGAGTTATTGGACAATGTTTCAAATGGAGTTCTAGAAATAGATGGATCATTCTCTTTAAGAGAAGGGATTTTGCAACTGAAAGGAAATAAGATTTCAAAAGGATTGGTTTCTTCAGAGAAACCTTTTGATGAGCATGATCGCTTTGTCAAACGACGATGATAGTTGGGACCAAATTCATCAGCAAGAGTGGGACAATCTAATCTGGATGCAGAAGAAGATCCCAGAATGGCAAACACTGGGAAATGTTACTCTTTCAATAGTAAAAGAAAAAGATGTGAAACATCTTTTCTACTGCCTCACAACAGACATCATTTGAAGCTTTTCTCAAAGTGAAGCAACAGATAAGTTCGTGTATTTTTGTATAGTTTTTGTGTTTTTTCTTTTTCATTTTTAGTCTTTTTGTGTCTTTTTGTTTTTTTCTCTTGACTCTATGGCCCAATGGCATGGATGAAGGCCCTTAGGGACTAGATTCTTCTCCCTTTGATCATTTCAAAGAACGATTGAAGGAAGTTCCCCAGTTAGAGCTAGCTGTTGTCCTCAAAATTAGTTGCGCTCATTTTGTAGGATGACCCCTATGAAACTTGTCCATTTCACAGCCTACACTCTAAGTTTGCAAATCAAGGCAACTCAATATTGTCCTTGTGCATAGTCCTATCACTCTTGAGAATCCATTCAAGTATTTTCTCATTTTGATTTCTCAAAATTTGCGCAAGTTATTAAACTAGTTTTTACAATTGTAAGGGAGTTAGAATTTTTTTTGTTTATATGCAAGGGCAAAAAAAATCGCCACCCAAGGATGTTACTTTCTGTCCTAAGTGTAGGGGTGGCAATTTTTACCGCCCATACATATTTTTTTTGCCTTTTATGATCAAACAACAAAATTTGCCGATGTTACATGTTCTTTTAGAAATCCTTTTAAGTGCAGGGGCGGCAAAAATCATTGCCCATGCATATCATTTTTTCCCTTTGAATGTGTTCAAGTGGTAAATTTCACCACTAGTGCATATCCTCCCATGCAACTTAAGTTTATGTCAATTACAATTAATGCACTTCGTGTGAGTTTTAATTTAGCATTTATATATGTTTAATTTGCTTCTAGTTATTATTTTAACTCTTAGCTATCTCTCCTATCTACGCTGGTTCATCTAAAACCCTAGAAATCATCTTTATTATTTTTAGGTGCGCGGTTTTCAGATCTAAGGTTTGTTGTGAGGGTCAAATTGTGGTCATTTTTGTCAGGTAAGTTTTTCTCTGTGTTTTTATTTTAATCTTCCCTTTCAAAAATCATTTTTTCTTACCTTGTTAGTCATATTGCTTTTTGCCATTTTCATGTTTTCTTTTATTTTTGAATAACATTTTGTTTAGGGTTTTCATGTTAGTCTTTTCTTCAGTTTTGGTTCATTTGTTTTCTTGTGTATGTGTTTAGACATCGATGGCAATTTTCACCATTTACATATAAACCCTAGAGGACTGGTTTAGGCGATGATTATGACTTCTGAATTCTTTCCCTTTAGATGTAAGGGAAAATTTTTTTTCCGCCCATACATGTCGATATTTCCTAAGTGCATTGGCATTAGAGATTGCTGACCTTACTTTTCTTCTATGTGATCTACCCTAAATGTAAGGGTGGCAAAAATCACCGCCCCTACATGAGTTTGTAACAAGTTTGAAGTTTTATGTAAAGGCAATAGAAATCACTACTCAGACATTTGTGAATTGAAAATCTCTCTCATGCAAAAGCGGTGGAATTTTCCATTTCAACAAAAAACTTTCACTTAAACTCCCAATGTGAAAGTGGTAAAACTTGCTACTTTGACACAAGAAGTTTAATCTTCCCTCACAAACATAGTAAAATTCACTGCTTTTACACATTGTATTGTTCTATCTTACATGCATAAGCGGTAGAAATCACCGCTTCTACACACAAAATGCAATTCCCTCACATGCAGGGGTGGCAAATTTTGCCACCTATGTATTCACTCTCCTAAATTTTTCTAACTCTGGAGAACTTTCTAAATTTCTATCCCGAGCCCTCTTTCCTCCATTTTTTTTGACCCACTTGCATTTTAGCCATTTCAAGCTCATTCCTGTAATCATGATTGATGACATGTAGTTTCCCAAAATTGCCTATATTTCCCCTAACTGCAAGATCATGAATTTTTGTTGCAGTTTCTTTTGCAAGCTGCCAAGGTCATCACATGATCCGAAGGAATCTATCTTTCAAATGATTGACCCATCTACTAAGAAGGCCAAAGTAATGAAGCACAAGATAGCAGGGGTTTGATAATAGGAGCATGCACATGACATTAAAGAAGGATGTTGAAAGCCATTACCCATGGAGACAGGTGATGCAATTCATAGTCATGACAATGAGAATGATGTGTTGGAGTCACTTGTAGTCAAGGACGACTAGTTGTGTTTAGAGATGAGTAGTATGGAGTGGATAGTTGAAGATGTAATCATGTATGGACAATGCAATAGACATTAGAGAGCAAATAGCAGTGACAATGGAATTGGCACACAAAGATGCTAAGTCATCAAACCTGACAAGTTACTCTTGAATTGGGTTCATGGACCGATCATCATGAAGATGTGTGCAGATTTTAGGGAATGGGAGATGATGAAAGTTATCATGCCTTAGTATATTTTTGTACTTTCATATGTACTTTGTTTTTAGTTTTGGACATTTTCACATGTACTTTTTCAATATGTAATTTCATGTGAGACAAAAGAAGTCACAAGTCAAATAGGACTCTTTTGTTGAATAAGTCAAAGTAGTTAGGTTTTTTCCTAAATTTTCTCAATGCCTCTCCCTATAAATAAAGAGGGCCTCTATTGTAATTTCTATCTTTGATCTATTGTAAGGAAACTCTGCCAAATTGGAAAACATATCAAGACTTTGAGCTTTTCATGCTTATCAAATTTTCAAGCAAATATCAATATAAGCAAGCTGTTTGATTATCAAACTGTGAGTTGAATCATATTGTTTTATGATATCAATATTCTTATGTCATTGGTGTTATGTTATATTGAATCATTTATGGAATCATGGAGTTTGTTGAAAATTGAGAGAAGTGTTCTTGTTTTGGTTAAATAGACTTTGTTCTATTTTCTCATTATGGGAGTTTATGTTTACATTTGTGAGAATAGAATTGCTTAATACTTTGTGTTGTAAACTATTTTGTTCAATTTAGTTATATCATATTAGGTGAGAGTGGAGACATTGAGCTACATTTGAATTCAATCAAGTTTATTTGTGGGAAATAAGCCAAGCAATAGAAGACTTTGTGTTTCTATGGTTTGTCTCAGTTAAGAAGTTATTAATCATTTTGAAGAGAGGAACATCTATTTTGAAAAAAAGAGAATAGGATGCAATGAAAACACCCCAAGCATAGTTCTAGTTTATATAAGTGTTAAAAGTTGTTTATTAGAAATAAATCATCTAGAGGGAACCTCCCCTTACTGAGAGGAGAAACCCTGTCTCATCATAGCTGTGGTGATATAACAATTTTGCCATTAGTTAGCTAAACGACAAAATATTGACCCAACAATACCTCTAGGAACACCCTAGTGGGTCTATCTGAGCTTAAGGTGAAGGAGAGCATACCCTCTCTTATAAATTGGCCTTGAATAATCCATACTCTATTCATGATCCCATGTCCTTTCTTCTTCAAGAAAAGTCCCTAGTCATGAGGATAGGATAATACTCTAGTATTGTGAAGCTACAATTTTAGGACCCAATATAAGGAATAGGAAATAATCTCATGTTAAACATGTCCAAAATTTGGGTTTTCCTAATCCTAATGTAAGAGATTGACATGTTATCACACACCCTACTTCCCTACTCTCTGACATCACCATGAACATAAGATTGTATTCCATGATACACATGAATCTAGTTATCCTAATAATGACACCATTAAATGAACCATAGATGAGATACTAGACTTGCTTTACTATCTTATAGAAATGAATCATGAACTCCAAGCACAAATTAACTTATAATAAGTGCAAATTGTTCAACAATCTTAGTTACAAGTCCAACTTGCTCAATAGTAGAATCAAATTCAAGGTCAACATAGTCTTAATCAACCATTCAACCATTACTAGCATAATTAATCATTAAATAATCCTCTCAATGCAAGGGCTTAGTTTAGAAGATACGGACACATTTTTTCACATGCTAGACAACCTTTGGGTATTGAAAGTTATAGATAACTTAACATTTTTAAATCCCAAATCATTCTAATATAGTGCTTAATGAGACAAGATGTAAGATTCTAAAGTTTCAAGGGAAGAATGCTACTTTAGGTGAAGAACACCTTAGATATTTCATAAAAATCACTAATTACTATGAGATAAGTGATGAAGATGCAATTATGAAGTTGTTTATGCACTCCCTAGAGGAGAGTACAATAAAATTTTACTTGATAACAACATTGATTCATTAGGAGAGTCCATGAGGGTATTTAGATTGTAGTATGAAGATAAAGTGGATTCAAAATTTGTAATCCATGAACTTAGTTGCATAAGAAAATGTGTGAATGAAATTATGGTAGACTTGAATAGTGAGTTCATCATGATAATGAGCAAGGTGACACCAAATTTGAGACTTAATAAATCCATTTTCTTAGTTCTATATTATGGTGCATTCGATGCTAGGCTTGGGTATTTCTTTAGAGACAAAATACTCAAACCTTGAGAGAAGCTCATGAAAGAAACCTTCTAATCTAAAAGTGGGCCATAACTCGAGAAAGTTGTGGCATCATAGAACTCTTTGATATCCTCAATTTTATTAAAAAAATGGGTTCAATCAGCTTCCTACATCAAAACATTTAGCCTTCACAAGTTAGGCATCTCACATTACGAGCATCTATCATGCATAAGAGAGTTGTACGATAGGGTTACTATGATTGACCAACTTATGACACATGTTATGACATGTAGTAACACTTATTTGAATTGAGATAATGGAGCCAAAATGGAGTGCCCAATTTGGTGAGTGAATTATGACGAGCTCATGCTAGGTGTAAGGAATATGCTATTTTTAGCCTATGGACTCATCTTGGGATTTAGGTTTTGGATTTTGACTAAGGACTTGGGATATTTTGGTTGGTTTTATCTCATAGTTAAATTATAATTAACATTTGATGGTTTTATGTACTTCTCCTAATTATTTGGTTCTTGAGATGGAGGTTATATAGTTTAGTTTTATAGACCTATTGCTATGTTTTTAGAATATCTCCAAATCCATATATTCATGTTGTCTCTTGCAAAAGATCCTTGACTCAATTGTATTGTAACAAATATATTTTTTAATTATATTGGTTTGAAGTTTGGAGGTTAGGTATTTTACCAAAAGGGTTTTCTCATTATACATCATTGTGTTATGGTGAATGATTTTATTGGGTTGTTTCTTTACTACAAAATATTTTTGGATCACATTTTCTATTCATCTCTCATCTTAGATTAGTGTAGGAAGTACTTCCACATTTTAGCTTCCTTTCAAGTAGTAGCAACAAAAACAAACATCACTACCACTCATAGGCCATTGCTTCCACATGAAGAGGGTAGTCCTTTGGATTCTCCACCACTCCATTTTCTTTTTCCATGTGAGTAGGGGTGATTCATCAACAATTTTACAAAATGTGAGAAATGCATATGTGCATGCCCATTTGTGCTTCACATGTAGCGGCACTGAGTCATATTTGGTGCAATCATGTATGGTTCATCATGGATGGTGATTCAAGAGTGAATGGTTAAGTATAAGCAGTTGTAGAGGTGATTAAGAATAGAAAATGTAGGGATAGACACAGGGAGCCATTATGAAGCTACAGTCTTCAAGGATCAAATCAGGAAACAAACCACCATAGGAGAATGCTCAAGCATGAGTTTGCATAAAGAGAGAAAAAAAATGAAGATGGAAAATAAATTGATATATATTACAATGAATTGCTCTCTTGATTTTTACAAATGTGATATATGGCTTTTATAGCCTTACATTCCCATGAATTAACCACCCTAACTATTTATGGGAATAACTTCCCAACTATAACTATTGAATAATTATTTGCCTAAGTAAAACTTGAGCAAGGTAAAATCTATTTACCCTAACACCCCCCTTAAGTGCAACTTAGGGAGAATAATAATTATGAGATGCAAGATGAAATATGGGTTCTAGCTACACAACATGTTAGGTACCCATTTACAAATGAAAATGTGATGCAATCTCTCCCAACCAGAGAAAAGGAGAAAAACCCTATGGGAGAAAACTGCTCTCCAAAAGAGAGAGAAAAAAGAAAGAAAAATGCATGTATGGAGGACTCACTAATACCCCCAAGGACTACATACATCATGTGTGTACATTCAATGGTCCTCCCATAGGAAGGAAAGAAGGAGACTACATAGCCCCCCATAATAAATATATGTCCTGCAAAGATGGTAAGTGTCTGAAGGCCAAATAGAATCCAATGCTTACAAACCACTTGCCTCCCTTTAGGAAGAAACAAAACCATGTATAGATGCAGGTATGACTCCCATTTAGGATATGCTTTGAAAGATGGAAGCATGAAAAATGATGATGATGATGTTGTCTCCGAAAAAAGTTCATGTGTCTCCTTGTCTAGATAGAATGATGATACCACAATCCAATCAGGTACATCCCCAATCAAGAAAGAAGGTGATAAATTGGAACTATGTGGAAATTGATATAGAACAAACTCCAAAGATGAAAATGTTGAAATATGTCTTCCAACCAAATCTAAAAGACAATGATTGTCCTGCTGATCAAGAATGATGGAAGTTTCAATCAATGATTCTGGATAAGAAGCAAATGGATGTGAAGGTGGATCAACTATCTTTGAAGAAGAATCAAGAACCTCTAAAGCAACTGCAATATCATCTGAAGTCTTAAAAACCTCCAAAGGATCACAAGCATGGTTTATCTTCTCTGAAGAATAATGAGGCACATCGGAGTTGGAAGGAGAAGCATTGAGAAATGGTGGAGGATCATGATCTCCATATGATTCTTGAATGTGAGTCCAAAGAGCATAGGGGAAATTGAAATGAACAAGTGAATCCAAAAGGTCATCATCTACATGCTCAAAAATAACTCTAAAGACTTTATCCCTATAGCCTTTCTGAATATGATACTCACAAGGCATGTTAGGAATAGGAACTTGATTATACAAATACAGAAAAAGATGTATCTCACTAATCTTAGTTAGGATGTAATCACTCCATTTCTCATAGTGCCCTTTCTCCAAAGAAAAACCCATTAAGCTGTAATTCTTCAAAACACAAAGATAGTACCTTCTATATGTAGAACTTCCAAATAAGATATGCAACTAAAAACAAAGTCGCCCCACAAATTGTACCTCTCCAAGTGTCAAGATATCCAAGTTATCAAGTAAGTCCCCCCCCCCAAAAAAAACTCAATAGATAGTACCTGGTCCTGAATAGGAAAAGAGGGCATGGATTGGATTAAAGAGCTCCTCAGCACCTTTCAGACGTCACAAGAATGTCAGTAATCAGAGATCAAGGAACCTAGTTATGGGCTCAAGAGTCCAAAAAAGAAGGTTGAATTCAAGCTACAATATATACTAATAGACAGAAAAATTAGGTGGATTGATCTACACCATTGTGAGGTTGGCAGAATTACCTTTCCGATGATATATGGAACTCAAAATTTTGACTTTAGATGCGCAAGATATCCTCCATGGAAATAAATCACTGATATGGAGCCCACTGAATAATAGAGTGGGATGGATTGAGCCCTAGGGCAGATTGACCCTTGATCATGCACGTGACCACCTGCTAAGAATGGGCAAAAAAAATAGCCTATAAGGCTAAAAATGGAGCACCATGATTGGGTGCAGAATAGGGGAAGCACCATGATTGGGTGCAAAATAGAGGGCCCATTGAATGAGCTAGTCAATATTTTGGTAGAATCCACGCGCTAATTGATATGTCATCATAGACAAATCACAAACTGATATCCTTGACACATGAACTGAGCATACATGTTAGCACACTGAGCACCATAAGCGTGAAAGAGAGGCTTTTCATAGCCACATGAGCCTTTGCTCACATTAAACTAACAAGTAACTGGCTATTTTAATAGCAAAATGTAGCATTACACCACCATTGTGGGAAAAAGGTTTCTACCCATGCCCAGGAAAGCCACAGATGGGCCCACTGCCAACAGCACTCAGCAAACCCTAAACATAAATATTTATTGCAACATTACAATATAAATTTCATGTTGCTCCCATGTTTTCAAATATAAAGTAAGATTTCAAAATAATATATATTCTCCAAAAGAAATAAGGCTTGAAACTTTAACGCCTTTGTAGGTTTTATTTGTAGTGCAGAGGATATTGGAAATGGTAATCAATAAAATTTTTTGCACCTCCCACAATTTGAACTAGGGTCAGATCATCCACAGAGAAACCCAAAATAGATATTGTTGGAAGCTTTTGAAATGAATAAAGTCTACGCCAATGTATAAACTACTCTCCATGTTGAAACTAATTTTGCTTGCTTCTGCTCTAGGTGAAAAGGCAGCCTGATATATTTGAATTGGCCAATTAATGGATTTCTTGCTGTTGTGAATGGTGTTGAATGTTTCTCCAGTAATGAAATTGATATTAGGAAGACATAAATAGATGCCTCCAGAGTTCCACTTAGCTCCAGATTGGCACGAATTGATGCTTCCAGAAACTGATGTAGGTACAGATTGATGCCTAAATGATTGCTTCTCTAGCAACTCAATTCTCCAATACGAGCAGAAAGTTTCTTGATTCTTGCTTTGATACCATGTAGAGATAGACACAAGGAGCCATTATGAAGCTACAATCTTCAAGGATCAAATCAGGAAACAAACCACCACAGGAGAATGCTCGAGCATGAGTTTGCATAAGGAGAGAAAAAAAAGATGAAGATGGAAAATAAATTGATATATATTACAATGAATTGCTCTCTTGGTTTTACAAATTTGATATATGGCTTTTATAGCCTTACATTCCCGTGAATTAACCACCCTAACTAGTTATGGGAATAACTTCCCAACTATACCTATTGAAAAATTATTTTCCTAAGTAAAACTTAAGCAAGGTAAAATCTATTTACCCTAATAGTAAATATAGTAGGAAGCATTGGGGCAATGTTTGATTTTTTCTATTAGTCGGTTGTTACCCATGTGCACTCTATTTTTTGATTTTGGGACTAGTTTCTATTTTAAGGTTTCCATGTGTTTTAATCCCATGGTTATTGTTTGTATGGTCTTTGGCATGTAGGTTTTACTAGTTAGTAGTACATGGTAGACTTGTATAACATCTTTTATATTTGATTTGTAAGGTGGACAACTATTTTGGGAGCTCTTTTTTTTATATGTAATCACCTTTCTAAAAGGTCAAGGGCCCAATAGATCTCCCAAATAAATTATCTTAAAAGATCATAGTTGCATTAGTGTGGTGTTTTCCCATGGACCTATTTGTTTGGTTAAATATCTTATGCCTTGTTCTATTAGAGAAATTAAAGTGTTTGAAATTCCATGACAACTACCTATTTTTTCCACTATTGTGTTAATATGAGTTAAGTTCAAAGATTTAGTTAAAAAATAATTTAGTAAATAATAATTATTCTTAAACATCATCAAATTTAATAGTTAAAAATATATTGACTAGTAAATATAACACAACTATTTACCATTTTCTAATGTAAATATAATATAAAATTACCATTACCTATTTGACCCTTAAAATCTTTCATTGTTTAAATAAAACAAGAGACACATTCTGTCAGGTTCCTGCTGTAATGCTATGAATGTTGTTGTAGTTTATCATTTTAAGTATTGCTTGGTGCTATAAAAACAAGTATTGAAACTTGAAAATTGGGACAAACACCTACAAGAAATCCAATTTTGGTATGGATCATATTTGCTGAATATGTCCATGTATAATTAGATGATATTGCTCACACCTTCTTCATAGATTGAACCAAAATTGTGTCTGTTCTAGACATATTACTTTGAGTAGAAGTTGTATGGATTTGAATTTATGTAGAAGAAATTCATTATTTCATTGATGCTTGTTATGGATCTAGCTATCATATCATAAGGATCAATAGTTAATTTTTGCTCTATCATAGGCCCCAAACCATTTACTTTCTTTGGATGTAGGATCTCTAATTTTGACAACGTAATAACCCCAAATCTTAACACCTTTATATTTATTGTCTATCTAGATGTTTGACCTTTGTGGGAAGCTAGGTCAGGTGTTGACTTTTTTGATTCTTGTAATCTAAACATAGGGAATATAGGTTGATTCAAGTTAAAAGAATTAGAATCATCATATTCCAAAAATCAATTGATAGATATTAGGTGTTGTAGAAATAGTTACACAAAAAATAAAATTGTTAGAAGTGTTTTAAAACATTTTATAATTATTCTCAATCATAAGGGATGAATTTGTCAATGTATGATGAAGTAATCTAATTTGCATGTTCTTCATAAGCTAAACCAATATTGTTTGTAATTTGGATCTAAATGCAAGATAATACAATAAATTATAATATGGAGAACAAAAAGAAATTACTACAATGCAAAAAAACCAAATGATATCAAGATATTAGTATATTAACAGAATAAGAAAACAACTAAGAAAGAGATTCATTTTTATATCCTACAAGTTGCTACTTGTTGCACGACTATCCATCTGCATTCTAGGATAGTCAATCAGCACCAAAGAAGTATAAAAAGACTAATACATTTCCTATAAGCAATATGTAAAAATGTACAGTCTTTTTGACTAATATTAGCAATAGGAATACTATAATCATTTCAATAATTAGAGTAACAAATGCTTCTAACATGAAATCATCATTAATAGATGTAGCCATCTCTTTGGTTTGTTAGATGATTATATAAACTATAATAATAGTGATGTGGAATAGTTATTTTCAAGTTGTTACAATCGCATCGACCTTATTTGCATAATCTATCAATCACTTGTTACAATGTCATTTGAAATGTGTGTTGCACCAAATGCACAATTTTATCTCTTGTTTGAAAAAAATTTAGATGACCATGAATAATTAGTTGTAAAACATTATACTAATTTATGGTAATTGCATTGGCATCTTGGCCAAAATTAGCAAATAGGAATCTAATTCTTGTGATGTGCAATTGTTGTAATTCAAGTTCCATTTTCATGATCACATAGAGATTAGACCTCACAAGAATGACTTAGTTGGTACACTTTTTATAATTCATAGAAGCATAATTGGTTTCAAGTCAAAGCTTGAAATAGTCAACTTGGAATATTATTATGTTCCATTTGTTCATTATTACATGTCCAACAATTTAAAGAACCTAACTTTACCTAGGTTTCCTGTAGCATTGCAAATTCAGATTCAATATAGACATGTCAAACATGGTGCAATTCATATGAGCATCTTAAACAAATGTTTGGAACCCTATGTTGAACAAAATAAGACTATGTAAAAATTCATACACAACCAATGCAACAAATGTACTTCTAGTTCAACTATAACATAGTAACTTAGTATGCAATGTGTCTATAATTATACAAGATCAGACCCTAGTAAAGTAGAGTGCCAAAATAGTATTAATAAGACAACCTAGAATGAAATAACTATTTTCTAGGAAAAATCATGAGCCATATTAAACACATAGATGATTGTGTTTTAAAAATAGGATATCACACATCTAGAACCAATGGTTGTGGACCATCATTTTGCACCTTGATAATAGTTTGACAACTATGTCTTTCTAAGGGCTCATAATCTATGACAACTCATTATGATTTAAACTAGTTCATAGTGTTTTATTAAAACTTAATGTGGCAATTAAAGAAGGTTGGTAGTTTCATAAAAAAGGCTCTATACGTAAAACAAAGTAAAATAATCTATTTGTAAACAAAATTTGAATTTCACACTTTTGGATCAAGGTGACATGAAGTTAGGGCTTTTAGCTCTATTCTATCCAATCATAGGATGAACTAGGTCCTGCAATTTGTACCTATTACCTTTTTCTATTAGTCCCTAGTTCATAGTCTGGCGGATTACTCATTGTAAGATTATGAAGTTTTACAGAAGAATTATTGTTTATTCTTTTAGATCTTTTAATAATTTAATCACTAGAAGATACTG